>CM062814.1:5302921-5723403 GCA_031772625.1 Pinus tabuliformis | reverse complement strand
TTTCCCCAATTCAGCTCTGAATCAGGATGTTTCGTTGGATTCTGAGCTCTTTGACATATTCAGCTGTAAAGTTGATGAGAAATCATTTTCAAAACGATCCTCCTCAGGTAAAAACGAAGATCGGTGATGGAGATTCTTCCCATGGTAAATTGTCTATACACAGGAACTTCACAAAGTTGCTCGTCAGATACACAACTTCGGGAAACGCTATTAACTTCGAGGTTGACGTGAAAAGTGATTCCTCATGGACCACATTATTTGGTCGCTTTTGGTTGAAACGCAGGTCGGTTAAAGACTGCACGCTTCATAGGCAATTTCATATGGACTCAAAAGCATAGCATCACCAAATGAGTCTATCTCAGATTCAGAAGGAACGATCCAAGGATCGTCATAAACAATGTATCTGATGTAATCATATGAATGGATCAAACGAAGACAAGGCGTTGATTGAGAAAAGGAAAAGTTCCCAGTAAACCGGCATCTTTAACTAATCCTACTCCAACAATCCTATAAGGGATAGTCGTTTTACCGACATGCTGGATACTCTCTGAAGAGGCTGGGTCAGATGAAAAGTAAGCCAGCTGGTCTATTGTTACGATCTTGCCATTATATGGAAACTTTATTACTCGGAAGACCGATGAAACGACCGCTGTCATAGCATAAGACCAACTTCGACCCAAGAGAAGGTTGTAGTCTAGGGGCATCAACCACCTCCACATCTAGACTAACA
Organism: Pinus tabuliformis; assembly: GCA_031772625.1. Taxonomy (NCBI): domain Eukaryota; kingdom Viridiplantae; phylum Streptophyta; class Pinopsida; order Pinales; family Pinaceae; genus Pinus; species Pinus tabuliformis. The sequence continues at coordinate 5,722,673 of CM062814.1, read as the reverse complement.
GTTTTTTCCTTCGACCCCTATAGGCAATCCTGTAGAATGCCAAACGGATGAAACCCACGGCCATCAAAGGCCTTAAGAATTGTCGGGGATTGATTTAGTGAAGGAGAACCAAGCAATCTCCAACACTGTATCGACATAATACACGTGGAAGCTCCCTCATCAATTACAGTCCGATGAATAGGCTTGTTTTTTACTATCACTGGGATCTGGAAAGCCATTTGATGAGGTAAACGCGGTGTACTATTTTCTAGATCAAAGATTATTAGGTTCGGGTCCTGAACATCAACAGCTCCTATAGCCGACAAAAGTAATTTGCGTTGTGCTGGGCATGATTGCAGCACTTCCAAAGCCGACATTGCTGAGGGTGAAACAGCTAAATCCTCAACAATGTTGTAATTCTGGGCCGCTCTCGCATGTGGATTGAAAGCAGACCTTCGAAGTACACCCTTGGTGGGCGGTTTGATTACTAAGTTCGGGTTAGGCTTCTCGATCTGTAGTGGATCGGAACCAGGAGCTGAGGTTGATGGATTAGAATGAGAAGATTCTGCTTCTTTGCCATCAACAGGACTTTTACTACCATAATCTTGCGATCGAGTCGCAATCCTTACATGAGACGTCATCAATATGGGTTCTTCACTGGCACTCGAGGAAGAACCTATCATCTTACTCTCCTGCTTTGGAAAAGGATCTTTCAAAACAGCAGGAGTTGGGGAACCCTTGACGATTTTCACAACCTCGGCCCGATGAGGGCAATCTCTTGTAAAATGATCCTCTTCACAAATAAGACAAGGATATCGAGGTTTGCGTTTTTCGTCATTGGTTTCCGACTTTTCAGTTTTCTCCTTTGGAGTTTTGTCTGCTTTATTCTTCTTCTTACCTTTCTTTTTCCACCCACCGATTTTGATTTAGCCGTAGATGACTCTACAGCGTGAATATCGGCGGAAACTTCAGCAGAAGAATCTCCTGTCGGGGAGTCTGGTAAGGTTATAATAGGCGAAGAATTCTTTGAGGATTTCTTCTTGCTTTTAGTGTTTACCGTACCAATCATACCATCAGCGGCATGAGACCCCGAAGGAGCAGTAGCGATTTGATTTGAATTAGGAAGATCTGGGATCTTTTCGTGTAACGTACCTGACTGAGTATAAACTAAGTCAAGGTACTGCGCTTGAGCAATCACTTGCTCCTCAGTAACTACTCCGGCCTTAGCTACATCTTCAGTAATCTTCGGTAACAATGATTTAACAAACCATTCAGCTAAGATCTGGTCCGGGATAAAAACTTTCACTAACCGCCTTCGACGTCTCCATTCATGAATATGATCAGAAATATAAGTGGACGTCGATTTTTTTAATGAAGTTAGTAACTCCGTACCATTATCATATCTGACCGGCAACTGAAAATGAGTTAAAAACGAAGTAGCTAACTGGCTAAAATTATAAAAAGAGGCCCGTGGTAACTCAATGTACCACTTGGCCGCGAGACCAATGAGAGTAAGCTGGAAAAGACGTAAGTGGATCGAATCATCCGAGATGGAATTAGAGGCACACCAGAGGTGGTAAGTCATCACATGATTCGACGGGTCCTCTCCAGACTTACCTTCGAACTTGGGTATGTCACTGGGCAACTTATTTGGCATTGGCGGCCAAAACGAAAGATAATTTATTGATCGTTGGTTAGGCGCGACAAGTCTGGTAAATCCAAAGTTGCGATAAACGAAAATGCCGATTAGGATTCTTAAAACTCTGGGTCACGAGACCAGTCCCAGGAGGAGGATATCCAGGATAACTAGGAATAGGAATCGCGTTCGGGATACTGTATCCTCCCGAAAAACCAGGATTAACCGGACCGTACTGGGGTTGTTGTGATTGTTGATAAGTGTACCCAGGATACGGTTGATACTGGTAAACTGGCTGCTGGACAGCAGGCCCGTATTGGTACTGTCCCTGGTACGGTTGATAAGTGAATTATGGTTGACTGGTGACAACCGTACTTAAACTAGGTTGTCCTACAGGCATCTGAACCGTAGTTTGAATCGTGGATCCAGACGATGGTAAAGATGTCATAGGAGTAGTTACAGATACAGTAGAAACCGGAGCTATCGATACTCCAGAAGTAAGTGGGGTAGATTGAACAGATGTTGCGGTAGTTGCAGCAGTCGTTTGAGATGGAGTACTAGGTGCAATAGGCCCAGACTGAGAAACTATTGATGGTACAGAAGTTTGAACATTAGACTGGACTGGTTGCTGGGGTGAACCAGAAACTAAGGGTTGTCCAGTTTGAGATGACAACTGTACACTTGGCTGCAATACCTGTTGAACTTGCGATGGATCCCACACTATGTTCATTCCGGGGTATTGACCCATAACAGGTTGAGGATATTGAGATCCATAACCGGATTGAGGGTAGGATTGATAACTGAAAGGTACATTTCCTGTACCTTGAACATAAGATTGACCTTGGGGTGGTTGGAAACCTTGACTTGAGTACTGACCTTGGGGTAGATACCCTTGAGGTAAGTACTGATACTGGGGTTGACCTTGAGGTATAAATTGATACTGAGGTTGACCTTGGGTACATATTGAGGCTGGGTTGACCTTGAGGAATGTACTGCACCACGGGTACATACTGTCCTTGAGGTTGCCCCCCAGACGCAATTTGTGTACCTTGAGGTTGGCCCCCAGGCGTTAATTGAGGCTGCCCCCCAGGCGATAACTGGCCACCTTGAGGTTGAGAACTGGGAATTGAATCTGACATCATGTAAATGTCTCCTACGCCCAACGGTTTATTACCATTGTTTCCAGTTAATAACCCATGTTCAATGGGTTGAGGAGATGCTCCCGCAAAAGTACTAGAAAGTGACTGATACCCAGAGGGAACAGAAGGACCGCCGTACAAAAAAGATTCAGGAGATTGAGTAAACATGGACGACTGACCAGACATATTTACAGGAGTATAAATACCTCCAGGTGGATAAGGAGCACGAGGTGGAGAAAAACTTAACCCTGAGTTGTCCAAATAATTAGTTAACGAAAGATACCAAGTAGCACTTCTAGGTGGACTGTAAAAAATGGATTCACGCTCCCTTAGATCAATAGTAGGTTGATTTTCAGGGATAGGGATGCTTATTTCTTCTTCTAGAGCAAGTTCTTCAATAGCTATCAAACCAGAAGGAAGATTTTCGGTGATGACTCTTTCTACCCTAGGTGAATCAGGAGCACTAGAAGTTGGAGTAACAGGTTCAGATATTTCAGGTTCTTCGCCTATATCACTAGTAGATGAAAAACTACCAGCAAGCTCGGAAACTGCAATAGCTTCAGGATTATAACCTGTTTCTAGACTTTGGTAATCAGGATGAACTACCAACGAAGACTCTCCTTCTTCAGGTGAACCTACTTTACTGCTACTAGGAGTTACGAGGACTTTCAAACCTTCGTAATGACCCGGGACATCTTCAGGAGGTTGGCCCCGAATTCTATGGGACTTCCTCAACAAATCGGCCACGGTTACAATCTCAGGAGACTGGCCTCGAAGTCTACGGGACTGTCTCGGTAATTCAGCCACAGTTAAAAACTTTTAACTACCGCACAAGCAAACAAAGTAAAATCTCAAAGAAAACCGCCTAAAGTCTCTAAAGAACCAAACAAATTCGAATCACACGACTAAAGAATCTAGGGCGTCAAACCATACACAAACAGTAGCCTTCCAGACCAAAAACACTAGTTGGTGATGAAATCCAACATCGCCGAATTCAGTACAGAAGTGGCGGGTGGAACAGTTACCCCGGCAACCTGCTTAATGGATAGACCGGCACAAGTTCCTCCACTTTAACCATCTCGAGTGAAGTGAACCCCCCGGAAAATCCAAGTGAGTCTAGCCGATGTCTGCTCCAGGTACAGTGGGATCTTCCCTCCACCGTCACCTTGGGTAGAACCCTAAAGATAATGGTCACTAAGGTCACCAACAGCAACAAATATACCTGGGGTAACAGTCTACGATCCGATAGCACGCAAGGGCAGAGTATCAAGCTCAATCCCCTTGCCGGCTCCTTGACAATAATCCAAGGTTTACTGACAAGTGACCCCAGGCTCCTCGATAATGGTTAATCCGAGGTTTACCGTTTGTAGTACGTGCGTATCTGGCGTCGTTCCCAATGAAGGAGGATTGATCCCCTCACTGGTTCGGACACGATCTCGTGCTTCTCCTTTAAGAGGAGCTTTCCCAAAGCATAAATGTAACAGTTGGATTTATCCTACCACAAGATGAGCTACTTGTTTGGTTTTGCTGTCTTGGAGAGTTAATTACTCTCCTACTCCAAGACACTAGCCTGATCTATATTGGTGTTTCAGAACCCTAGTAAATAAAAAGTTACTAAGTTAATTTTACTTTAAGCGTTAATTTTTATGGCTTTTCTTTAGGACAAAAGGTAGTGGAGATGAAACTGATGGTGTGTAGACTCGACTCAAATCCACTAAAAAGATGCACCTAAGAAGATTTATACTATCTTTCCTTTTCAATGAATTCCCTAGCTAAGAGAGTTGGAGAATGCAAAATTGGTATAAAGACAACTTTCTTGGCAATGAAAATCAAAGAAACAATCTCTTTATCTTTTCCAAAGCATACAACACATGACCACTAATTATTTCACGAAAATTCCTTTCTCTTTTCAAAGACTTCAAATGCTACTAAAACAAACTTTTCTTCAAAAGAGGATTTTGTATTTTTCCCTATATTAACAAAGCATGTAAAACTACTTAACAAAAATCAATTTAAAAAATCTATGACAATCAAATCAATTTTACCTAAAAGCAAATCTAATGAGGTAAAAGCCTACAAAGTATAATTCCAGGATGTTTTACTCAGTTACAATTCAACCAAGGACTAGTTCATGCAGAATCATAAACCAGTCAAAAACAAAAATCAAAATCTTTTGTTCTTTTTCTTAAGAATGAAATTCATAGCTTAACCAACAAGCTTTATCGAAATTCCGCAAAGAGACAGCACAAAGGTAGGTTTCTCACAAAGGCAGATTTTATGAAAGGTCCGACTCCTAAGAAGACTGAAAAGACCAGGGATATCCAAGGTTTTTACAACTTCTAAAGCCAAAGTCACTACAAGACCGATGCAAAAATCAAACCTAGGGCTAGAACTTCTATGAATTTCACTAAAACTCTTGATACTAATGAAACAAGCTTAGATGAAAACTTTTGACAAGTAACCAGTGGATTTGGGCAGCAAAAAACAAATTATAAGCAAAATCTAAGAGGCAAAAAGGAAAAAATGGAATTTTCTCAACTTTTGACAGGGTACGCAGGCAGCCTGTTTGCACAGGTGCGGCCATGCTCTGTGTACAAAGCTGCAGTGCGTACAGGTACGCACTGTGCTTAACGCAGAGGGTGCGTAATGCTAGCAAAACCAAGAAAAATAAAAACTAATTTAACCCTAAGCTATTCCACCCAAATTCACAGTCAATCAGTCAAAAACCAGAAAGAAATCGACTTTTCTCAAATCAAAGTATCAATCAAAAGAGAAATCAATCAAATCCATGGATTCCCCAGTGGGGTCGCCATTTTGTCATGCGGAAAGAGTCAATTTTGCGGACAAAACCGACGTCCCTAGAAGCTAAGGCTTTCTAGTGACAAACAAGACAACCAAGCACTATCTTTCCCTAAATATGCATTTAAAATACAAGCAACCAGGTGTTTAAAGCATACCTTTAGTCCAACGCTGTTTGTAGCAGTCCAGCCTCTCTGATCCAGATGAGCTCCTCCTTCTCTTTGAAACCTACATTCACTAACAAGCAAACGATTACATAGCACCTGAATAACTCATAAAATAAAACATATTCATCATAAAGACCAAGGAGTATATGAAACAAATTATATATAACAACTTGTTGAGAAAAATGAACTTAATTGCATTAATTGGAAACAAAAGAAACCATTACAACCAGTGCCTTGGTGTTGTGCAGGTCCCTCCCAGGGTCCAGCAAGATTTCTCCTTTACTTTGATCAGCTCACCCACTTCCAAATGAATCTAAGAAAGGATGGGAATCTCTCCTCTCAAGCTCTATAAGGGAGTCCTAATTTCAGCAACATCTACCCTTAGGAATGTTCAGCTTTCAACCTCCCCTCCCTCTGGCCCAATGCCTGTATTTATAATGCTTTGGAGGAAGTTAATCAGGTCCACCATCAATGGGATAAGCCCCTCTTTCAATGGGATAGCTCCCCTCTTGATGGGATAAGTTCCTCTTTCATAGGGATGCATGAACCATCTGGAGGCGCTCAATACACGTCAAACCATCTTCTAGAATGCTCTAGATTCGACCACAAGTAACTTTTTTGAAGTAAAAATCGCGCCTTTTGACCTTTATAGGAGTACGCACCCACCCCTTTACAGACAGAGCGTACAAGTACGCAGGTATTGTGAACTTGAGGTGCGTACACGCAGGTAAGGTTAAGAGAAACTGCGTAACTAGAGTTAATTGACTTTTTAAGGACTTTCTCTCTTTCTTGGAGTTTGACACTGAGGAGCAGAGGTATAAGACTTGCCAAGGAGGACAGTATGACAGTTGATGGGGCCATACTGACTGCAAATAGTCATGGTTACAAATTTTAGTGTAACATGACGATTAAGAATAGGTACCATTAAACGTGGATTGATGAGTTGTTTGATCATATAAAGGAAGCAATAGTTTTCTTGAAGATTGACTTGAGGTTAGGATATCATCAAGTACGCATCAAAGAAGATGACATCTACAAGACTTATTTCCCAACCAAGTATGGGAATTATGAGTTTGTTGCGGTTCCTTATGGTTTGACTAATGCTCCAACTAATTTCATGTGTTTGATGAATAGTGTGTTGCATCATCATTTGGACAAGTTTGTGATAATATTCATTCATGACATATTGATATATTCTAAGAATGAGGAAGAGCATGCAAAACACTTAACAACAATGTTGAGATTGCTAAGAGAGCATCAATTGTATGCCAAACTTAGTAAGTGCAGTTTCATTAAGAAAGAAGTTCATTACTTAGGGCATGTGGTTTCCAAGGAAGGTATAGCATTGGACCTAGAAAATATCAAAGGTATCATGGAGTGGGAAACTCCTAGGAATGTGGATGAGGTAAAATCATTCATAGGGTTAGCAAGTTATTATAGGCGGTTCATCAAGAACTTCTCACAGATTGCTTATCCTATTATATCTTTGCAGCAAAAAGGGAAGAATTTTGAATGGACAGAGGAATATGCAGCTAGTTCAAGAAGTTGAAGTAGTTGCTTACACATGCTCGAGTTCTAAAGATTGCAGTTCCAAATAAAGAGTTTGTAGTTTGTACAAATTCTTACAAGAGAGGACTTGGTGGAGTCCTTTTTAGGCCATGAGTAACTCCATGAATGAATTGATAATTTTCAATAAGATAGAACATGGATATATACATGATAGGGAGACTATTGGGTTTCATCTCCCAATGTATCTTCATCTTCCAATTCCCTTTATTTTTATATTTACATGGATTTACCTAATCCCAAATATTAGGTGTCAACGTTCCCCCCTAATTTGAAAGGATGTTGGTGAGTCCAAGCATCATTTTGAATCTTTCAAACTTTTCCCTTCCAAGCACTTTGGTGAAGATGTTTTCAATCTACTCATTTATGGAACAATTTCATCGGTAGATTGTTTTGGCCTCAACATAGTGTCGAAGCATATGGTATTTTGTATTGATGTGCTTTGTTCGATCATAGAACTTTGGGTTCTTTTCCAACTTTATTGTAAAAGTGTTGTCAATCAAAAGAGGATTTGAATACACTTTTTTCTCCTGCAAATCTTCTAGAATTTTCTTGAGCCACACAATTTCCTTTGTTTCTTCAGCTGCTGCCACATATTCTTCCTCAGTTATGAAATATGTTGGAACTTATATTTTGCATGAGATCTAGGAGACAACTCCTGATCCAAGACTCATAATATAATATGAAGTAGATACTATAGTTTATTTATCTCCATTGAAATTTGAATCAGAGTATCTAATCAAGCTAAAATCACCCACCTGTGTATAGTTGAGTCCAAAGTCTCGAGTTCCCTTCAAGTACTTTAGAAGTCTTTATGCAGCATAACAATGATCCTCACAAGGCTTTTGCATAAACATGGAGAGGATTCCAGCAACAAATGAAATGTCTGGTCTGGTAGTAGTCAAGTAGTTGAGACTTCCTACGAGCTATTTGTATTTTGTTGCATCCTCAAATTATTTTCCTTCAATGGATGTGATCTTTAAGTTCTATCCCATTGGAGTATTCAAAATATTGCACTCAACCATGTCAAACATGTTCAACATATCTCCAATGTACTTCTTCTGAGAGAGGAATATAAACTTTGGATGTTGGGTTACTTTAATACCAAGATAGTAGCGAACATAACCCAAATCTGTCAGTTCAAAACCTTTCCTCAATTCCTTCTTTATGGATGCAATGTAGTTCTCATTGTTCCCTATCATCAAAAGATCATCTACATACACCACAAGATATACAACTATTTTTCCAACTTTCTTGATAAACAAAGTTGCATCATCAAGATCATAATGTTTAAAATTGTGTTTCAGAAGATGCTCAGTCCATTTCTCATACCAGGCTCGCAGTGCTTACATAAGGCCATAAAATGATTTTACAAGTTTGCTTACTTTGTGTTCCTAACCCTTCACAACAAATCCTTCTGGTTGGGACATAAAAACATTCTCTTTCAAATCTCCATTCAAGAAAGCAGTTTTTACATCCAATTGATGGACTTTTTAACCATTTTGAGCCACCAAGGCAAAGAGTGTCTAGATGGTAGCCCATTTTGTTGTGGGGGAAAATTATCTTCATAATCGACCCTTCCTTCTGTGTAAAACTGTTTACCACAAGCCTAGCTTTGTGCTTGTCAAGTGAGCCATTTGCTTTATACTTGTTTTTGAAGACCTAATTGCGGCGAATTGGTTTGGTTCGCAATGGAGGATCAACCAGCTTCAGGGTGCCATTCTTTATCAAAGCATCATGTTCTTTCTGCATCACTTCTTTCCATTCATCATGAGAAGAAAATTATTTGAAGGAATTTGATTCAAAATATATAGACAAATTCAATTCACAATCATAAGAAACATCCATATCAACATCAAGTTTGTCTACATTACCTCCATTTTGTCTAACAAAGCTTCTTGTTCCTCTCTTTCCAACCTCATCATGACAAACACTTTCAAGTGTCTTTGTCAGCCACTTTGGATGACCTTTTTGAGATGGCCCAGGCTTCTCGGTTGACTAAAATGGGGTTGAATCAAAATTTAGTCTCCCAATTCTGTCAATCACATCACTCAAAGTGTCATCAGTGGTTGGAGCTTCATGTGGGCGAGAGAGTGCTTTAAAATAATATTCCACATATTGATCCAGTACAGGGATCCCCCCTTCAAGATGTGGAATCTCATTATCAAATCATGAAAATACTTTTCATTTCCAAATTTATCCAATTGATCAAGTTGCCACTCAACAACATTGTCAGTCTGGGAAGATTAAAGAATTATTACATCTCTAGATATTATATAATTCTTATTCACTTCATCATAGAGACAATATGCTTTGGAGGTATTTGAGTACCTGTTGTAGCAGCTACAACCACCCTCCAAAATTTTTCCTTCACTTCATTTTGGAGTCTCCCTCCTTGAAATCATAGTAGTTATCTTGAACTGATCAGTTACTTGTGTTTATTTATTTTCATTTGTCTCTTAACAACTTGTGTTCACTCACTTGTCTCATTGGTCAACCACAAGCACATCCAGAACTTGGTTCACATCCGGTCAATAGGTTGTTGGGCAAAATTGCGCAATCCTAGAGAGCAGTCTATCTTTCCCTCAGGAATTGCATAGAGCATCCCATCAGCTACCCTGCACTCAAAAATTGCACAAAGCAGGCCAGCTAGCCTTGCTCCAGAAATTACGCAAAGCAGGCTAGTTGACACTTCTCTCCAGAAATGCACAGTTCCAGCCAGTTGAAACTGCGCTCCAGAAATGCACAGAGCAGGCCAGGAAAACTGCACTGCTCTCCAGAAATGCACAGAACTGGCCAACAACACTGCTCCTGAAAAATGAATAGATCAGACCAGGATCACTGCTCTGGAAAATTGCAGAGAGCTGGCCAACCAACCAAGACTAGTCAGCCAAGAAACAACGCAGAAGTTTTCCCTTTATGGTTATCCATTGCCTGTGCTAGTAGGTTGCCTATTTCCCTCTAGAACTGTGCAATCCTTCCTTACATATGGGGAAAATTTTCCTAAAAAGGCCAAAAAAAGAAAAAAAGAAAAAATGAAAAATCATCCCTAGATTTTAGGGATCTATTTTTAGCAGCAGGAGTTACATGCAAATTTGTTTCTAGAAACTCCCTGCCAAGTGTTGCTTTTTCCTAGATTTGTCATGCACATCATAAACCCTAATTTCATGAAATCTATTTAAATGGGCATTAGAGCTCATTCTTCACATTCGATCTTGGAGCTCTAGCATTCCCGAGGCATATAGGAACCTTCGACACAGTCGACACAACTTTTCTAGGTAAGTTATGCTTTTCATGCCTTTTGTTGTTTTTCTATGATTTTTTAGTTTTCAACTTGTATGAGTGTTTTTTCCTTTGTTTTATTGAACGATGGCTGACATTTCAATGTGTTTTAGATTGTAGAAGTGTTGTTTCAATTTTTGCATTACCTTTCCTTAGTGTTGCATGCATAACATTGTTTCTACATTGATGGTCGTCATTGCGGTGACTATCTTCATGAGCTTCTTAGTTTTGTCATTTCACTGATTTCTGCACTTGCTTGAATTGCATGCATGTCTATTCACTCATATCTGCACCAACTTTACACACACACTCAGTCCTTCATTTTTTCGAGTTGTGATTCAGAAGATCTGGTTGTCTTGGCCCAGATCTTGTCTCTCCTAGCATGTTCTGCGCATTCTTGGTAGTCAAGGCTCTACCTTGCCTCCAGGAATAACGCAGAGGCTTCCCACACTAGCTCCCAGTTGTGCTTTGCGCAATCTTGGGAGGCCATGCCCATTCCTGCCCACTGGACCCGCATAATGCACAATTATAGCTAGAAAACCAGCCTGACTGTTCTACACATTACACAGTTTCACTCAACAGTTAGTCTCACTGGAATGTGCATTGTGTAGTTCCAGTCAACAATGAGCCTCATTGGTAGCTGAGACTATGCAATGCTCAGTTCCAGCTGATAGTCTCCTGGCCTCCCGGAGTCAATGTTGCACAATCTTGCCCAACAGTCACCAGTTTGTTGCCTGATTGATTCTCAAGTTTCTTGATGTTTTTTAGCTAGCAATGTCTTTCCGTGAGTTTCTTCTCTATATCTAGGTACCACAGGTTTTGAGCAGCTTCTCAACAGTACAGGTATCATGGCCTCCAAGAGAGCTAGATCAAAAGACAGAGTTGAAAGAAATACTAGGGAGATGGTTGAGCATGGGTCTATGAGATTTTCCGTGTACATAAACACACACTTGTTCATCGATAAAGACATCAAGATCACATGGCAAGACATCTACACTATATTCGTGGGTAGCTTTGAGGAGAATCTGGAGGACCAAGAGGTCTATGTCAATATTCATAAGTTAAGATTGTACAAGGTTACACGCAAGTTTCCCGTGTTCCCATGCACATATATGATCCAAGGGATTATCCCACACACTGATCCTAAGACGATGATACTGAGCAGTGTCAGTGGAGTAAATCTTGCTTCCTTCAGGATGGAATATTATTAGCAGATGTACCATTTTCCATTGCTAGTGAGCAGGATGGATGCACCATTTTACACTCCCAACATCAACATGAATACAAGAGACATCTTGAAGCGTTGGGTAAGGGAGCCAACAAAGTTCAGGACAACACCCAACCAGATATATAATACAAAGACATTGAGGAATGCATACCAATTCTTGGTCATCTTCGCATTCCACTTGTATGGACAAGGGAGTACAGAGACCTTCTCGCAGAGTTGGGTTGCTATGTTGGATAAGCTGGCATGTGAAGGAAAACCATTCAACTAGTCCGACATGTTGGCTCTCTAGCTAAAAGTGCATGTATCCAATGCCCGAAGTCTGCCCAAGGATCAACAAGAAAGATTCTTCATGTTTTCCTACCTGCTCGATGCAATCTGTGTCCATCAATAGTTTCTTAGCATGGGTTGGGCATGGACACCTTTAGAGAATACTGTGAACGTATATTGAAAGTTCCTTTCAGAATGTAGCTACTGAGGAGTAATGGCTAGAATATCTGACCATTTCGTCACCCCTTTGTACACGATGATCTTTGAATAAGATCTATCGTGCATTTCCCAGGCAGTAATGGAGGCGTTACTGAACATAGCATATTGGTACGCCTCACCCGATGACACCTTCATCAGGATGTATAGCATGGAGAAAGCTTCGCGTCTGTTGTCGAGGTTTGCCACGAACAAGTTCGTCATGCAAGAGGTTGCATATCACATCTCGACAGGGTTATCAGGTGGATCACACAAGAAGAAGAAGGCACCATGGCCTGCGCTTCCTTTGTGAATTGGGTTGTACATGATCAGGAGTTTGAAAGAAGTGAAAGTCGAGCTCAAAGACTTCAAGAAGTTTTAGTATGGCACCAAGAGTTTCAATCCATACAATCCACATGGATTATGCAAGGACCACTATACGAGAGTGTACTATTCTTAGATCCACGGGGCGTGTCATTGACCATAGGAAGACCCATGGAGATATTGTTATAATTCTTGTAGTTTCAATGAACCGGTCAACATGGAAGTAGAGTGGATAGCAGCACCACAGGGAGAAACAACAACAACAATAGCAAGCAACAAACCTATGCATGATCCAGGTGGCTCCAGAGACACACACAAGACAAAGAGGGCTTATGAATGCTCAAAAATCAAAGTGTTTGGATTATGCTTGAACTAGGTTCATGTTAAAGATCTCATCGCCGTGATCACAGTGTTGTGAATGGTTCGTCAATCCGAGTCTCGATGAGGAAGATAGAGGCAGTCAAAGTTGGATTGACTTTTTGTTGACTAGGCAGGATTAACAAAGACACAATTTGAAATTTTCCAGTGGATGGAATTCAGCCATATTCCAAGGAAAATTGTTGCCTTGTTAAAATGACTCCTTCAACTTAAAATCGAGATTTTTAACAAATGACAATATTTATATATTAAAAATATATATATAAGGGGTGGCGGCCCACCAACCCTGCCACCCCAACCCTTATCCACGTAGAAGATATGTTATTAGTGGAGGGGCAGGCCATGACCCCGGCCCCTCCCAGGGAACCACCACGGACCACTGTTTTAAAACAACGAGCATTAAGGTGAGCTGGCCCTTGGGGCGCGGACCCAACCTCAACCCCCGCCATGAATACTAAGGACAGCTGGTAGGTACAGTGGGCAGGCCCAGCCCAACCCATTATTTAAATAAGGGATTTGTTATATGGAAAAACGAGGAGGAGAGGTTTGACCACCCGAAATCTTCCATATTAACCGGATCTGAAACCAACTCACCAAACGGCCTTATTTATTTTTTTCCCCAGCAAAATTATATAAACATTCATTTCATTATTGCGCCCAAGAAGATGGAGGAACCAGGAGCGGGCATGGAAAATGAGGCAGAATATTTTTTAATTAATTTTTTAATGTAGGTGGAACCATGACTGAGCAAAATTTCTAGGAGGGTGAAATTTTTGCAGTGTCCAAACTGGACAAACTTTATGTCGACCTTACAACTCTCGGCAACACGAACCCGATGGCGCAGTTAGTTTCCTGATCTGAGAAGCCAATTTGTAGAGGACCCAGAGGAGGGAATCTTTGAGGAATGTAGGGGGAATCTAAAAGATTCCTTAAGCCCCAGATTTTCATTTTCTTAGAATTCAAAAATTTGACAGTCGATTTTGCACTATTCGACGCCACAAATCAGATGGTGTGTTCATATTTTCCATTTGCTCATTCTATTTTTTGGCCACTTTTCTAAGTGGAGTGCAGGTGTCAGCATTTATGTGTGAGCAGCCATTTCCATGTGATTCGATGCTGTGAGATCGATGGTCCGAACAGCTTCAACAGCTTGACATCCTCTTCTTCAGATGGCCCCAGGATGTGAGGTATATGCAGTGTGTTCATGTACTTCTTTTGCTATGCATTATGCTACACAGATCCCTGTTTGATGTTTGATGAGGGATCTTGTCTCTTACTTGTTTTCATGATTCCTTCTTGATGTGATGCGGAATCATCTTTGTGATGTACTTGTTGTCATAATTCATCATGTTTTGTTTGAGATCCCTTTGTCGTTATGTTGATAGGATACTCATGTGTCACCATGTATGTTTGCATTGAGATCCCTTTTATGCCATGTTGGCGGGATGCTCATGATCATCATGTGAGTTTGTGTCATACTGATAGGAGTCCTTTTTGACTGAGAGTTCCTGTAGTGGAACATCTCTTGGGGCCACTCATGCGTGAGGTAATTTTCCTTATATGATAGTGACATCACCTCTTATGTACATCATCACCATTGACACACTTAATGCAGCGGCCTACACCATCTTGACACCAGGGCCCGGAGACGTAGTCCCTCCTAGAGGAGCTCCGTTATCAACGCCTTATGTTTTCATGTGTTCATTATTGTCATGTTCCTATTCTTTACAGCATGCCGATGTATTCATTTATGTTCTTTTAAAAATGCAATTTAACACATCACAAAAGTAAAAGGTCTTGGAAGGGTCCTTTGTCACACCCAGACCTAGATCAAATGGTATCAAAGCAGTCCTTGTGTGGATGTGAATTGTAGCATGATAAATGGAACATGCAGCAACAGAGGATGAAAAAGCGATGTACGAGACCATGCTCAAAATTTCCAAAAGAGTGGAAGTAATGTATGAAACTCTACAGAAAGAGACAAAGGAAAAGGAGCGATTGTTGCTTCAGTTGCAAGCCACAGAATAGGCCATGGAAGAACTGAAGCACAACAACCAAAATCTTCAAACAGAGAACGTTGAATTGAAGATGAGTCTACATGAACAGAAAGAGGAAAAACATAATTTGCTACGACAACTACAAGCTAAGGGCGAGGCCTTGAAAGAGTTGCAGCATGACCGATGTGAGGTAAAAAGTAGTTCTCTGAATTCATGTATGTGTCATGATGATGATTTCGTTGTTTTTGAAAATCATACCACAGGAATCGGCTCCAAACTATTGAAGAAAATGGGGTATTAAGGAAAAGGCTTGGGCGTTAATGGCCAAGGCATTGTCAACCCCATCAAAGTAGAAGAATTACCCTGTTAGGCAAGACTTGGGTATGTCAAAAAGGAAGTTGGAGAATGCGCCAAGACAACTAGCAAACCACCAACAATAGATGATGAGCAACCCTCATCAGTTCTTTCCAAATCGAAAGAGGAGGTAAAAGATGTTGATTTCCTTTCGGTTTCATCATCACATAGTATGCTTTCTGTTGGAGATTTGGAGATCCCAATTATAGGGACAAACATGAGGCTCCTTACAAGGACAAGGCACGAGGAGGAAGAAAAACTTGGTGTTAATAACCAAGGCATAACTCAACCATTGGAGGTTGTGCAGAGACCTCAATTTGCAGGCTTGAGATACACCAAAGGAGAATGCTCGAAGGTGTCAGATTCTTCCGAGGCATCATCGAAATCATCGAGGAAAGAGAATGATGGGAACACATCCCCATCATCCCATGGCAGTGCCCATGGCAAGAAAAGAGCTGAGGCAATCTCTCATCGCCATACTTACACCAGAGACAGAAAGGAAAGGCATAACCACTCGCGACATTCAAATGTTCATTATAATCATGTTTTTAGTGATAAGCATAAAACATGGTATCGAAAAACATGTACCTTTTGTGGATTACATAACCATACATTTTCTAAGTGTTGGAAAAGAATGGCAACACACAAAAGGATGAGGCGTGAAGACCCTCTCAACAACAGGTAAAGAAACATGTTAAGAAGATCTGGAGGAAGAAAACCTATTGTAGTCATTGTGATAGAAGTGGCCATCAAAGAGCCACTTGTTGGAGGCTCCATCCAGAGCGGCGCCTTAAATACAAAGTGTCGATGCATGAACCAGGTGAAACGATTGTTCGACAAGCAAAACCGCCACAAGGAGGCAACCCATTCACATTGATAAGTGAAAAATGGTTTCTAGATATGTTGTCTTGTCATGGTTGTGCTTTTTTAAATCGTTTGTTGCATTTCAAAATGTAGAAGTGATGATGTGTTTTCCATCACTTGTTCAACAACAATGATGTCTGGTCTTATTTTGGGTAGCATGATAAACTATGAAAGTGATGTCGTGTTTCCATCACTTGTCAAGAAAATAGTGTTTGGCCTTATGATTGTAAATCATGTGTTGCAGTGATGATGTGTTTTCCATCACTTTTTGAAGCAACAATGATATGTTGGCCTTGTTTTCGTAGCTGGGGTATTGCATCCATCTTGTTGTAAACTTGACCACCGAGTATGTGTTATAAACTCGTGGCAAGTGTGGGATGCTTGGGTCATTAGTTGTTCATGAAATTCAAGCATGTAATTTGAAAAAATATGTACTACAGGTTGCAGAGGTGGCAGGTGTTGGCTCAACGCTTAAGGCTCCGAAGAACAAAGGTGAAGGAGATGGAAGCGAGACCTTTTAGGAGGATTGTGATGCAGAGAAGTTGTAGGGTATTTTTCATGATTTTGGAGGACCAAGGCTCCTCAGTGGGGAGGATTGATCCAGGTGGCTCCATAGACACACACAGGACAAAGAGGGCTTATGAATGCTCAAAAATCAAAGTGTTTGTCTTATGCTTGAACCAGGTTCATGTTAAAGATCTCGTTGTCATGATCATGGTGGTGTGAACGGTTCATCAATCTGAGTCCGGATGAGGAAGATAGAGGCAGTCAAAGTTGGGTTTACTTTTTGTTGACTGGGAAAGATTAACAAAGACACAACTTGAACTTTTCCGGTGGATGGAATCCGGCCAACTCCGGCTAGATTTCTGGCAAAATTATTGCCTCGTTAAAATGACTCCTTCGGCTTAAAATCAGGATTTTTAACAAACGACAATATTATATATTAATATATATATATATATATAAGGGGTGGTGGGCCACCCCAACCCTTATCCATGTAACAAATATGTTATTAGTGGAGGGATAGGCCATGACCCCCCGCCCCTCCCACGGAACCACCACGGACCACCGTTTCAAAAGAACAAGCATTAAGGTGGGCCGGCCCTTGGGGCGCAGACCCAGCCTCAACCCCCGACATGAATATTAAGGACAGACGGTAGGTACGGTGGGCGGGCCCAGCCCAACCCATTATTTAAATAAGGGATTTGTTATATAGAAAAAGGAGGAGGTGAGGTTTGACCGCCCGACCTTCTCCATATTAACCGGATCTGAAACCAACTCACCAAACGACCTTATTGATTTATCCACCCAACAAACTTATATAAACCTTCATTTCACCAATGTGCCCAAGTAGATGGAGGAACCAGGAGTGGGCACAGAAAACGAGGCAGAATATTTTTTTAATTATTTTTTTTTTAATGCAGGTGGAACCATGACTGAGCAAAACTTCCAGGAGGATGAAATTTTTGCAGTGTCCAAACTGGACAAACTTTATGTTGATCTTACACCTCTCGGCGACATGAACCCGATGGGACAGTCAGTTTCCAGATCTGAGAACTTGATTTCTAGAGGACCCGGAGGAGGGAATCTTTGAGGAATCTAAGGGAATCTAAAAGATTCCTTAAGCCCCAGATTTTCATTTTCTCAGAATTCAAAAATTTGACAGTCGATTTTGTGATTTTCCATTTTCTCATTCTATTTTTTGGCCACATTTCTAAGTGGAGTGCAGGTGTCAGAATTTATGTGTGAGCAGCCATTTCCATGCGATTCGATGTCGTGAGATCGATGGTCCGAACAGCTTTAGAAGCTTGACATCCTCTTCTTCAGATGGCCCCAAGATGTGAGGTGTATGCAGTGTGTTCATGTACTTCTTTTGCTATGCATTATGCTGCACATATCCTTGTTTGATGTTTGATGAGGGATCTTGTCTCTTACTTGTTTTCATGATTCCTGCTTGATGTGATGCGGAATCATCTATGTGATGTACTTGTTGTCATGATTCGTCATGTTTTGTTTGAGATCCCTTTGTTGTTATGTTGTTGGGATACTCATGTGTTGCCATGTATGTTTGCATTGAGATCCCTTTTATGCCATGTTGGTGGGATGCTCATGATCATCATGCATGAGTTTGTGTCATAGTGATAGGAGTCCTTCTTGACTGAGAGTTCCTATAGCGAAACATCTCTTGCAACCACTCCTGCATGAGGGAATTTTCCTTGTATGATAGCGACATCACCTCTTATGTACATCATCACCATTGACAGCACTTAATGCAGCGGCCTACGCCATCTTGACATCGGGACCCGGAGACGTAGTCCCTCCTAGAGGAACTCTGTTATCAACGGCTTATGTTTTCATGTGTTCATGATTGTCATGTTCCTCTTCTTTAAAGCACGCAGGTGTATTCATTTATGTTCTTTTAAAAATGCAATTTAACACATCACGAAAGTAAAAGTTCTTGCAAGGGTCCTTTGTCACACCCGGACCTGGATCAGTGGAAGACAAAGGCAAGAGGAAGATTGCCGAAAGCACAGAGACGGAGCAAAGCTATAAGTTTAAGGAATACCCACTTGTGGAGAATTTATATTTTGAGATATATGCAAAGAGACGATAACGCGATAGGAGAGTAGCGCAAAGAAAGAGGGAGAAGCAGAGAGGAAGTTGCATGAAGTACAACATAAGCTCACAGAAGAACAAGAGACGCGCATAAGAGAAAAGGAAGCACAACATGAAAAACATGAATAGGAATAAGAATAGGAATATCAGGAAGTGCAAGGCGCAGAGACAGTGCAAACCGCGTCGATATAGGTTGCAGACTCTGAACCAGAACCAAATGAGGAATAGGGTGAGAATCCGCAGGAACATGAACTTGCTCCGTAGGATGATCCGATAGTAGAATAGATGGATATGGAGATCGATCAATCAGAATAGGATTAGGACATAGACCTCATGCCAAAAGAAACTTAGGTCGCCCCACAGGCTTCACTAGCTCCAATGGCAGAGCAAGTCTCGAGTGAACAAGGGGAAACCATTCTCCTTGAGGATAATCTGGGAACAAATGTGTACAACGTAGCCTTTGATGAGTCACAACACATAGTTATACAAGCACATAGAGCACGCACCCCAATGAGCATGCATCACTTACGCACTTTGAAGAACTGGTGATTGTATCAGATGTACGAAGACATCTAGCTGCCTTGGCCAATTATACAAAGGCTTATGCTGAAGCCACGAGCTCAAGTGTGAAGTTCTTGATAGCAGAAGATGATCACATGGTTAAGGAGTTACAAGTAGCTAGGTTGATGCTTTAAGGTAGAAAGGTCTACCAAATCCCTTGGTGATAAATGATAAATTGATGCCACAGGAAGACTACAACAGGAGAATCAGAGAGGTGGAAAGAGATCAAGCCAATAATTCCTCTATGAAGGGGATGCCTACAGGAAAGGTTTTGTACCAAACATTTGAGAACCTATTTTACCTCCAGCATGAGGTAAAACACCTTTTTGTGAACAGGCCCACCTTTTCCAAGTACACATAAGCAGATGAAATTTACAGAAAGATGGTAAATATAAAATGACTTACTGTAAAAATACACAGTAAAAGTGAAAACAACACAGTGAAATAAAAGTGACAGATTAGCCAGATGAAAGAGTATCAGGTGAAAGTGTATCAGTAAAAAAGACAAAGTAAAAAGAACAGTCAGCGTGGAAGACCAACAAAAAAGGAGAATAAACAGCAAAAGATCAAAGCATAAAGACAGCAGAGCCTAATAAACAGAGACAGATTGCAGCAGTTGAATATCTGTCTCTATCTTCTTGCGTGAATATATTTATTTTTCCTAGATTAAATCCCAAGATAGTTTGGGATATTTTGTAAAATATTTTTGTATAAATACTTCATAATTCAAAGTATTGAGTGTGGATTTCTAGACATTTCTATAGTGGTATTGATCTGAAACCTGAGGGTTATTGTACCAATTTTTTCAAGTCACCAAACTGGACTGAGTAATAAAGAGATCACATTACATGATTCATGTGTTGAGCTACTTCAATGAAGTATTTTCTTTTGTCAAATTGTTATTCTCTTATGTATTTCACAAACTTGCATGTTATCTAAATTGAATGAATTAACTGGAATTATATTACAGAATTTGTTTAAGTACACTCTGTCTTGAACAATTAATCATTTTAATGTTTTCTTTTGATATCCAGATTTGTGAATCCTTAATTTCTCTCCCATCCCGGTTGACCACTTTCACTCCCTTCATTATCGGTTTAAGGAACCCTTAGTTTCTCCTTGGATATGATTGAAATCAACTTCACCATCCAGCCTTAAGATCTGAATTTACTCAACTACCTTGCCCTGTAAACATTATCTTTAGAACTTGATCCAGTCTTGTTTGCTTGATACTTGACCCCATAGCCCAATGGTAAAAGACATCCCTCTATCCATCTAAGTTAGTGATCTCACCACCAAATCAAAATCAAAACCCAAGTACAATCATAACTAGCCTAAAATCAACTAACTAAACAAAGTTAAATCATAAAGAGAGAGCCCTCTCTAAGCATTAGGAAGGCTAGATCCTAATCTCCAAAGTAGGTTTGTGGTTACCTCTATCATTTCTTTCATAACAATTCTAGAGAAATTTTGGAGTGGTAACAGCATGGACAATTTTGTATGTGATTGTATGAATCTTATTGAAGCGTGTTGTTGGTTTAACTCATCCCTTTGGATTGTCAACTATTCTTCTTTCCAGTTTGTGATGTCTATTAGCTCGTGTGTTCCTTTCATGTTACTTATTATTACAGGCTTCTAGTTGGCACACTTCTTTACCCCTTCGTCTGTTAGAGCCTCCCCGTGCATCTCCCTTGACTCACTGCAAGGTCACACACTTACTTCCGACAAGGATATTTTACTTACCTCTACGCACAATCACAGTCAAGGGATAGTTTTACTACCCACTACTGGGACTCCTACTCCAAACGGTCTAAGGTCTAGTTGGGACTTATTACCAAGGAGATCCCTTGACATGTTGGCGTGTCCAACACCGTCAACATTTTTGGCGCTAGAAGGAGGGCTAGATGACAACTGAGTCCTCAAAGTTTTTTTTGAATCTCTACACATATTTCATGACTAATTGTACAATTCATCCTCCAAGATGTATGTCTTATGGAAATGACTTTGAAATCCTGGAGGATTTCTGGAATGACTTGTCACAATACACATATGAAGGTGAAGGAAGAACAACTTGGCCTAGGCATATAACTGCTTTCAAGGATCTCTATGATACCTTGGAAGACCTTGAGGATTATGTGGCTTGTTCATTGTTCGCATTCATGCTTCGAGGACACCCATTGCAATGGTGTGTCACGTTGCTTGATAAATCTATTCACTCTTTCAATCACTTTTTTGAAGAGATATACTGTGCTTTCCATCACTTTGACTGTAAAGAACTTAACAAAAAAATTGTTGAGTTGCAGAAAGCCCCTTATGGATCCTTGTTGCAATTTTGGGAATGCTTTCGTAATCTCGCATTTCAATTCCCAGAGGATGAAATTGATTGGACATTTCTTTGTGAAAGATTTCAATATATTCTTCACATATCTAAAAATACACAAGTGTTAGAATCATTCAAAACTATCCCAGCATACCTCGGTGTTAGAGCCACTAAATCCAAAGCAGACACGGTTGTTGTCACAAGTGATTGTCTGTCCTCATCTCATCAAATAGATTTAGCCCTGTAGTGCATGGTGGGAGAAGGTGCACACCCATTTTTTGAACTATCACAACCTCACACCCCACCTGCTGTTGATTTATTCGTAGATTTCACTTGCCAGAATGTTGGTTGTCACGTGAGTTGTTTCCTCAACCTTCGCCCCCACTTTTGTTGATCCCCCGAATTGCACTGTGTTGTGTTCTCCCGTTCCAGAATCCACACTTGTTGTTCACGAGGATCAATTTGTCGACGGAGTTGGTGTTGAGAAGCCAACCTGTGCTATCATTTATGATGAGTATGTGTGGGAACCTGAAGAAGAGCCTATGGTGAAGGATGACATCGTTCTATATGCACCTCATTCACTTTTCCTTGACATCTTTGGTGATTCTACCATTGTTAATTTTCCGCATGAGAATTCATTCCGAGATGCATCTACTTTCGATCATTCACAAGATACATTGGATGTCAATCTGTCATTGCATAGCGGAAAGGACACATCTGTTTTTGCAAATCCACTCAATATTTCGTCTGTGTTTTCCAGAAACGCAAAGGGTGAACATTATTTCTTCTCAGCAACTCCTCTGTACGATTCATCAGATCATGAGGGTGCCAATGAACATACCAAATTTTCTAATTCTGGTTGTCGCGATTGATCACGATGTCGATTCATTCACTATCGATCTTTCTAAGCCACCCATATTTGATGATCTACCTGTTGATGAAGTGGAAACCCAACAAGTTGTCGAGACACTTTCGCCCAAGCTGATGGTTATGTCTTTTTTTTCTTTGTCTGCATGCTTGCTTTGTTTACTTTGTTTGCGTTTCTTCTTTTTCTTGCTTTGCTTTCTTGCTTTTCTTTCATTTGCTTCTATCCTTTTATTTCTTGTTTATTTGCTTGTTTTACACCCATAGGTTTAGTTCACATGAAATCATGTGTGGCTCTTGAGACAAGCAAGGTAAAGTACAAGAGGACTTGTACAACTACCAACACTTGGTTATTTGTTGTCCTCTCTCTTTATTAAGAGCTTGTTGTCATTAGTCGATGATGCCCTGATGGAAAATACGTTATGTTCAGAGTCAGTCTTGGTGAAAACACAACACTTTCACTTGAACTAGTACCACCTACTCTAATCGGTGCTTTTGGGTTAACCCTTGTCAGCTCAGTCAATTAGAGTAAGGTGAGGGGGAAAACCTTAACATATATTATCATAGGTATATATAAAATACTTCTCTGAAGGGACAACCTCGTCTTCTCTCAATAGATCAGGATCCCTCTTCTCCCTCTGAAATAAATAAGTGCCTATGCATAGTTCTTTGAAAAAAAAAATTGAAAAATGAAAAAATAAATAAGGTGAAAGAAGAGAAAGGCTTCCTGTGCAGAGAGGTGATGCAAGTAACTCTGCCAGGGTACTGACCATGCTTACTGGCAATGGAGTGATGCTTGTGTTCCTATGTGACTCCGCCAGGGTACTGTTCAAACCTACTGGCATTAGAGCAACACCATAGATAAAACTAAGACTCTAACATCTTTATTTGATCTGAAAATGGAATGTACTCGTTTAAGGGTGCAAGGTATCCATTTCCCATAATTTCAAATGTGAGCTATACACTCCAAGTGACCTCTAAAAATGTGAAAACTTATTATTTCTTATACAGAGATAGACTGTAGGGGAATTCACCAGACATGTCACCTCTAAAGAGAGGATGAGTTCCAGAGGCTACCTGGCCCTCTACAGGCTCTGCCTAAAGAAATAACGAAGTAAAAACTTAGAAGTCTTTGACATACACATACTTGAAGTTTGATGTCTTGCGGAATAAGACAAATAACTTTCTACAGCTGAATAGGTGATTATGTGTGTATGCAAGTTATGTATATTTGTTGTTTAACACTTTATATCAGTTTTTTTTAGCATATCATCTTCATCAAATAAAGACATCAAAATGATAAAGCAGTTCACCCCCTCTGGGCTACATCTGCTGGACCAAGCCTCTCAAACTAGGCTTGTCCTCTTGTATTAAAAATGCTACAAAGGCTAATACAAGAATATGAGTATCTCAAAAGACAAATATGACTGTAAATACAGAATCAGAAGATAGGAATTAGCTAAACATGCTCTTTCCCAAACACTAAACAGTGAAATTGTACCTTATACAATACTTTCCCCAATTGGCCCTAGTGGCCCTTTAAACTTGCATGGAGAATTTCAAGGTGAAGATGACCTCAATTGGTTCTGAAACCTCTGCCATTAGACTTAGAAGGTCGAAAATAGCAGCCATAGGCTTTTGAATCACCAAAAATGGATGAACATAACCCCCAAACATCTCAAGCACTGAAATGGCCCTGGTGGCCCTGAAAGCTTCCCTGAAGCTAAACAGTGAGAAGAATGCCTCAACAGGAAAAACGAGCTATAGAAATGGATTCAGAATGATGAAAACCTTTAGGAATGACCTTTGTTTCACATTCACTAGCTGCAAAATTCCCAATGCAACTCCCAATCCATTTCAAAGGCGCTTCCTTTAACTGCACATCGATATCAACATGTGTATCATCCTGACACATATCAGTGATGGAAACTTCCTTCCCATTCTTGCCATACTCTTTCTCCAATTTCTTCAACTTTCGTGGAAGCATTGTTGGATTCAGAGTCCAACACCTTTCAGCAGTATGTCCTTGCTTATGGCAATAAGTGCAACACATGTTCATCTTCTTGACAGCATGATTTGCATTGTTCAATGGAACTTTGGCTTCTTGCCTCCTTTCCTTCAAAAGTTTCCTGTATGTTGCCATTCTTTTCCAACATCTAGAAACACTATGGTTAACCAAACCACAAAAAGAACATGCAATTCTTTTCCAATGCTTATGTGGAAATTTTCCATGCTTTATATGATCAAAGGAAGTGTGATGGAAATCAGATTTATACCATTCTCTTTCACCTTCATTACCTTCATAAGGAGGTGAATCGAAAGAAGAAGAAGTTCCCTTTGGAACACTGTCAATCCCTTCAATGGTTTTAGAGCTTTCACAATTCTCTTGTTCAAGTGCATTCTTATGCACACCTTCTTCTTGCAAGGTAAGTTTCAAACTATTGCATTCATCAAGGATACAACCTTTACAACCTTGAGATAGAGAACTTGAAATGAAACTCCTTTTAGGAACTATTTCAATTGCCTTCATGGCTGCTTTGGAACTTTCTCCATAAGATTGTCCATAGCTAAGACCCAAATTCTTAGGCCTTACCTCAACCATTATTGGCTCAACTATACCCTGTGCATGTTTGCCCAATCCTTTTCCTTCATATCCCATTTTGGACCTCAACTTGGACCCTATGCCTCTGGTATGTTTCTCAAAAGAACCAACATAAACATTCTTATAAGAATTTGAAGACAAACTAGAATTGTTTACCTCTTCTTCAAGCTGATACTTGGCTAAGGCTTCTTTGGCAACAAGGAGTTGTGTCTCCAACTCATGCATCCTTTCCAGCTTCATGTTTGCAATATGAAGTTGGCCTTCCATTTCCTGCAATTGGTCAGAAAGCAACTGCTTCTCTTCCCTCATGGAATTCAACTGCTCTTGAAGTCTAGAGCTCTTTCTTTCATCCTCATACATTTCTCTCACCATATTCATCATGATGAAAAATTCTTGCTTCAAGCCTTCATCAAAAAATCTTGTGAAGGAGGACGATTTTGAGAACTCACTTATGGAAGTTGTCATTATAAAAATGAACAAAAGAGCTTCAGCAAACTCAAACAACAAGTAGTTTGCAGAATAATAAAGCAGTCAATCTTCAACACTGCTTAAAACACCTTTCAAGCTACATAATCAATCTAGTGATGTCAGTCAAGCAAACCTAGTGCTCCGATACCATCTGATCTGAAAATGGAATGTACTTGTTTAAGGGTGCAAGGTATCCATTTCCCATAATTTCAAACGTGAGCTATACACTCCAAGTGACCTCTAAAAATGTGAAAACTTATTATTTCTTATATAGAGATAGACTGTAGGGGCATTCACCAGACATGTCACCTCTAAAGAGAGGATGATTTCCAGAGGCTACTGGCCCTCTACAGGCTCTGCCTAAAGAAATAACGAAGTAAACACTTAGAATTCTTTGACATACACATACTTGAAGTTTGATGTCTTGCGGAATAAGACAAATAAATTTCTGCAGTTGAATAGGTGATTATGTGTGTATGCAAGTTATGTATATTTGTTGTTTAACACTTTATATCGGTTTTGTTTAGCATATCATCTTCAGCAAATAAAGACATCAAAATGATAAAGCAGTTCACCCCCTCTCGGCTACATCTGCAGGACCAAGCCTCTCAAACTAGGCTTGTCCTCTTGTATTAAAAATGCTACAAAGGCTAATACAAGAATATGAGTGTCTTGAAAGACAGATATGACTGTAAATATAGAATCAGAAGATAGGAGTTAGCTAAACATGCTCTTTCCCAAACACTAAACAGTGAAATTGTACCTTATACAGTACTTTCCCCAATTGGCCCTAGTGGCCCTTTAAACTTGCATGGAGAATTTCGAGGTGAAGATGACCTCAATTGGTTCTGAAACCTCTACCATTAGACTTAGAAGGTCGAAAATAGCAGCCATAGGCTTTTGAATCATCAAAAATGGATGAACATAGCCCCCAAACAGCTTAAGCACTGAAATGGCCTTGGTGGCCCTGAAAGCTTCCCTGAAGCTAAACAGTGAGAAGAATGCCTCAACAGGAAAAACAAGCTGTATAAATGGATTCAGAATGCTGAAAACCTTCAGGAATGACCTTCGTTTCACATTCACTAGCTGCACAATTCCCAATGCAACTCCCAAACTGATTTGGCCCTAGTGGCACCTAGAACTTACACGAAGCAAAATCACCTGAAAATGACCTCAAATGGCTTTGAAACCTATGCCAATGGCTTCAGAAGGTCGAAGAGACCCAAAATCAAAAAAAATTCATCCAAAAATGACTTTCCTAGCCAAAGTAATGGCTCATTGAAGATTTCCTCCAATTGGCCTAAAATCACTCCACCTAACAGTAGAGGAAGGTCAGTTAGCTCTGCCAATTATGGCGGGACTGCCCAAATTTGGCGCTCCACCAATATTCCTGCCATCATAACTGGCAGTTACCGTTTGTGATTAATGCCATGTGACCAACATTTTCAGACTCGGAGGTTAGGTTGTCTCGGATTCCGCGCCACCCTTAACTGTATGTTGAACTGTTGGTTAATTATCCGTTTAACGCAAATATATGACCACTGTTTCATTAAACACGCTGTGACCGTTGAATAAAACGTCGGCGGTTAGGGGATTGGCCCGAGGTTTTTGGGTGCGTAGTCATATGTATGGGGGCTGGCCCCCTTGGGGCCTCGCCAAAAGCCATTTTAAACTTCATATAAAGTTTCCCCGCTCACATAACAAGACCTTCAGTTGTGGCTCAACGGTTAAGCATTTTGGTGTTAGACGGGAGGTCATGGGATATAACCTCACTGCCAAAAAAATTTTAAATAACGCACATGCGACCTGCTGATGTCACCTAGGCCACGTGGCTGCCTCCGGGCCTGCCACGTGGCAGCCTACAATTCGTTGCCCAAAAAGAATATTCTCTTGAATATTCTATTTTAATTTTTTTTTTTTAAAATTCAAAATTTCAATGTTATTGGGCAATTCTTCTTTTTGGCATAGCTTTGTCATACGGCGACCATTTTCCAAACCGTTTGTGGTGCCAGAATCAGGAAGACGAGATCTATCCAGTCGTTCAGGTTCAAATCAGTTCTGAGCACTTTCATTTTTGACCATTTTATGACACTTGGTCCTGAGCTCCTAATCACACCTCCCAAATGAGAAGGCTTTTGGTCCCCAAAAGCTTACTGAATCTCTGAACTGAACTGTACAGCACTTGAGGAACAGAAATATCCTCTTCCATTCAGCCAAAAGAGCATACTGATGCCAAAATGTCCTGCCTTATCAACTGTTGTGATGCCCATCCATGGCACCTCCGCTCTAGAAGAAGAGTTGCCTCCCAAATGAGAAGGCTTTTACCGGTTGTAGCATGCTGAATGTACTCTAAATTATCATCCCAAACTCTTTGGATACTTGCTGCAAAAACTTCTCAAAAGAAGTAGAGACCCATGCTGAAATTTGAGCCCTCTTTGCTTGCATGCTTTTCCAGCTCATAGAATTGTGCACAGCTTTGCACCAAATTCTTTCCCTGCACCAAATGACACCAAAGGTATCTTGTGCAACAAGACAATCATCAATAACAATTTGTCCTGAAATATGCTGAACAATGGACTCAACCATCAACATAGCAAGTGTGTACACAACCGACACAAGTCATCAAAACATGTGCACCACAATCGACACAAGTCGATAACATAAGTGGCACAATCGACACAAGTTGACAAAACATGTGCACTACAATTGACACAAGTTGGCCAACAACAAGATACATTTACAAACACATGTATATATCAAAAACAATGAAATATATACAGTTCGATAAACACACCTACAACATCTATGTACAGGTGCAACTTCAACTCTTCTTTTCTAAGACCAACAGGTACATCAACCCAATAAAAACACATGTGGTTGACAAGAGTTGAAATAGATTGAGTCTCATACTCAGCTTTTCCATCTTGCAACTTGCATTCCTTTAACAAAGAAATGCATTCAATCAAAAGACATGCAACTTTAATTGGATAAGAATTCTAACCATTTCTTACCAATCCATTTCAAAGGCGCTTCCTTTAACTGCACATCGATATCAACATGTGTATCATCCTGACACATATCAGTGATGGAAACTTCCTTCCCATTCTTGCCATACTCTTTCTCCAATTTCTTCAACTTTCGTGGAAGCATTGTTGGATTCAGAGTCCAACACCTTTTAGCAGTATGTCCTTGCTTATGGCAATAAATGCAACACATGTTCATCTTCTTGACAGCATGATTTGCATTGTTCAATGGAACTTTGGCTTCTTGCCTCCTTTCCTTCAAAAGTTCCCTGTATGTTCCATTCTTTTCCAACATCTAGAAACACTATGGTTAAGCAAACCACAAAAAGAACACGCAATTCTTTTCCAATGCTTATGTGGAAATTTTCCATGCTTTATATGATCAAAGGAAGTGTGATGGAAATCAGATTTATACCATTCTCTTTCACCTTCATTACCTTCATAAGGAGGTGAATCGAAAGAAGAAGAAGCTCCCTTTGGAACACTGTCAATCCCTTCAATGGTTTTAGAGCTTTCACAATTCTCTTGTTCAAGTGCATTATTATGCACACCTTCTTCTTGCAAGGTATGTTTCAAACTATTGCATTCATCAAGGATACAACCTTTACAACCTTGAGATAGAGAACTTGAAATGAAACTCCTTCTAGGAACTGTTTCAATTGCCTTCATGGCTGCTTTGAAACTTTCTCCATAAGATTGTCCATAGCCAAGACCCAAATTCTTAGGCCTTACCTCAACCATTATTGGCTCAACTATACCCTGTGCATGTTTGCCCAATCCTTTTCCTTCATATCCCATTTTGGACCTCAACTTGGACCCTATGCCTCTGGTATGTTTCTCAAAAGAACCAACATAAACATTCTTATAAGAATTTAAAGACAAACTAGAATTATTTACCTCTTCTTCAAGCTGATACTTGGCTAAGGCTTCTTTGGAAACAAGGATTTGTGTCTCCAACTCATGCATCCTTTCCAGCTTCATGTTTGCAATATGAAGTTGGCCTTCCATTTCCTGCAATTGGTCAGAAAGCAACTGTTTCTCTTCCCTCATGGAATTCAACTGCTCTTGAAGTCTAGAGCTCTTTCTTTCATCCTCATACATTTCTCTCACCATATTCATCATGATGAAAAATTCTTGCTTCAAGCCTTCAACAAAAAATCTTGTGAAGGAGGACGATTTTGAGAACTCACTTATGGAAGTTGTCATTATAAAAATGAACAAAAGAGCTTCAACAAACTCAAACAACAAGTAGTTTGCAGAATAATAAAGCAGTCAATCTTCAACACTGCTTAAGACACCTTTCAAGCTACACAATCAAGATAGTGATGTCAGTCAAGCAAACCTAGTGCTCTGATACCATCTGATCTAAAAATGGAATGTACTTGTTTAAGGGTGCAAGGAATCCATTTCCCATAATTTCAAATGTGAGCTATACACTCCAAGTGACCTCTAAAAATGTGAAAACTTATTCTTTCTTATAGAGAGATAGACTGTAGGGGAATTCACCGGACATGTCACCTCTAAAGAGAGGATGAGTTCCAGAGGCTACCTGGCCCTCTACAGGCTCTGCCTAAAGAAATAACGAAGTAAACACTTAGAAGTTTTTGACATACACATACTTGAAGTTTGATGTCTTGCAGAATAAGACAAATAACTTTCTACAGCTGAATAGGTGATTATGTGTGTATGCAAGTTATGTATATTTGATGTTTAACACTTTATATCAGTTTTGTTTAGTATATCATCTTCAGCAAATAAAGACATCAAAATGATAAAGCAGTTCACCCCTTTGGGCTACATCTGCTGGACCAAGCCTCTCAAACTAGGCTTGTCCTCTTGTATTAAAAATGCTACAAAGGCTAATACAAGAATATGAGTGTCTTGAAAGAAAAATCTGACTGTAAATACAGAATCAGAAGATAGGAATTAGCTAAACATGCTCTTTCCCAAACACTAAACAGTGAAATTGTACCTTATACAGTACTTTCCCCAATTGGCCCTAGTGGCCCTTTAAACTTGCATGGAGAATTTCGAGGTGAAGATGACCTCAATTGGTTCTGAAACCTCTGCCATTAGACTTAGAAGGTCGAAAATAGTAGACATAGGCTTTTGAATCACCAAAAATGGATGAACATAGCCCCCAAACAGCTCAAGCACTGAAATGGCCCCGGTGGCCCTGAAAGCTTCCCTGAAGCTAAACAGTGAGAAGAATGCCTCAACAGGAAAAACGAGCTGTAGAAATGGATTCAGAATGCTGAAAACCTTCAGGAATGACCTTCGTTTCACATTCACTAGCTGCACAATTCCCAATGCAACTCCCAAACTGATTTGGCCCTAGTGGCTCCTAGAACTTCCACAAAGCAAAATCACCTGAAAATGACCTCAGATGACTGTGAAACCTGTGCCAATGGCTTCAAAAAGTCGAAGAGACCCAAAATAAAATAAAAAAATTCGTCCACAAAGGACTTTCCTAGCCAAAGTTATGGCTCATTGAAGATTTAGTCCAATTGGGCCTAAAATCACTCCAGCTAACTGTAGAGGAAGGTCAGTTAGCTCCGCCAATTATGGCGGGACCACCCAAATTTGGCACTCCGCCAATATTCCCGCCATCATAACTGGCAGTTACCGTTTGTGATTAATGGCATGTGACCAAAATTTTCAGACTCGGAGGTTAGGCTATCTCGGATTCCACGCCACCCTTCACTATCCGTTGAACTGTTGGTTAATTATCCGTTTAACGCGGATATGTGACCACCGTTTCATTAAACAAGCTGTGACCGTTGAATAAAACGTCGGCGGTTAGGGGATTGGCCCGAGGTTTTTGGGCGCGTAGTCATATGTATGGGGGCTGGCCATTAGGGGCTAGCCCCCTTGGGGCCTCGCCAAAAGCCATTTTAAACTTCATATAAAGTTTCCCCGCTCACATAACAAGACATTCAGTTGTGGCTCAATGGTTAAGCATTTCGGTGTTAAACGGGAGGTCATGGGATCGAACCTCACTGCCACCAAAATTTTAAATAACGTACATGCGACCTGCTGACGTCACCCAGGCCACGTGGCTGCCTCTGGGCCTGCCACGTGACAGCCTGCCATTCGCTGCCCAAAAAGAATATTCTCTTGAATATTCTACTTTAAATGTTTTTCAAAAAATTCAAAATTTCAATGTTATTGGGCAATTCTTCTTTTTGGCATAACTTTCTCATACGGCGACCGTTTTCCGAACCGTTTGCGGCGCTGGAATCAGGAAGACGAGCTCTATCCGATCATTTAGGTTCAAATCAGTTCTAAGCACTTTCATGTTTGACCATTTTACGACACTTGGTCCTGAGCTCCTGATCATTATTACTTGTGCATCATATACCCCTAATCCCCAATCGAAACAACTAACTTGACTTGGCCTAGTATGTGTGCTGATCGATGAAGAGAATGGTAGGGACTATATCTTTAGCTCAAGCTTAAGGTTGAAGCCATGATGAACAAAGAATAGAACAATACTTCTGGAGGATTTAGACTTGCTTTTCATGAACAAGGTCCATACAAAGAGCTAGAGTTCTACTAGTGTGTCGCCAATGTTATAGTGGCTACAACCACCCTCCAAAATTTTTCCTTCACTTCATTTTGGAGCCTCCCTCCTTGAAATCATAGCAACTATCTTGCATTGATCAGGTACTTGTGTTTATTTGTTTTCATCTGTCACTTAATAGCTTGAGTTCACTCACTTGTCCTATCGGTCAACCACAAGCACATCCAACACTTGGTTCACATCCGGTCAATGAATTGTCGGGAAAAACTGCGCAATCCTGGAGGTCAGTTTGTATTCCCCTCATGAATTGTGCAGAGCATCCTAGTAGCTACCTTTGCACTCAAAAATTGTGCAGAGAAGTCTAGTCAGCCTTGCTCTAGAAATTACGCAGAGCAGGCTAGCGGGTATTGCTCTCCAGAAATGCGCAGTTCCAGCCAGTCGACACTGCTCTCTATAAATGTACAGTTCCAGCCAGTCGACACTGCTCTCCAGAAATGCCAGAGTAGGCTAGGCCAACTACCTTTTTCTCCAGAAATGCGCAAAACTGGCCAGTAGCACTGCTCCTAAAAAATGCGCAGAGCAGGCCAACATCACCGCTCTAGAAAATTGCACAGAACTAGCCAACCAACCAAGACCACTTAGCCCAAAAACAACACAAAAGTTTTCCCTCTGTGGTTTTCTATCACATGTGCTGGTAGGTTGCTCGGTTCCCTCCATAACTGAGTAATCCTTCCTTTCATGTTGGGTATAATTTCTCAAAAAAGTATTAAAAAACAAAAAGCGAAAAAGAATCACTAGATTTTAGTGATCTATTTTTAGCAGCAAGAGTTGTAGAAATTTTGAATAATTTAACACATATTCAATGGAGATTATCTTGATCATGTACTATTGCGGAAAACATACACAATACATAAGCTCCTCTACGTTGATCATCAATATAGCAGCATCAATAACAATAAAACATCAAGAGCATTCACACATCAACACAATATGTATCCCGGGGAAAGCATCTCGCTAAAAACCCCAACTATCTGTATATTAATGATTGATTCATGTAACATTACACAGCATAATACTTCTCACAAGTATCTTCACCTCTGTTACACACAATACAGCTCAGATCTGATCTCCAAATCTCTTCCATTGCTTGCCTGCCTCCACTGCTCAATACCTGCTCAAGAACTGATGAGAATGGCTCACCAAACTCGTTTTTCACCTGCAAAATAGTCACTCACACTTTGTTGGACGTGAGCACAAGCTATAATGTGGGAAAATACGTGAGCAAATTCATTGGCATACTCAATCCCTTGATTGTGCAAGATCTGGTGCACAACTATAGTCACAACTGATAGCAATCTGATTCTCTACCACCTGTCCCTGTTGAACTGAACATGCACTGACATGCAACTGAGTTAACTGATGTATTCATTAGTTGTATTATGAGTTAATAACTTGTGAATTAATTAATAACTAATTCACCCAACTCATATCTAGTCTATTTTCCAGTTAGACTAAATACAACCAGTTTAACAAAGCTAAACTGAACACAACTCCATCAACTCCACCAAACTCAACTGATTGAGTTCTAACTGAAGTCATGCATGCAACAACTCAACTGACTCATAAGAAAAGCGTATTTCCTTTTGACAGCTGCATGTGCCACCTCTGTAGCTCAAACTGAAGTGCACCAAGAGAATAAGATTAAGTTTATAGTCCAAATATTATTGTGAGATAATAATATTTGACTTTTCTATTTTTGACAGCCAGTCTAAAAATAGACTTTGATCACTCACACTGTGATCACTCACACTTTCATAAAAAATAGAAGTCCATTTATTTTTTCCCAACTTGATCAATCATCCATAAACAGCAACCTGCAATCCATAGACATGATCCATATGTCTAAAAATAGACATAGTCTAAAAATAGACTTGCGCCAAAAATAGCCTGTGGGCCCACTTAGTGAAGGCAACTCTTTTCAATAAGCTCCATCATCTTGTTGCAATCTCAACACTCCCTCTCGACAAGATATGGATTATCAGCAACCCCTATCCTGCCTCGGTGGTACTCGAATTTGCTCCTGGTGAGAGCCTTCGTCAGAATATCAGCATCCTGATCCTCCGTTGGAATGTACGAAAGTAACATGATCCTCCGCTGCACACAATCTCTGATATGATGGTACCTGATGTCAATATGTTTAGATCTATCATGAAATACAGGATTAGCCGAGAGTTTAATGCAACTTTGGTTATCACAGTAAATCACAGTAGGATCCAAATGAGAACCGAACAAACCAACTAGGATCTTCCTCATCCATATAGCCTCGCATGCAGCCAAACTTGCTGCCATATACTCGGCCTCCGCTGAACTGAGTGCCACGGATCTCTGTTTCCTGCTGTACCAAGAAACTGCTGTCGATCCAATACTGAAGACCCCTCCTGATGTGCTCTTTCTGTCTGTTGGGCTCCCTGCCCAATCTGCATCCGTGAAGCCACATAGCTTCACCTCATCCTCCTGTCTGTACCACAAACCATATCCCGATGTGCCTCTCAAGTAGCGCAATACATGCTTGCCCGCCTTCCAGAAGAGCTTGGTAGGCTTAACCATAGCTTGTGAAAGCTAGTTAACTGCATAGCATATATCAGGTCGTGTATTGACCAAATACATCAGCGACCCCACCAACTGTCGATAAACAGTGGCATCCACTTCTTCTCCCGAAGTGGCATCCTCCTTCCTCCAACCTCCAGGAAGAGGAGTATCAACAGGCTTGCAGCCATGCATGTTGAACTTCTCCAGTATCTCCCGAGCATACTTGCCCTGAGAAACAAACAGTCCACCACTGTGCTGCCATATTTCCAATCCCAGGAAATAGTGAAGGAGGCCCAAATCCTTCATCTCAAACTCTGTAGCAAGATCCTTCTTGCATGACAGTATCAACAGCTCATCACCCGTTAGAATCAAATTATCAACATACAGTACAATGATAAGCAACTTACCCTCCACCACAATCTGGTATAGGTTCGGATCCGCCTCGCTCTTGGAGAATCCAAGTCCTGTGAAATAGCTGTCTATCCATGTGTACCAAGCACGTGGTGCTTGCTTCAACCCATACAGCGCTCTCTTGAGCCTGCACACATGTGACTCGCTGCTGAAGACCTCAAAGCCTTCGGGCTGCTCAATGTACACCTCCTCCTCAATGACTCCGTTGAGGAACGCAGTCTTCACATCCATCTGATGAATGTGCCATCCCATCTGCGCTGAGAGAGCAAGAATCATCCGTATGGAAGAATACCTTGCGACAAGTGCAAAGGTATCCTCATAATCGATCCCCTCAATCTGTGAAAAGCCTCGGGCAACAAATCTTGCCTTGTACTTCTCCACACTCCCGTCAGCTGCCTGCTTAACTTTGTAGATCCATCTCGAACCCACCACTGATTTCCCTTCCGGTCTAGGAACAATCTCCCATGCACTGTTTCTGACAATAGAATCATACTCTTCCACCATGGCGTCTACCCATGCGGGATCCTCCACAGCTTCCTCGAAAGAGGATGGCTCAGTCACAACACACTTGCTCATAAGAGCCATGTATCCAGTGTACCGATCAGGTGACTGTCTCTGCCTGCGTTGGGTTGTAGGTGGTCCTACAACTTTCTCTGCATCTTGAGCTTGTCGCTCAGCTTCTGTCAAGCGCTTTCGCCCTCTGATGGTTGGCGCTGCATGAGTGGTCTCTTCCACTCCATGAACCTCGTCCTGTGGCTGATCCACGTCTTGAAGCTCATCCTCAGGAACTAATAGCTCCTCATCTACATGCAAGTGTAGCTCCCTCTCAAGCGAACACTTCATGGCTTTCTCCTCCTGAAATTTTATATCCCGTCGCACAACAGTTTTACCACTGTCTGGCAAATACACACGATAGTTGTGGGGTGTATCAGTGTACCCCACAAATATCCCAACCTCTGCGGTTGGCTCCAACTTCTTCCTGGCATCCTTCGTCACATGCATGTAAATGTTAGCACCAAAAATCCTCAAATGAGAAAGATCATGCTTCTTACCAGAATAAGTCTCCTCAGGTGTACTCATGCCAAGTATCCTATGAGGACAACGGTTCTGCACATAAATTGCTGTATTGCATGCTTCCACCCACAAGTGAAGGGGTAGGCCCTGATCATACAACATTGCCCGTGCAACACCCACAATCGTTCTGTTCTTCCGCTCAGCTACCCCGTTCTGCTGTGGGTTATGGGGAGCTATGAGCTCTCTACGAATCCCTTCTGTCTTGCAGAAATTCTTGAACTCGTCCGAGATGTATTCACCACCATTATCGCTCCTAAGAGCCTTCACCTTCTTCCCCGACTCCCTCTCGACCAGTGCTTTGAATTCACAGAACTTTGAATATGTCTCGCTCTTCTTCTGCATGAAGAAGATCCAGCACTTACGAGAGAAATCATCAACAAAAATCACATAATACCTGTGTTTTGCTGTCGAAGCAACTGAGAAAGGTCCACACACGTCTGTGTGAATTCTCTCAAGGATCGTCGTGGCGCGACTATCCTTCTCGTGAAAGGTGGCTTTCACAAACTTCCCCAAAGTACACCCCTTGCACTGATCTGACTGCGCAAGTGTGCCTTTAGGAAGCCCTGTAGTGATCTGCTGTAGTATCTTCAAGGCTCCATGGTGAAGGTGACCCAATCTCCTGTGCCACAACTCGCCATCATCCCGGCTCACCAATCCTTCTGCCTTGACTGCCATTGCTGCGCATCCATCTACATGCAACTGATAAAGGTTCCTCACTCGAACCCCTATCTTCCGGGTCTCACCAGTTGTCTTGCTGCGCAGGAAGGCCTTTCCCTCGCTGAAAACAACATCATACCCCTTGTCTTCTAACATCGCCACTGAGATGAGATTCTTCTTCAATCCTGGAACATGCATGACTTCCTTCAATACAAAGGGTTTACCAGACTCCCTCTCAAAGGAAATGGTACCGATACGGTCGCACTGTATCTACCATCATCGCCCATCTCGATGTGCACTCCAAGATCTTTGTCCTCCAGATCAGAGAACAAATCTCTATCTCCTGTCATGTGAAAAGACGCACCACTGTCCAAGAACCACACTGATCCCATCACACTTGAAACCAAGCATGCGATCAATGAAAAATCAAGCTCAAACTGAGAAGCTAAGGCCTCTCCCCCTGCAGATCCAGCAGCTTGCATGTTCTTCTTCTTCTGTGAACAATTTGTGGCATAGTGTCCGTGCTGGTGACAGTGAAAGCACTTCACCTTGGACATATCCTGCTTCTTGCCTTTCGCACCAGACTGAGAAGCTTTCTTTCTCTTCCCTTTCTTTGCTTTGGCAGCCAAAGCACAATTCTCTTCATCAGATACCTTTGATGAAGATCCATTATCACCTTTATTGTTACTGAGTTTATCCTTGAGCGCCAGGTCGCTCTTGCTTTGGAATAACATTTGCAATCCGTTGAAAGACATTTCAACAACACTGCTGCAAATTTGATTTCCACCAGTTCCAAACTCAACCGCCTCCGATCTAGAATTCGTGAGAACACAATACTTCTCGTATAGAGATTGACTGTATGGGCATTCACCGGATATCTCACCTTCCAAAAGAAGGATGAATCCAGAGGCTACCTGGCCCGATTACAGACTCTGCCTGAAGAAATAGAATGTAAACACTTCCTGAATAGTAGATCTCATGATCAACAACTCCGATACCATGTAGAAACGTTTTCTACAATTATCTAGCTCACTCTGATACCATGTAGAAATTTTGAATAATTTAACACATATTCAATGGAGATTATCCTGATCATGTACTATTGCAGAAAACATACACAATACATAAGCTCCTCTACGTTGATCATCAATATAGCAGCATCAATAACAATAAAACATCAAGAGCATTCACACATTAACACAGTATGTATCCCGGGGAAAGCATCTCGCTAAAAACCCCAACTATCTGTATATTAATGATTGAGTCATGTAACATTACACAGCATAATACTTCTCACAAGTATCTCCACCTCTGTTACACACAATACAGCTCAGATCTGATCTCCAAATCTCTTCCACTACTTGCCTGCCTCTACTGCTCAATACCTGCTCAAGAACTGATGAGAATGGCTCACCAAACTCATTTTTCACCTGCAAAATAGTCACTCACACTTTGTTGGACGTGAGCACAAGCTATAATGTGGGCAAATACATGAGCAAACTCATTGGCATACTCAATCCCTTGATTGTGCAAGATCTGGTGCACAACTATAGTCACAACTGATAGCAATCTGATTCTCTACCACCTGTCCCTATTGAACTGAACATGCACTGACATGCAACTGAGTTAACTGATGTATTCATTAGTTGTATTATGAGTTAATAACTTGTGAATTAATTAATAACTAATTCACCCAACTCATCTCTAGTCTATTTGCCAGTTAGACTAAATACAACCAGTTTAACAAAGCTAAACTGAACACAACTCCATCAACTCCACCAAACTCAACTAATTGAGTTCTAACTAAAGTCATGCATGCAACAACTCAACTGACTCATAAGAAAAGCGTATTTCCTTCTGACAGCTGCATGTGCCACCTCTGTAGCTCAAACTGAAGTGCTCCAAGAGAATAAGATTAAGTTTATAGTCCAAATATTATTGTGAGATAATAATATTTGACTTTTCTATTTTTGACAGCCAGTCTAAAAATAGACTTTGATCACTCACACTTTCATCAAAAATAGAAGTCCATCTATTTTTTCCCAACTTGATCAATCATCCATAAACAACAACCTGCAATCCATAGACATGATCCATATGTCTAAAAATAGACTTGCGCCAAAAATAGCCTGCGGGCCCACTTAGTGAAGGCGACTCTTTTCACTAAGCTCCATCATCTTGTTGCAATCTCGACAAGAGTTACATGCAAAGTCGTTTTTAGAAACTCCTTGCCAAGTGTCGCTTTTTCCTAGATTTGTGGCATGCGCATCATAAACCCTAATTTCATCAGATCTATTTAAACGACACCTCATAGCTCATTCTTCACATTCAGTCTTAGAGCTTTGGCATTCCCAAGGCATCTGGTAACCTTTGGCATAGTCAGTGCAACTTTTCTTGGTAATTTTTTCTTTTCATGACTTTTGTCTCTTTTTCTATCGCCTTTTAGTTTTCATCTTATATGAGTGTTTTTTCCCTTTTTTATTGAATGACCACTAGAATTTCAATGTGTTTTAGCTTGTAGAAGTGTTGTTTCAAGTTTTTCATTACCTTTCCTTAGTGTCACATGCATAACACTATTTCTGTACTGACAGTCGTCGTTGCGATGACTATCTTCATGAGCTTCTTGGTTTTGTCATTTAGCTAATTTCTGCACTTGATTGAATTGCATGCATGTCTATTCACTCAGATATGCACCATATTTTCACACACACACAGTACTTCACGTTTTTAGGTTGCCATTAGGCAAATACGGGTTGTCTTGGCACAAATATGGTCTCTACCAGCATGTTCTACACATTCCTGGCAATCAAGGTTTTGCTTTGCCTCCATGAATTGCACAGATGCTGCCCACACTGGCTCCCAACTATTCTCTACACAATCTTGGGAGGCAGTGCCCATTCCTGCCCACTGGAACTTCACAATGCACAGTTCCATCTAGCAACCGAGCTTGACTGTTCTGCACATTGCCTGGATTAAGTTAGCAGTGAGTCTCACTGGACTGTGCATTTCGCAGTTCCAGTTAGCAGTGAGCCTCACTGGCAACTGAGACTGCGTAATG
This sequence comes from Pinus tabuliformis, assembly GCA_031772625.1. Lineage (NCBI taxonomy): Eukaryota > Viridiplantae > Streptophyta > Pinopsida > Pinales > Pinaceae > Pinus > Pinus tabuliformis. Next base: position 5,682,732 of record CM062814.1, on the reverse strand, counting down.
CATAGTTCCAACTGACAGTCTCCCAACCTCCCGGAGTCAATGTTGTGCAATCTTCCCTAACAGTCACTAGTTTGTTGCCTGATTGATGTTTTTTAGCTAACATTGTCTTGACATGAGTGTCTTCTCTGTCTCCAGGTACCACAGGTTTTTTAGCAGATTATAAGCAATATAGGTATCAAGGCCTCCAAGAGAGCTAAATCAAAAGACATAGTTGAAAGAAGTACTAGGGATGTGGTTGAGCAGGGTCTATGAGCTTGCCTATGTACACAGACACACACATGTTCATCGAGAAAGACATAAAGATCACATGGCAAGACATCAACACTATATTCACAGGAAGCTTTGAGGAGAATCTGGAGGACCGACAGGTTTATGTCAATATTCATAATTCAGGATGGTACAAGGTTGCATGCAAGTTTCTCGTGTTCCCATGCGCATATGTGATCCATTGAATTGTATCACACACAATGATACTGAGCAATTTTAGTGGAGTAAGTCTTTCTTCCTTCAGGACATAAGATTATCAATAGATGTACCATTTTCCACTATGAGTGAGTAGGATGGATGCACCATTCTACACCCCCAACCATTTTCCACTGTGAGTGAGTATGATGGATGCACCATTCTGCACTCCCAACAATAGCACAAATACAAGAGACATATTGAAGCGTTGGGTAAGGGAGACAACAAAGTTCAGGACAACACCCAACCAGATATACAAGACAAAGACACTGAGGAAGGCATACCAATTCTTGGTCATCTTCGCATGCCGCTTGTATGGCCAAGGGAGTATGGAGACCTTCCCGCTGAGTTGGGTTTCTATGTTGGATCAACTAGCAAGTGAAGGAAAAAACATCAACTGGTCTTACATGTTGGCTCTCCAGCTGAAAGTGCATGTATCCAATGCCTAAAGTCCGCCCAAGGATCAACAAGCAATATTCTTCATGACTACCTACCTACTCGATGCAATTTGTTCCCGTCAACAGTTTCCTTGCATGGGTTGGGCATGGACACCTTTAGAGAATGTTGTGAATGTATATTGCAAGTTTCTCTTAGACAGCAGCTACCGAGGAGTCATGGCTAGAATATTTTACCATTTCATCGCCCCCCTATACACGATGATCTTTGAACAAGATATGCCCTGCATGTCTAGCAATAGAGGCATTGATCAACATTTCATATTGGTACGCCTCACACGATGGAACCTTCATCAGGATGTACAGCACATAGAAAGCTCTTCATGTGTTGCCTAGGTTTTCCACAGACAAGATGGTCATGGAGGAGGTTTCATACCACATCTTGAAAGGGTTATCAACTAGATTGCATAGGAAGAAGAAGGAACCATGGCCTATGCTTCCTTTGCGAATTGGATTGTACGCGATCGAGAGTTTGAAAGAAGTGAATGCCGAGGTCGAAGAATTCAAGAAGTTTAAGTTCGACACCAATAGTTTCAATCTGTATGATCCACATGGATTATGCAGGGACACTTTGCGAGAGTGTACTATTCTTCAATCCACAAGGCATGTCATTAGCCAAAGGAAGACCCATGGAGATATTGTTATAACTCCTCTAGGCTCAATGAACCAGTTAGCATGGCAGCAAAGTGGCTAGCAACACTCAAGGAAGAAACACCACATGGAGCAACAACAATAGCAAACAACAAACCTATGCAAGACAAAGGCAAGAGGAAGATTGTCGAAAGCATAGAGATGGAGAAAAGCTACAAGTTTAAGGAAGACCCACTTGTGGAGAAGGTAGCTTTGGAGATAGATGTAAAGAGACAACAACACGACAGGAGAATAGCGCAAAGAAAGAGGGAGAAGAAAAGACTAGAAGAAGTAGAGAGGAAGTGGTAGGAAGTACAACATAAGCTCAAATAAGAACAAGAGATGCACAGAAGAGAGAAGGAAGAACAACATGAAAAACATGAACATGAACAAGAACAGGAATAGGAGGAAGTGCAAGGCATAAATATAGCATAAACCATTTCGATATAGGTTGAAGACTCTAAACCAGAACTAGATGAGGAATAGGGTGAGAAACCGTAGTAACAGGAACTTTCTCTGCAGGATGATCCGATATTAGAACAGATGGATATGGATATGGAACAATCAGAATATAATCAGGACACCGAACTCATGCCAAAAGTAACTAAGGTCACCCCATAGGCTTCACCAGCTCCAACAAAAAAGAAAGTCCCAAGTAAACAAGAGGATACCATTCTCCTTGAGGATCATCTGGAACAGATGTGTACAACATAGCCTTTGATGAGTCACAACAAAAAGTTGTACAAGAATGTAGAGCACACACCTTGGATGAGCATGCATCACCTGCGCACTTTGAAGAATGGGTGATTGTGTCAGATGTACGAAGACATCCATACACCTTGGCTGATGCTACAAAGGCTTATGCCGAAGCCACTAGCTCAAGTGTGAAGTTCTTGATAGCAGAAAATGAGCACATGGATAAGGAGTTGTAAGTAGCCAGGTAGAGAGAGGAACAATCAATAGGATCCACTAGAGGAGAGATAAAGAAGGCAATACTCACAGAAGTATCATCTATTGAGACAGTCACATGAAGACTGTATGATATGTTCGTCACCATGCACAAGGAAATTGTCCATCTACATTGTCATCAATAGTGCTGCATCAAGATAGCGCAAACACTCATAGATATACATGCCACAATTGATCATGTACAAACATGGACAATGAGGTACAAGGGAGCCCCACTTCACTTGCACAAGATGATGAAGCCGTAGGTAGATTTGGAGTCTGATCCAGAACTATGAGGAACTCCTGCCGCTCATCACCAGTGTTGAGGCTTCGTATGCACGGTTGTTTAGGAGTTTGGATGTCGTCGTGAGAAAGTATGGCACCTCGTCGATTGGTACACTCACCGAGGCCAAAGAGAAGAACCAAGTCAAATTGGAGCTCGACACGTACTTTGATCAATTGATGCTCACGAACACCAATGCAGATTTGCAAGTCAGTGAAAATAACATAGAGATGTACATCGTCGGTTTGGTCTTACTCAGGACTAAGTTGTGCATGTTACAGGACGAGTTGGAGAGAGGTTCCAAATTAGTATACCCAGAAGCAATGGAGGCAAGATTTATTTTCCATAAAGACATCATCAAAGAGTATGCGGACACCATTGTGCACTACCAAGCATGGCATCAATTCGTCACCAAGGATCACGAGGAGGAAGTTGATGAGCTGGTCTTTCCACAGCCGTCCGAGTCTCAGTGTTGTCTTGTCTAGCTGACTCAAGCCATTTTTGTCCCACATGGGTATATGTGGAAAATGTATCATTTTTTTAAACATGATGTAAAGTGAAATTACAAGTGTCATTAGTGGAATGCAAACAATCATATGCAATGTAAAGAGTTATGTAATGAATTTGAAGAGCCATGAGGGTAGTCCAAGAGTCACAAAGGGGAATGTTAAGGTTCACCCCACCCTTAGTTATAAATAGAACCTCATAACTCATAGAACAAGATTTTGGGAGCCAATATGTTTCTAAGCATTTCTTAGAGAGGGCTTGGAGAGTATTGTGACGAGCCTTGGCTTCTCCACAGTGTAGGGCGAGTACGTCTCTTTGGAGGAGCAGGCGGTGTTGACCGTAACGTTCCACTATTGGGGCTAGTTGTTGTCATGTTGTATGTATGGATGGAACTTTTGCTTTATATAATATAATAGATCCAACATGTTTCATGCATATGTTGTTATTGTAGTTCGACTATTCTGGTTACTTTAGTAATGTATGTAATTTTAACTTACACATTTATGTATGGACTATTACGTATGTGATTGTATGAATCTTATTGAAGCATGTTGTTGGTTGAACTCATCAATTTGGATTGTCCACTATTCTTCTTTCTAGTTCATGATGTCTTTCAGCTCCTGTGTTCCTTTCAGGTACTATTACAGGCTTCTAAGGGACACACTTCTTTCCCCATCCGTGTGTTAGAACCTCCCCATGCATCTCTCTTGACTCGTTGCAAGGTCACACACTTGCTTCTAACAAGGATATCTTGCTTACCTCTGCGCCCTATCACAGTCAATGCATAGTTTTACTACCCACTGCTGGGACTCCTACTCCAAACGATCTGAGGTCTAGCTAGGACTTCTTTTGGGGGAGATCCCCTGACATGTTGGCGGGTCTAGCACCGTCAACAGTACCCAAAGAAGATACATTTCAGATTCCTTTCACTGAGTTTGTTTCTTTGTTCCTTAGGTATCAAGGCATAACAAGTGGAACCAAAAACCCTAAGATGCCTCACCTAAGGAATGTGGCCATACCACATTTCATAGGGAGTATTGTTTTTTATAGCATTAGATACAAGCATCACATTGCTTAAGTTTCCTAGGAATAGTTGGCGAACCAGTAACACCATTTTTCTTCAACAAATGGAGGTTGTCATAATTAAAGTGTCCAAATCTATCATGCCATAAAAGAATTGATGGAAATATACCTTCATCATAGTGAGAATTGTATGAAAAGTTATGTGCACGAGCATAGGTTCCTTGCAGCTTCATAAGTCTTTCTTCTTCTATCCGATTCATGACAAGTGAGTGACCTTATATTTTTTTGACCTCAACCTTGCCATCAAATATGTGAATGGAGTGTCCTTGAAGGTAGATGTGGACCAAAGAAAGCAAGTTTCTCCTCAACTCCGGGAGGTATAAAACATCATGTAAAATAAAATCTGGAAGTCCAAGTAGTTTGATTCTAATGGTGCCAAACCCTAATGGCTTGAGTTTTCCCAAATGGCAAGCTCATTATCTGAAGTAGGTTTTTTAGGTGCATTGTCTCCTTCTCCTTCACAAATTCCTTTCCAAAGATCATTGAAAATGAGGGTGTGTTTTATCTTCTTGGACCACTCACGATAGTTATCTTTTCCAGTGAGAATTACTCCCACTATGGATATGAGTGAATGTATAATATGATTTGGTTTGGGCTCAAAATAACTATAATATATGCAAGTCTTTGTAATAATAATAATTGACTATTTCTTCAAAAAAATCCTCAACTCAAAATGTAAGTTCTCAATATACCTCCACATATACCTTATGTAATTTCATACCATATTTCCATTAAATAGGAGTTAAGAGTTCCATTATTCATATGCCATGGCCCTTTTTTTTCTTCAGAATCCGTTATATACCACTCATAAAATAACAATGCACTTTAATAATATACCATACTTCTCATATGGTATATTCACTTCCCATATATCCATACACACTTCATGTTATAAACCATACAAGCCATATTAAAATTCACGCTCATAAAAAATCCAACGCATGATTGAATGCATAAATACCACATTTCAATAGTCTTGAAAGCAAACACACACTCACAGTATCCACGCCAATCCAGAACCAACAATCATACCAATAGAGGTTTCAATGTCCAGAAATGTTCTCCACGGCTAGCATGAACCCATAGTTCATAGTAGTGTCCATTCCTTCACAGATTAATACTCTAGGTAACTTTCAGTTCGACATGGAGGCACAACAGTATGCAAAGTTCACACAGATCACCATATTCAACATAGAGTCCTTCAACATTCTTGTTCTTCCATCAAACGGGTAATAACGTTCAATTTGGGGTAGAATTCAGTCACAATCCACCATTCATGCATTCCATTCAACACAACTTTCAACAAGAGCTGAGGGCACATAGTCAGCACAGCAGTAACAAATCGACCAACATATTCAATGCAAACCATTACACCATCTTCAAAATGAGCTCAACACTCTCAGATCAATGCTCGACCAAAGCATAGCAATAATGCATACAACAAAACAAACTCGGAGGCAGAGGGAAGAGAATAGAAGAATAAAGAATATGGTAGAGAATGCAGGAGTCATAGGACAGAAAATGCTAAAAATGGGGTTGGCTCCGATACCATGTCAGGCCAAGAGTAACTCCATGAATGAATTTATGATTTTCATTAAGATAGAACATGGATATATACATGGAGAGGGAGACTATTGGGTTTCATCTCCCAACGTATCTTCGTCTTCCAATTCCCTTTATTTTTTTATTTACAATATTTACATGGATTTACCTAATCCCAAAGATTAGGTGTCAACAGTCTTGATGTAGGAAGGATGGGTGGTATGCTATGAGTCAACGATATTGAATGAGAATGAGTAGAATTATGTGATTCATGATCTTGACTTGGTAGTGATCATTCATGCATTGAATGTGTGGAGATATTATCTTCTTGGCAGGAGGTTCATTTTTATGAGTTAGTGGGTTAAGGTACTTATTTGACCAATCTAATATGAATGCTAGGAAAGCTAGGTAGTTGGATAAGTTATATACTACTCATCCGTTATATACTACTCATAAAATAACAATGCACTTTAATAATATTCCATACTTCTCATATGGTATATTCACTTCCCATATATCCATACACACTTCATGTTATAAACCATACAAGCCATATTAAAATTCACGCTCAAAAAATCCAACGCATGATTGAATGCATAAATACCACATTTCAATAGTCTTGAAAGCAAACACACACTCACAGTCTCCACGCCAATCTAGAACCAACAATCATACCAATAGAGGTTTCAATGTCCATAAATGTTCTCCACGGCTAGCATGAACCCATAGTTCATAGTAGTGTCCATTCCTTCACAAATTAATACTCTAGGTAACTTTCAGTTCGACATGGAGGCACAACAGTATGCACAGTTCACACAGATCACCATATTCAACATAGAGTCCTTCAAAATTCTTGTTCTTCCATCAAACGGGTAATAACGTTCAATTTGGGGCAGCGTTCAGTCACAATCCACCATTCATGCATTCAATTCAACACAACTTTCAACAAGAGCTGAGGGCACATAGTCAGCACAGCAGTAACCAATCGACCAACATATTTAATGCAAACCATTACACAATCTTCAAAATGAGCTCAACACTCTCAGATCAATGCTCGACCAAAGCATAGCAATAATGCATTCAACAAAACAAACTCAGAGGCAAAGGGAATAGAATAGAAGAATAAAGAATATGGTACAGAATGCAGGAGTCATAGGGCAGAAAATGCAAAAAATGGGGTTGGCTCCGATACCATGTCAGACCAAGAGTAACTCCATGGATGAATTTATGATTTTCATTAAGATAGAACATGGATATATACATGGAGAGGGAGACTATTGGGTTTCATCTCCCAATGTATCTTCGTCTTCCAATTCCCTTTATTTTTTTATTTACAATATTTACATGGATTTACCTAATCCCAAAGATTAGGTGTCAACAGTCTTGATGTAGGAAGGATGGGTGGTATGCTATGAGTCAACGATAGTGAATGAGAATGAGTAGAATTATGTGATTCATGATCTTGACTTGGTAGTGATCATTCATGCATTGAATGTGTGGAGATATTATCTTCTTGGCAGGAGGTTCATTTTTATGAGTCAGTGGGTTAAGGTACTTATTTGACCAATCTAATATGAATGCTAGGAAAGCTAGGTAGTTGGATACGCTAAGTGAGTTTGACTTTGAGATCAGGTACATTAAGGGTAAAGAGAACAAGGCTATAGATGCTCTTAGTAGAAGAGTGCAGGTAAATCACATTGTAGCTATGAGTTCATATGGGACATATTTGTAGGAGCAGATATTGAAGGCATGACAACATGATGATAGGTACCAACAACTTAAGCACAAGTTACAATAATGGGGTACAGGTGAACAGGATGTGGATTATCATCTCACAGTAGATGATTTGGTTAGATTTAGGGATAGAGTCTATGTGTCAGAAATGGTGAGCTCAAGAAGTTTATCTTGTGGGAATTTAATGCTAAGCCATATTCAAGTCACTGAGGATATCAGAAGACATTCACAGTGGCTAAGAAGAGGTGGTTGAGTATGTTACGAAATGTTTGGATTTTCAGTAGGTAAAAGCAGAGTGTAGGCATCCAGGTAGTTTATTGTAGTCGATTCTGATTCTAGAATGGAAATGGGAGGTTATTTGCATGGAATTCATTACAGGTTTTGCGAGGGCATCTAAAAAACATGATTCTATTATGGTTGTGGTTGATAGGTCGACTAAGGTCACTCACTTCATTTTAGTGAAGTCTACAAATTCAGCTAGTGAGGTAGCTCAGGTCTTCATTAGGGAGATAGTGAGGTTGCATGGTATTCTGAGGAAGATTGTGTCAGACAAAGATGGCAAGTTCACTTATAGGTTTTAGAAAGAGTTGTTTGCAGGTTTGGGGATAGAGTTGGCCTTCAGTAAAACTTACCATCTGCAGATAGATGGATAGACAGAGAGGGTTAGTAGGATTCTTGAGGACATGTTGAGGATATATGTAATGAATCATCACTAGAATTGGGAAGAGTACCCTCCATTGATGGAGTTTGTGTATAATGATGGGTATCAAGAATCTTTGAATATGAGTCCATTTGAGGCACTTTATGGGCGGAGTTGTAATACTCCCACCAGTTGGAGTGATCCAATGAACAAGGTATTTATTGGATCGGATATGTTGGTAGAGATGGAACAAGAAATGCAAGTTATCAAGAAGAATCTAAAGGCACACAAGACATGCAGAAGATATATGCAAATCAACACAAGGTATTTAAGGAGTTTCAGTTTGGGGAACATGTGTACTTGCGCATCAAGCCCGAGAAGAGCTCCTTAAGGATTGGATCATGTGCCAAGATGACACCTCAATATTGTGGGCCTTTTGAGATCCTTGAGAGGATTGGACCAGTGGCCTACCGACTTGTGTTGCCTCCGACAATGAAATTCCTTGATGTCTTCCATGTGTCATTGCTTAAGAAGTATGTGAAGGATGTTGATCATGTGATTGACTAGTCTGTATTACAGGTGGAGCCAAATGGAGAATTCGAGCTAAAACCTCAATGCATTTTGTAGTGAAAGATTCTCATGCTCCGGAATGGAGCAACCAAGCAAGTTAAAGTGCAATAGAAACACTTTGGGCTCGATGAAGCTACGTGGGATATGATTGATCGTTTACAGACTATGTATCCTTATTTATTTGTTGGTTGATCGAATGTACTTTGGGATATGTTTTGATGTTGTGCTTTGATTATATCTATATATGCATATGTATATTGTAAATACCACATCGAGCTGTGTTATAAAGATCCAATAGTGGTATGGTGTTCATGGTATGATGGTCATGGTCTCAACAGTATGATATGATGTAAATGTTGCATCGACTTGTGTTATAAAGATCCATGGGAAGCATGGGTTTTGTTGATTTATAAGTGTCCTTGAACACCGAGGACAGTGTTCCCCCAAGGGGGAGGGGTTTGTGACAACCCCTGGTTGATTTCTTATGTAAAAAATAAATAAATAATAAGACCAAGGTCATGGGACACGTATTCCAAGATGAATGTTGGGTTAAACATAGTGATGGGGTATCACTTGTGATAATTAATGACTATGGAAATTGGTAAAGACAATGAGGCATTAATTTGCATTTATTTATGAAATAAAAGAAAATAGGAGAAAAGGGAGATGAAAGGTCACAAATTTACATGTGAGGAAAATTGAAGGAAAATGATGAAAATAGAGGCCTCAATGATAAAAAGGTTTTTGAGGATCAGTTCACAACCTTTTGTTAGTTTTAGGTTGGAGATCTCTTCTATTCTCTCACTCTCTCATACTATTGCACACTTAGAGTATTCTTGGATCTCTTTGGCATACATTGGATTTGGATAACGAAGGTAAAAGAAAGCAGGAAAGCACAAGGGAACAAGTGGATCAACAACTACAGCTGGATTTCTTTGCAGGTAACAGGTTGCATCTATGATTTCTTGGATGCATGTGATTATATGGTTATGTGTTGTCATTGGCATGGAGGATTGTCTTAATTGACATTGGTTTATCCCTTGCCTTTCCATTTCCTAGATAACTGTGGTGCTGTGGGTTTTTCCACTTGATTGTTTCCTAGTTAGTGCTCATAATTCCTTATGGTTATGGGTTGGAACAAATGCTCTGGAAGCCTTGTAAAAACTTGGGTTGAGTTACTGGTCTTGGAGACTAGGTTGGGAAAAACTCTCTAGAGTCCTTAGTGGTTTGAGTTACTAGTCCCTAGAGTTGGGTTGGACAAATGCTTTGGAGCCCTGGAAGGTTGTGGGTTGAGTTACTAGTTCCTGGATCCCTAGACAACTTGGGTAGAGACTGATCTGGTTGGTGTTAGTGATTTCCTACCATGAAGTGGAATCATTGGTCAAGGGTTGAGGTGGTTTGGCTTCTGGAAGCCCTGGTTTGATTTGTCTTGGTTTATTCCATGAGATACCACATTCATGCTTGGAATATGTTGCAAGAGTTGTTGGCTAAAAGAGAGATTTGGTTAAGCCTAATCTATGGTCAGGTGGTACATGGAAGTCCCTGACTTGGTTAGCATATTCATATGTTAATAAGAACTATTCTTTTATTGTGATTCATTTATATTTGTTGGAAATATGTTGGTGATATTATGGTTGGGTTTTTTTTGGTGTCCAAGTGTGAATGTTATGATTCAACCCTTTACCACATTAATATGTCAATCCGGGGTCACTTATTATATCAATGGTATCATGCACTATATATGCAGGGGAAAATTCATAATCCAGCAATTGATCAGGAGTTCAATTAATTAATTAAACATGCAATCTGAAATAATAAATAAATTGTAGTAGCAAATGGAAATGACAACAATAACCAATCTGTAGTAGCAATGGAAATGATATGAATAATTAATCTATAACAGCAAGCCGATTCACATCAAACCATTACAACAAAAAGAAGAAATACATTAATTAAAAAGAAACTAAGCACACATTACTTTAGTAGCACCTGATCAGGAGAGCGGGCCCAACTCCCTAATCAAGGCTATGGTAGAAAGAATCGAAGGCTAGATAATCAGAATATCAATATTGCATTAATAAAAATGAAAATATAGAAGTCTCATGTTACATTCTCAAAGCAAAACCTTCAATATCTAATCTGCTCCCCTACATGCATTCTCCCTGATTTGTGTCTTTTAAATATACAAACAGCAAAGGGAAATTTACAACAAGATTGATTACAAAATATCAATAAGCAAGATGAGATCTGAGAGATCTTTCCATCATGATTCAGCTAGAACAAGTCGAATTTGGTCATTGCAATTGGGGCAATTTGGAAAACGGCCACAACAAAAAATATGTGAATATATCCTTCGAAGAACCTTGCTTTTCTCCCAATCCATACTAAATTTCTGAAAACTGCTCAATGAGAAACTAATTTGGTTTGTTATGAACAAAACCCATATCTCGGATTTTTAAGATTCTTCTTCGTTTGCCCGAAATTTCCAATGTAAAACTGTCACGTTCTATTCTAGCGAAATTATGAGTTGGAATATTTGATTATGCATTGAAAATCAAATATGCAAGAGATCTTGGAGGCTAAAATCGTGAGTGATGTTATAACAAATTCATCTATAAACCATTATTAGCAATATCACACATAATAATCATCAATTTATTAAAAATAAAGGAGAACAAATATTACTTATCCACAAGAGCATAAATAATTATGAAATGGAATTATATAATAAATTATGGTAAATAATGTGATAAAAGAATAGTAGATTTGGATGAAATGGATGTTAAGAAGTGATAATAATCATGACAAATTAGAAACCCAATATCTTCCCCAAACTAAACATGCTGCATGTCCTCATGCAACCCAATTCCTTTGTATTAACCAAGAAGGGGAAATGGTGGTTGAAAAATATGAATGAATAGTGCTCAGTGGTTTTTTTCATGACATTCTCCTAAAATTTTAATAAATTAAAACTTATGCTATTTTACCTCAAGTTTTACCTCCATAAAAATGTGGAATGGCATGTATGGATTGATATTTGTTGAAGCTAATGTATGCTGAGTTGATGTTGAAAGTGATGTGGAAGGTGGAAGCCATGCAAGCTGAAAGAAAGTAATAAAAAAGTGTAGCAATATTTCCTTCCCCCAAACTCATTAGTTTCCCTGTCATCAAGATTTCTATAACACATCTCATGAGTATCCTCAATCAGTAATTCATCAAGATTCAAAATCAAAATTAGGCCTTTTTATCCTACCCCAAAATAATAGTAGTTTTGTTAAGCTAGGATTAAATAGAGATTGATTGGGTAAATCAACTATCTTTGGTTAAAGATATGAAACTTGTAGAATAAAGGAATTATAGATTAGATGATACAAAATGTCAAATATCAAACCTCCTAAAAGTTTCATCCCTAACATGTAAAGTAAATATTTATAACTCAATAATAGATATAAACCATAACCACCATTATCTAAGAACTGATTAAATATTACCCCATGAACCATGAGTTCTAGCAAACCTTATATATGCAATAGTGGCTTTATCAGCAGTTAGTTTTGAGAAAACAAGGTAACCAAGTAAATCATAATATTGAATTAACTTCTATACCATAGGCATGGCCACTGCTGCCAACAAGCGTCCATAGCCTCGACAGGGATGCCTTTTTAACCCATTGAGATGCCAGTGTCCCATCTATTAGAAATAAGTACATAGTTACAAAAGAATTTCAATTTACTTAGATGTTTACTGAAGATCATTGTTCTGGCTTGGTAACTAGTTAATAACAATTCCATTCACGGGAGCTAACAAAAGTGAACAAGTCGGCTCGTGATGAGACCTCTTGTCCTTCAGTTTTATGACCGAAGGCCATTACCCTGGCTTGGTGACTAGTAGTGGTAATGTCACTCTATTAGGACCTATGATCATGGTAGGTCAGCTCGTGATGAGACCTCCTATCCTCCAGTTGACTATTTATGTTTAAAATTCAACTATGGTTATTGTTAATCAACAAAATATTACTTAATAGATGGGGTGGTAGACCAGCTCCTTAAGAGCTAGGGATGGCATAAAAAGTTTTGTAGTAACTATTTTCAACTTGGGTAATTTTGCTTCTCAAAAACTAATAACCTTCAAATGATTGTTGATAAATATATTTTTCTTTGTTAAGATTGGGGTTGAGGAATAGTTCATTATATAGTGATGGAAATATTTAAGTACAATTTTGTGGTCATCATCATAAATTTTACAAGATCAGGGACTCGACAAATTAGGAAAGTTGAAAGTTGGCATGATGAAATCATCTTTGCATAATTATTCCTTAAATATAAGATTATGTTTATAGATAAACAAAGATAAATTGGCTACCCAATCATTATGTCAAAGAGGACCTAGACACTTAAAAGTATTTCCCATTCACCAAGTTAATGTCGTCGTGCATGATTCAAGTTCCAATGTGCGTGGATAAGTGGGGGTTACAGATTGTTATGGATTATGGTGGTAATAATCGTGAGATGTACGAGTTGACGTGATATTTAATAATAATGATGACATGACATCATTGCTAAATACGATACATTTTCTATTAAATGCAGCACCTCCCCCTCTCCCCCAAACTGAGGTATGACCATCCTCAGTCATGGTTGGTCATGTCATAAGTGAAACATGAATCAAATACACAGAGTCGATCGGGGACGTACCTGGAGACTTACCTTGGTGGAGTATCAGCATGGGTGGAGTAACAGCATCGGGTTCTTAGAAAAAATTTCACCATGAAGTAGCAGCACCGGAGGAGTAGCATCATCGGAGGAGTAACAACATTGAAGGAGTAACAACATCAGGTACTTGAAAAAAAATCACCACAGAGTAGCAGCATTGGCGGAGTAATAACATCTAAGGAGTAACAACATCCGACACTTAGAAAATTACTCCACCGATGCTGTTACTCCCGAAAATTTTCTAAGTGTCGGATGCTGTTACTCCTGGGGTGCTGTTACTTCACCGTTGTTGTTACTCTCAAAAATTTTCTATGTCGGATGTTGTTACTCCGTCGTTGTTGTTACTCCCAAAAAATTTCTAAGTATTAGATGTTGTTACTCTTAGGATGTTGTTACTCCTTGGGTGTTGTTACTCTGCCGCTGCTGTTACTCTCGAAAATTTTCGAGAGTAACAACATCCGACACTTAGAAAATTTTCGAGAGTAACAACAACAGCAGAGTAACAACACCCCAGAAGTAACAACATCTGACACTTAGAAAATTGTTGGGAGTAACAGCAGCGGCGAAGTAACAACACCCAATGGATCTAAGGAAACCATATACTGATAAGACTCGGGAACAAATGGATAAATATGGAGCAACATCATGAAACTTGAGAACTTCCTTTTATTTTGATGAAGGAACAAAATTTGTCGCTTTGAACACCTGAAACATAAAAACATAAGAGGAATAAAAAAAGAAACAACAATTTTATTGAAAAACAATAAATAAATAAATAACTTAAGTTGTAACGGCTATAATTTTGTCTGCAGCAATGTTGTTTCCTAAAGGAATATCAATCTGTTTCCAGAAACAACAATCTATCAATGTTAAATGAATGGAAAAATGTTTTGGCGGAATTGAATTGGATCTTCAAATGGAAATCAATTCTCCATTTCTCCTGTTATGAATCCATTAGGTAATGAAAAAGTCTTCATGTTGTTGATGAGAAATAACGGGAATAATTTTGTAACAAACTCTTATGATCAATTTTTTTCATGGCACCTAGAAAGACTCAAATTTATATGATATCTATTATTTCATTATCATTTCCTTTAAGAATCACTCGTTCAAAAAACTTGACCTCCTTTATTCTCTTGGGACTTGCAAAAAACAAGCATCTACCTGCAATAAAACATGTAATCATGGAAGAAGAGAGTTGATCAGCTTTCTAAATCTAATAAATATGAATACAAATAACAAGTAGTTACTCTGTAAAACAAATCCATGGAAAACAAATAACAAAGTAGAGTTAATTTATTACCTCTAGACCAACAATTGATATTTTAAGTATAACTTTTTCATTTGATGACGGATTGAACTGATTCAAATTGGAGATTAAAGTAGATTCATGTAAATATATCCAATAGAAACATTTTTTGAAATCATGAAGAATTGATGGGTCAAATATGCGAAGGAACAGTCGAAAAAACAAAGTTTTAAAGGTGTTGATTTACGATAGACAGTCAGTATTTTGGTCATAACTTTCTCATATAATATCGAAATCAAGTGATTCAAATTGCATTGTAAACTAGATTAATAGGGTAATATACCATAGAAACATGTTTCAAAAATATAGTCATTTAGGCCTCCAAAAACTGACTGTCCCAACTCTGTTCCTAAGCTGCCTACTAGACATACTGTCAATGTTTTGGTCATAACTTTTTCGTTTCAAATCCAAATTGAGTGATTCAAATTGGATTAGAAATTAGAAATAAAGGGCTACTTAGGATAGAAACATATTTTGAAAATATGTTCATTTGGTCCCTCAAAACATGACTGTATCGACTATGTTTTCAATGGTTTTATCAAGCCCACATGCCATAAGATATGATAATCAAGCAATTTTTTCGAAATGATGATGAGTGTTTGTAGAAATATGATTTTCAATATAATACATCTACATACACAATTAAATTCAAATATTTACCACTGATATTGATATACTCAGCAAGTTGCAACAAACACAACTCTTTCTACATATAAAGAAATTTATTTATTTATGTACTTATTTATTCTATTTTCTACACTAACCTACTCTACCTTGAAAAATAAAGTATACTTACATATAAGAGTACTTACAATGGAACCATTTTCGAAATAAGGCCTCAAGTGTGTACATACCCGAATTTGAGAAATGCATGTCAATAAATACTAGGGTATGAGAGACCAACTTCCCTATTAAGGATGGTGCCAAGAATTGTTGAAGTAGGGAGTGATGTTGCAAGCAAACAATAGAGTGAAACTAGTCTTCAATATAGTCTTGATTTCCCATAGTTGTCATATCGTGAAGTTCTTCAACTAGGTTCCAAATTATGTTGATGCTTTCTTCCTTGACTTCCACCCGTGAGTTTTGAGGGCCTTCCTCTGCCCCTTTTGTTTGGATCTTTGTTCATGCAACTAAAACATTTAAAAGTCACACGGCTTAGGACCTGGAGTAGGGTGAAAAAAAAAAATATTCCCTCCCCAGGACGAGAGGATGATTCAAAAAAAGGAAACAATAAACCAGCAAAAAAAAACTAAAGCTCAAGACCTGGAGTAGGGTGAGAAAACTCTTTCCCTCCCCAGGACGAGAGAGTGGGTCTTTCAAAATCAAAACAAAAAAAACTGCAAGAAAATTCTAAGTTCAGGACCTGGAGCAAGGTGAAAGATTCTTTCCCTCCCCAGGACAAGAGAGTGGCCCCGATAAAATAAAAAAGAGCAAAAGAAAATAAAAAAACAAAAAAAGACAACAACAACAGGAAACAAGACAAAATCAAAAATGACTACGCTCAGGACCTGGAGCAAAGTGGAAAACCCTTTCTCTCCCCAGGATGAGAGATCGATTCCAAGATCAATGTTGGTTATGTTCTTGCACCTCGATAGCCTCCCCGGTAACAGTGCCAAAATGTTGGTGTTCGAGTGAATGTTATGATTCAACCCTTTACCACATTAATATGTCATTTCGAGGTCGTTTATTATTTCAAGAGTAACATGCACTATATATGCAAGGGGAAATTCATAATCCAACAATTGATCAGGAGTTCAATTAATTAATTAAACATGCAATCTGAAATAATAAATAAATTGTAGCAACAAATGGAAATGACAACAATAACTAATCTATAACAACAATGGAAATGACATGAATAATTAATCTGTAACAGCAAGTTGATTCACAGCATTCACATCAAATCATTACAACGAAAAGAAGAAATACATTAATTAAAAAGAAACTAAGCACACATTACTTCAACGACACCTGATCAGGAGAGCAAGCCCAACTCCCTGATCAGGGTTGTGGTAGAAAGAATCGAAGGCTAGATAATCAGAATATCAATATTTCATTAATAAAAATGAAAATACAGAAGTATCATGTTACATTCTCAAAGCAAAACCTTCAATATCTGATCTGCTCCCCTACATGCGTTCTCCCTTATTTGTGTCTTTTAAATATACAAACAGCAAAGGGAAATTTACAACAAGATTGATTACAAAATATCAATAAGCAAGATGAGATCTGAGAGATCTTTCCATCATGATTCAGCTGGAACAAGTCGAATTTGGTCATTGCAATTGGGGCAATTTGGAAAACGGCCACAATAGAAAATCTATGAATATATCCTTCGAAGAACCTTGCTTTTCTCCCAATCCAGACCGAATTTCTAAAAACTGCCAATGAGAAACTAATTTGGTTCGTTCTGCACAAAACCCATGTCTCGGATTTTTAAGATTCTTCTTCGTTTGCCCGAAATGTCCAATGCAAAACTATCATGTTCTATTTCCAAGGGACCACTGACAAGATTGCGAGGATCATAAGGAAACATAAGGTGGCTTCAACATTTAGGCCTTTAAATACCATCCAGAGCTCTCTTAGATATGTAAAACACTTAGTGGACCCCAAGAATATGAAGGGTGTTTACGTTATCCCATGCTCTTGTGGGACTCCCTACATTGGTAAGACTAGTCGCTTGATTAATCAAAGGATTTGTGAGCATGTTGTTGACATCAAGCATGGCAGGACCTCCTCCTCTGCTTTGGCAAAGCATGAAGATAAATTTAAGCATCACATTTGCATAGAGGAGGCCCAAATCATTTCTAGGGTTAGTCATTTCCATCAACGTAAATTGAGGGAGGCCCTAGAAATTGAAAAAAGACCCAATAATTTGAATAGAGATGATGGTTGGAATATTAGTAGAAGTTGGGTCCCCGTCATGTCCTCCTAGTTTTTTTTTTTAAGGCTTCTTTTTGGGATTTATTTTGTTTATTTGTTTATCTATGTAGGTATTGACACCCTTTTTATAGTATTTGTTGTTGATTTATTCTTCATTAGCGTTTATTTTCTTGA
The DNA here is from genome assembly GCA_031772625.1 of Pinus tabuliformis. Classification (NCBI taxonomy): domain Eukaryota; kingdom Viridiplantae; phylum Streptophyta; class Pinopsida; order Pinales; family Pinaceae; genus Pinus; species Pinus tabuliformis. The sequence goes on along the minus strand of CM062814.1, from coordinate 5,664,800 downwards.
TCCTTCGTGTTTTTTATGTATTTTATCATGCTATTCGTTCTTAACTCCTTTTAGTATTTTTGTTATTTGTTTAATCGGCCTGAGCCCCATATTTTATTGTTGACCCCGTTTTATTTATTGATTACTTTTCTTTGCACATATATATATATATATATATATATATATATATATATATATATATATGTTTCTATTTTTATTTTATTTTTATTTATTTATTTATATATATATTTTTCTTTTGACTTGTGTATATTTTTGTTTTATTTTTCCATTAATTATTTTTAATTTAGTTTATTTTATTTCCATTAATTATTTATCCAATGATCTTGTCTCGATTAGGATCTTGACTTGTTTTTATAATTTTTGACTCCCCTCCTTTAAAGTTTGACTTTTTTTAATTAATTTAAATATTATTTCTCAAAAACTAGTTGTTGTTGTGTGTGGAGCATGATTGTTCAGAGGTCTTTGTTTCAGCCAGATGTATACCCCAGGAAGTTTGTACACCCCTCTACGCGGGGGGGTGTGGGGGGGACTTGTCCCCCTCGCGGGGATCCGTGGGGGCCGATCCCCCCCGGTTGGGGGGTCCGGGGCCAGCAGTCCCCCAGCGGGGGCTCGGGGGCAGTGCCCCCGAAGCTAAAAACAAATGTAAAATTGCCTTGTAAAAGTATAGTAATTTCTAGTCAATCTGGGCCGTTCATTAGGCAGATGATCTGACGGTAGAACTTATGTTTAGTTTAGGGTTTTTTGCCCTAGAAGGCAACCCCTCTCTTTGTATGAGGGTATTGTATTGGAGGCTGAGATATATATGTGTATTCTCTGAGCGAGAAACAGAGAGGTGAGACTGTGAGAGAAAACAGAGGATATTACAGCGGATTTGCTGTAGGTTGTGTCTCTTCATTTTGCTGGATAATAGAAAGGAAGGACTGGCTGTTCGGGGTGGACGTAGCCCAAACTGGGTGAACCACGTATATCTGTGTCTCTCTTGTTTTATGCGTTCTCTGTGTTTATATTTCTGCAATATTTTATGTGTTCCATTGCTCCGTAATATATAATTTTCTAACAATTGTTTAATATAGTGGTTACTTATTAATATTTGTTTTTAATAAAGTAATAAAATAATATCACAATTTAAATATTATTTTTCAAAAACTAACCGTTACATATTAATATTTTTAATAAATTAATAAACTAATATCATTATTTAAATATTCTTTTTCGAAAACTAGTAATATTTGGTTTTAATAAATTAATTTAAATATTATTTTTCAAAAACTAGCCATTACCTATTAATATTTTTAATAAATTAATGAAATAATATCATTATTTAAATATTTTTTTTCAAAAACTAGTCGTTTAATATAGTCGTTACTGAATAATATTTGTTTTTAATATATTAATAAATTAATATCATAATTTAAATATTATTGTTCAAATATAGCCATTACTTGAAATTATGTCTCTACATTGCTCTCTATATTATTAGCAATATACAAATAATAATCATCAATTTATTAAAAAAAATGAGAATAAATATTACTTATCCACAAGAGAATAAATACTTATGAAATGGAATTATATAATAAATTATGGTAAATAATGTGATAAAAGAATAGTAGAACTGGATGAAATGGATGTTAAGAAGTGATAATAATAATGACAAATTAGGAACCCAACAGTTTCCATGGTTTATATGTTGGTTATTTTATGGTTATATGTTGTTCATATGATGTGTATCCTTTATGGCTCTTGTCATGAATTGTATAGTTATTGACCAATTGATTAATGTATGGACTAAAAAGTGTTGTTGCAGTTATGTGGAGAGGGAATAGGGCTTTTTTGGTGATTCTTAGATGAATCTCATACTTTTATGATCATATATGCATTCATGACATGTAGCTTACATGTTTTCCATATGTTTGAAAAAGTGTGTTATGTTCTAGGCAGTATAGGTCAAGTTATGCCTTCAATTTTATATGTTTAGCCCTGTTGCCATGTCATTAATGATTCTTATAAGTATTAGAAAGTTCTGGGTAGTGGTCTAGAGGCTGACCTGGAATTTAGACTCGAATCTCAGGACTACACCCTTTGAACTAGTTAATTTGAATCACCACCACATTCAGGTAGGCTTGTAAGTGTGGTTGGAGGACTTTAACGGCATGGAGGCCTTTTCATCCATGCAGTTGGGGGTTAAGTTGTGTGAAAGGCATTCCCAGCTCAAGGTTTGGTCACCTGGGGTGGTCTTTTAGCCCCTGAGTGTCTTGTAGCCCTAAGGATTGTTATGAGATGTCCATCAGTGGTCAGTGGTAGGCCCCACTTCCTTACCTAGAGCTAGGAGGTCGGGTCATGTCATAGTAATCTCTCGTCTCATGTTTACCCTAGTAGGTTGTTGAAACTAGGTAAATGTGGGAGGGGTGGTTACACTCTTTTTTCAATGGCCTTTGTGGAGAGGTTGGGAAGCAACTAGGTGAATTCAATGGTTGAGATATTTGCCTACTTTAAAAAGAGTAAGTAGTCAAAAAGGTGAAAATACTTCCAATTTAATAGACTATAATTTGTTATTCTTTAATTGTTGAGTCTTCTCAAACAAATTATATGATATTAGTTATTTGACAAGTGATTTTCTCTCTGTGTAGGTTTTTTTTGGATGCATATGGTGAGAAGATATGAAGGAGTTCCATGAGTGTCTTCAAAAACTACTAAATTTTGGTGGCATTTACTCCTTTTACAATGGCATTTGTGGAGATGATGCATTTTTTCATATAGTTTACTATCAATTAGTTGCACTCTATCTTGCACATCTAGGTTACACCATGTAATTCATCCCTTTATTGGTAAAACATTGCTTGGAGGAAAATGTATGGGAGCGTGTCAAGCCAACATACAAGATGCTTATTACTTGCCTCTTTGTCAATCATCTTCTCAAGATCATTTTCGATGATTTAATCTGTATTTCAGATTGCTTGTATTTTTGTAGACAGTCTTTGTTCAAAATTTTTGGTTATTATTATTCGTTTTAATTTCCATTAGAAATTTACAATGGGCACATGTTGTCTTTCAATGTTTTTTTGTATGTATCTTTCAATGTTTGTTTGACATACAACTAACAAGATGTTAGATGTTTCTTCCTAGAAAAAATCCCTTTCCACTACCAATTTGTCAACAACCAACAACAATTATGTTTCAATTAGTAGCCCCAAACGGAAGAAAGAGTTTCAATGTCAATTTCACCTCCTCTAGGAGCATTCAGAATAAGAGAACATTATCCCTACAAGCATACAGGTGAGAATATATTGGTCTGACTTCTCGTCAAAAGTAAACGAGAGCACTTGTACTCAGGTATACTCACTCCAGGTACACCCTTTCATCTCTTGGCACCAAATGAAATGAGCCATACCTACGAACTAAAAGTTTATTCAATCTTCGGCTTGGAGAGGAAGTCCTAGCTCCAAATGTATACCTATGTTGAGTTTAAGATGGATGGTTATGGCCTCACATACTAGAACTAGGATGACTCTTTCGATATACTTAGTGGTGCCCTTTCGTGGCAAGTGGAAAAGTTGCCCTTTAAGCGAAGTAGTGGAGATGAATGGAGTGAGGATAACATATATCTAAAAGTAGCAAGCGCAAAAATTGGGGGAAAATGCTAGCAACTATGTATCTGCATCTGTATCTGTATCTGGTATCTCCTAAGAGGAAAGGTTCTCATTTATTGTATAAGCCTTATTATTAACAATATAATTAGTAATATAACTAAGAAAAATGCATGCTTGTACAAGGTAACTTATCTACACATACTTGGAATTGATTTCATGACTCTAGTTAAAGCTATAATATGCTAATTGACTTCTGGTGACTGTGATGCGTCTCCTTCCCCTATGGCTTCCACCTTAGTTGTTGTTGTTTAAACTGCTCATTCAGCGTGTTGTGCTTCCATTGCTACCAATGCGTATGATTGATTTTCTATTTGTGGTGGTGTGGTGTCTTTTTCCTCATAGATGTTACTTATTATCGAATGGGAACTGGATCTTGAATTGACCCAGCTTCCCAAATATGAATAAACTACAAGTGCCCCTTCGACTAGGTCTCTATTTGGTGAGGATGCCCAGGGGGGGCTATACAATTGGATTTGTTACCTTTACTCCTATTGTTATCAAAGAAGCCTTTGCCTCTATCATGAACACATAAAGGGGGTGCACTTAAAGATCAAGTACCAGAGCCTGTTGATCCGAGACCAAAAACGATGACAGGGGCAAATTCGAGTACGAAATCTAAAAACAATAAGTAATGGGAGATGATAAGGTGAATTGGAGCTTGTGTTGTTTTAGTAGTTGTGAGAGGCCTAATAGATGGCTAACATTTCAACAACGAGTTACACGACATTGTTTAGGTTACGAAATGATAGGAAATAAACTCAAATTTTATTTTTATGCAAAAAGAAACAACATCTTATGTCATAGATTAATAATAGCTAGCACTAATAAATCTCAATGCCTTCGGTTATAACTATATTATAAATTTTATCACTCTATTTGACATTAGCGAGTAATAAAACCCCAATTTACATAAACCTTGAAATAATAAAAAAAAAATTGTCCTTTTAAATCATGTTAAATGAATCATATACAAATAAGTCAAACAAAATTAATGCCTGCGAAAATGATATTTATATACCATACCTTTCGGCAAATCTAATATAATAATAAAAGATTGAGAATAATTTAATATTGATTCCTATATACCATGCATTTCGGAAAATATAATAATAAAAGTAGGTATAAGCACTAGAGACTATGGATAAAGCATTTAAGGGTTAAGAATAATTTGGTTTTCTTTGGTGTACGCAAAACACATTGTTTTCTCCCATCGTTCTTGTTATGGACTAGCTGGCTGTGCTACCAACTATGACTTATTAAAACACATGTAACATCATCACCACAATATATACTTTTTCGATCAACCTGATCTCCATGTTTACTATCAAAATTTTAATCTATGGAATTTTAATATACTAATTAAAGTATATAAGCATATGTAAGTTTTATTATGATTTAATAATACATTAATATGATAATTCAATTTATAATTTTAAATTTTAAATAATTTGATTTGAATTATAAATAAGTCAAATTTCGAGCTTTTAAATAAATATGCTGACTAAAATTATATAATAAAATGATAATTTTTATTTACTATTAAAACAACCAAACAGATATATATAGATATAATTTTGTAAATTTGGCTATTTTCATTTTAATTATGAATATTTCAAATTTTTATCAAAATATATTTATCAAAATTATATAATAAAATAATAATTTTATTTTACAATTTAAATAATTAAATATTTACATTTTTATTCTTTAAATTAAAGAATTCATTATATTATATATATTTTATTTTTATTTTTTTATGTTTAGAAAGTGTTTAATTATTGATGAACATAAATAATATATTTATTAAACTTGTTAATTGGGTTTACTTTAGTTAGTTGGAAGTTACCATTGTTATTTTTTCTATCCAAATTCAATTTCCACAAACGATATGATGAGTTTTGTTGTAATGGTTTTGAGCTTTGTTATTGAGTATGAATCATCACTGGAGAAGGAAAACATGTATATTCCGCATCTAGAATATAAAAAATTTTCTCATGCAAAAAAGAAAGAAAGAAAAAAACTTATTCTTAAACAAATATATTTATTAAATTTATAACAATTTAATAAAAAATCAATTACCATCTATTTATTATAGGAGTCGTCTACCAAGGCGGAGGAATTGCCCGGATGGCCAAAAGTGGCCAGAATCTGGGTAAACAAAATTCAAAAAATCTTGCAGTAGTAGTGTTTGAATCATGTTTTTGATGGTGGACATGGATTCAGCACCATCGAAAACCTCCAGGGCACCCAAAATCTTGAATTTTGATGGTTGTAACTTGGATTTACAAAAATCCCTGCCGGATTTTATCAAAATATGACTGAAATTTCCATGATTTTCAAGGCAAAAAAGCAGTATGGTTAGACTACGACTTTATTATTATATATATATAAAAGGTGGTGAAGCCTATTAACAACTTAGTTGTCAACCTGCAAAGAGGATAGATGTCATCAAATGCTATCCATAAATATGTGTTGACTCATTATTATCATTCAAGGAAAAGCACACCACCTAAAATGACCTAGTGATGATCCATAATGGAAGATTGTATACACACTTGTGTGAGACATCTTCTTTTTAATAGAAATGAGTATGATTTGTATAAAAAGAAGGAAAAAACTAAATTGGTCAAGGAGATTATACAAAATTGAGAGTCTTTGTAGTTTAAAAAACAAATTTCTTTCATGACAACAAATTATAAGAAACAAACTTTGTGTTTTTTCTTACAAAATTGTTCAAGGGAGAGCGACTAGAATACACTTTCTAAAAAGCACCTAGGTATGAAGAAAAATTGCATAGAATAGACAACTACAAACTTGGTAAAATAATTGCTTACTCATAACATCATCTTGGGCTTAGTTGGGAGGAGGAGAGGCCTACTTGACCAAGTCCATTACCCACATCATTTGATGCACCATTCCTTCATCATTCTATTCCATAAGAACTAGACCTACAAAAACATTCACTTTAGATGTTGTAGATATAGTCTTTATTAAGATTGATGACCATGGTTTGTACCATGATACATTCTCCTTGTAGTGCCTAAATGTGTCTATGCAATACCATATTGTTCATTATAATTACATTCTAAGAAAAATTTTGATAGTCCAAATCATGAACTTTAGAAGTGATAGAGAAAATGGAAGGTTAATTCCAATTTGTGACATCCTTATGGTCTCAAATAACCCTGCATATTTTTTAGAATGTCTCTTTGACAAGTGGGTTAATTATCAAGACCATGCGTGTTTTCAACATGTAATAATTGATTGTTCAAATCCCAATATCTTCCATCCATAACAAACCACTACTACAGAGTAGATTGCTATTGTTCCTACTAGAAAGCAAGGAATCAAAGGCTGAAATGGGAAATTCACTCTCCAAATAACATTTCCAAATACCATAGCAAGCACTATAATTCATTTGAACTAGGGGGAAGGAAAAATTCCCAAGCATTAAACAAGTTCCACCAAATTGGACAGGTGTTTCTAGAGTGACATTGTGTGTTCTTTGTTGACATTTCACAAAGAACACATGGTGTCTCCGGAAACACTTGTCCAATACAATGAACGAATGCGGAAATTGTTGCACACAAAAAGGTTCCACCAAACTAAACATGGAACATTCAAGCTATAACATAAGCTCCAAATTCCACAATAATTCCAACCAAAAAGAAAAGCTAAAATGAGGGCATTCCTAAAAAGATAGAAAATCATAAATCAATTATTTCAAGGCCTAAATTAGTGGGCTTGCAATCCTAAAATTAGACCCAAATTTAAAGTTGGATTACATCGAAACTCCATAAAGACTAATAGTGACATTCTTGATTTCATCAAGGTGAGTTTGCACTCCAAGGAAATTTGTAATGAGCTTACCAACCAACTTCATTACCCATCCATGATGCTTTCGTAATATCTCAAATGCATTAGCAAAATAAGTATCTACGGCTTCATGTTTATAGAATGCCAATAATTTTCACATGTGTGGAGGTAGGACTTGATTGAATGCCCCTTCCCTCCCTTTGATACCATAAATCTTGATGGGACATAACTTCATCACATGGTTTTCTTGTTGGACACAGATTGTCATTGATGTCAATATGGCAATATTCAAGAGGAGGAGACAGAGCATATCGGAGGAGCCACATATATCAGAGCAAGAGGAGCCATATCGGAGGAGTGCCAGAGCAAGAGGAGCCATCGGAGGAGCTATCGGAGCAAGAGGAGCCATCGGAGGAGCTATCGGAGCATATTGGAGCAAGAGGAGCCATCGGAGGAGCAAATGAAGCAAACAGAGCCATATATGCCTCAGATAACATTATCGGGAGCTGTTCGGGCGATCAAAACCCATATATGCCTTCATTAATACTATCGGGAGTTGTTTGGGCAATGGAAACCCACATATGCATGTATTAATGCTATTGGGAATGTTTGAGCGCCCAAAATCTACATATATGCATTTATAATAATCAAAGGCCTTTTCCTTTTTGGCGGAAACAACACAAGTTAAATGTGTTTCGGCACATATGGACCCAATGGCATATATATATATATATATATATATATATATATATATATATATATATATATATATATATATATATATTTCGCCAAATCGGCGATCGGGGAATGGAGAATGGAGGATGCGATATGCGATGGACGCGATATGCGATTTAGCGCTGACCGTCCGATCTGAAAGAATAATGAACGGTGGAGATCTAATCGGCATATCGGAGTGATTGCGTCAGAAGGATCGGGGGAAGCGATATGTGACATCGCCGATAATTGGAGCCGAAATATTATAAAACAGAGCCTAAAGGAGCGTCGGGTCCGCAGACCCTTTGTATTACAAAACTGCCGATGTGAACCTGCCGAAAAGCCAGACCCGAAATCATTATAGAACGGGTCATTAAAGGTTATCGGGTCCGCAAGAGCTTAGGACTGTACGCCCATAAACGGAGCCGAAATAATATACAGAACAATTGAATGGGTCGTCGGGTCCGCAGAACTATCGCATCGCAAGAGGCCGCGATAACCCCGATATCCCGGACCCGAAGTCATTTTAGAAAGAAATGTAAGGAGGCATCGGGTCCGTGTTACATCGGAGGAATGGGTCTATTCTTTATAGCGATCGCCGAAATCATCCGGAGCCGAAATCATATTAGAGAGCAACTTAAAGGGAGATCGGGTCCGCTAAACCTTCGCGTTACAAATCCGCCGAAGCGAACCTGCCGATATCCCGGACCCAAATTCAATATAGAGACGGGAGTATAAGAAGGCGTCGGGTCCGCGTTCCGTCGGAGGATCGGGACTATTGTTTACAGCGAGTGCCGATATACATCGGACCCGAAACCAGTATAGAAGGGAGTCTAAAAGAGCATCAGGTCCGCTCCTCATCGGAGGTCAGGCCTTAAGAGTTTTGTTATGGTTGCGAAATACGGACCCGCCGAATTTATGAAAGCAGCCATATAATCCTTGAGATCCGCGTACATTGAGTTAAGCGATTTTTATGCTAGTTCTGTGTATTGATATTATATGGTTACATATGGCCATGAGGGGTTTTATGGTAATTCCATATATGTATATAAGTGTGGCGGGTTGATTAAAGTGCTTGGTGATGGTTGATTAAAGGCTCGGTTGGTGGCTTCCGATGGTTGATTATAAAGCACCAATAAAAGGTGGCTTCGATTCCTAGTAAGTCCATGGTTATAAAAGGCTTTCGGCCTAAAGAACGCTTCCGATACAGCCTATAAGACAGAAGAAGCAAAGGAATGGAAGCCGAAGTGTCAAGCGATCAAGTGAGGAGGAAGCCAAAGAGTCAGCATGTAAGAGGAAACGAATGGACAGGGGGATGGAGCATATAAAAGCAGCAAAAATAGAGAACTGTAGGTGTCGTTGGTGGATGGCATAACTTGAGCATGAGATAGTGGAAGCAACAGAAGAAAAGGGGGCAGCAGAAGCAGTGGAAGCTGAAAAGAGCGCAGCAGCACACCAGTGTATACCAAAGAGGTTGGAGCCTCAGAATTGAAAAGGATTGAAGTCCTTGGGAGTTGGTGCTCCTAAGTCCAAGATTGGTGTCTTGGCAAAATAGAGTTGGTGCTCAGGAGGTTGGAGCCTCACCAAAGTCCAAGTTGGAGCTTGGCAACCAATTGTGACAATCTATTTATTGTATTTATTTTACTGCACAGTTATATTAATAAAAGCATTTATTCCTGCTGTTCATTTTGTGTTCTGAACATATATGTTTTAACTAGTAAAACAATAGTGAGAAAAAGAAATACTGATTCACCCCCCTCTCAGTATTTCCAACAATTGGTATCAGAGCAGGCTTCTTCATTCTAGCCTAACAGCTTGAAGAAGGATCAGCAACCATGATGAGAAATCATGAAGCATCAGGAAAACCTCCTCTGTTCGATGGCACCTACTTTGGTTTTTGGAAGAAAAGAATGACTTACTATTTAATGTCCCTTGGACCTGAAGTCTGGCATTTTTGTCAAACTGAATACCAAGCGACTTCCACTCTTCCAACAGACCAAGACGAGAGGAAAGCCTACATTGCAAATGCAAAGGCCATGAACTCCATCACTAGTGGAATCACTGATTCCGAGTTTACAAAAATCATGCACTGTAACTCTGCCAAAGAAATGTGGGAGAAGCTAGTTAGCTTGTACGATGGAGACTCAAAAGTCAAAAAGGAAAAGCTTCAAACTCACAGAAGACAATTTGAAAGTTTGAAGATGGAAGAGGAAGAAGATATTGCAGCATACCTCCTCCGAGTAGCTGAAGTGGTAAATTCCCTGAAAGGATTGGACGAAAAGGTTGAAGAAAGTACTATTGTAAAAAAGGTATTAAGGTCCCTTCCAGACAGATTTGACTCCAAATTAAGTGCTATAGAAGAATCAAAGGATCTTGACACCCTCAAAATGGATGAACTCCATGGAATTCTCACTGCCTATGAAATGAGGAAAGGTGGACCTAACTCCAAAGATGCAGCATTCAAGGCCTCAAAGTCAAAGAAAGGGAAAGAAAGGAATGACTGTAGTGATGAGTCAGATGTGGAATCCGAATTGGCTCAATATGTACGAAAGCTAAAGAGAGGATCTAAGCTTAAAGGCAAGTATCCTCTTATCTGTTTTAAATGTGGTAAAATAGGTCATTATGCAGCAAAATGTCCTCATAAACATGACAGTGATGATGAAAGAAATTCTAAAAGAATGACATACAAAAAGAAAGGATTCAATAAGAAAAACCTTTTCTCCAAGCAAGATGAGTCTGATGAGGATGAGTTTATGGTCATCAAAAAGAAATCAGATGAGGAAAGCGATCATGATGAAAGCCAAGAAGCATTATTCATGGCACTCACAGATGATGATGACTCGGGGCAAGAAGGAAATGTGGATGAACTGTTAATAAGTGCCATTGAAGAGAACGAGAAACTACGGAACAAAATTATCTCTCTCAAAGTGGAAAACGAGGAAATGAGAAGGAGAGAAGATCTCTTGGAAACAAAGCTTAAGGAAAAAGAAGAGACTTGTGAAGAACGTGAGGCCGAAGTAGTATCTCTGAGAAAGGAGTTGGAGCAAATTAAAAAGGGCTGTAAAATCTCTCAAATACTTGATACTATTCTGAAAAATCAAAAACCTCAACATGATAAGTCTGGAATAGGTTTCAAGGGAGAATCCTCAAGCACTAAGAATAGTGCGAAAAGCTATGCCGATGCACTTTCCTGCAACCCAAAAGATGAAAAAGTATCTTATCAAAAATGCATCCCAGATTCCAAGAATCAAGAAAGAGTTATTCCAAAGAAGAATGTGGAGTCGAATCATGGACACTACAGCAAATACAAACCTGTACTCCACCAAGGGCCCATCAAAAATCCAAAGGACGAGGGAGGAGTAATTCTCAGAAAGGAAGGCGAATTAAACCGTGGTTGCTTCAAAACCATATTTCTTGGACACTATTTTCACTGTAAAAACTTCGGTCACCAAGCTAGACACTACATGGCTCGCAGAAGTGAAAAGACAACGCAAAAGGACCGAGTAATCAACTCATATGCTCCCAAAAGACAGGGATAAATCAAAACCTTCAATTCATTCGATCCCTTGACTAAATTTGATCTGACTTGCTCTTTTTGCTACAATAATGGACACTATGAACAAAACTGCCCACTCAAAGGAAGAAAGACGAGTAGCAAGATCTCTGCAATGGACAAATGTGGCCTGGCTCTATTTGTGCAAAATAATGGAAACCAGTGGTTTGTGGATAGTGGATGCTCCAGACACATGACAGGAGACAGAAGGAAATTTATCTCACTGAGCAAAAAGGAAGGGAATGTGTCCTTTGGAAGCAGAACTGGCAAAATTGCAGGAAGAGGAATAGTTACTCTGATCAATGGAAAAGGAAAAGCTCAAGATGCTCTGCTGGTTGACGGACTCAAACACAACCTTCTGAGTGTCAGCCAAATTTGTGATCAAGGACATAAGGTTGTCTTCAGCACCAAAGACTGTGAAATAAGGAACTCTGTCTCTGGGAAACTTGTGGCAAAAGGAGTAAGAACACCAGACAATATTTACGTTCTGAACAAGATTCAGGAGAACAAATGCTACTTGAGTCAAGCAGATGAGAGTTGGTTGTGGCACAAGAGACTTGGACATACCAGCTTCGAAAATCTGGTCAATATCAGCAAAATCAAAGCTGTACAAGACATCCCAAGGTTGTCCAAACCAAAGCAAGCAGTGTGTGGTCCATGTCAACATGGAAAACAGACCAGAACCAGCCACAAGACAAAGGAACACTGTACATCAAAGCCCTTGGAGATCATCCATGCTGATGTGTGTGGGCCAACTAGAAATCAAGCACTCCAAGGAGAAAGGTACTTTGTGTTATTTGTTGATGATTATACTAGAATGATGTGGATATATTTCATAAAGTATAAATCTGAAACTTTTGAGTGTTTTAAGAATCTAAAAGCCCTTATAGAAAACGAAAAAGATTCAAAAATTAAGTGTCTCAGAACAGACAGAGGAGGAGAATTCACATCAAACGAGTTCAGTGAGTTCTGCAATATTCATGGAATTAAAAGGGAATTCTCGGCTGCCAGAACACCTCAGCAAAATGGGGTAGTTGAAAGACGAAACCGAACTGTCCAAGAAATGGCAAGAACCATGCTGTTAGCAGTAGACCTGCAACCTAAATTCTGGAGGGAAGTAGTAGGGACATCTGTCTATACATTGAATCGGACTCAATTAAGACCAAATTGTGACAAAACTCCTTATGAGCTATGGAAAGGAAGACCTGCTTCGGTGAAGTACTTCAAAATATTTGGAAGCAAGTGCTTCATAAAAATAAATGATGGTTCACCTGGAAAATTTGATTCTCGGGTTGATGAGGGGATATTTCTTGGATACTCTCCACGGAGCAAGGCTTACAAGTGCTACAATTTTCGACTGAAGAAAATAGTGGAAAGCATCGATGTTAAGGTTGACGAAGATCTTCCAGAAAAGGAAATTGAAGAACAGGAAGATGACTTTCTCATTGAAGAAGAAGAATCTAAAGAAGAAGAGATAGATGATGAAGAAGAAGAAGAGTAAAGAGAACCGTCTCATACTCCTTCAAAGATGAAGTATGTAGAAAGATACCATCCAGAAGAACAGATCATTGGCGATAAAGATGAAGGTGTGCAGACCAGAAGAAGGATAACAACCTCACCCAAGAGAAAAGCCATTGCCCTCCTATCTATGATAGAACCAGAAACATTCACAGAAGCAAGTAAGGATCCTCATTGGGTAAAAGCAATGGAAGAAGAAATGTCCCAAATTGAGAAGAACAAGACATGGGAGCTGGTACCTCATCCGAAGGGCAAAAACATAATAGGAACCAAATGGGTGTTCAAAAATAAAATGAATGAGGAAGGACAGGTTATCAGAAACAAGGCAAGACTTGTTTGCAAAGGCTATTCGCAAATTGAAGGAGTTGACTTTGAAGAGACGTTTGCACCAGTGGCCCGTATGGAAGCTATCAGGATGTTTTTAGCATTTGCTTGCTCGAAAGGATTCAAAATCTATCAAATGGACGTGAAATCAGCATTTCTAAATGGGGAACTCAAGGAGGAAGTCTACATGGAGCAACCAGAAGGTTTTGATCTGACAGCAGGAAAGGACCTAGTCTGTAAGTTGAAAAAGGCTTTGTATGGGCTGAAACAAGCTCCTAGAGCTTGGTATGCAATACTGGATAACTATCTCCAACAACAAGGCTTCAAAAAGGGAGTGGCTAGAAGCAATCTATACATAAAGACAAATCAAGGTAAGTTACTAGTTGCTCTTGTTTATGTCGATGATCTGATTTTTGCTAGTAATAATGATGAAATGAGCCATGAATTTTCTCAAAGCATGGCAAAAGAATTTGATATGTCAATGATAGGTGAACTATCCCACTTCCTTGGACTTCAAGTATCTCAAACCAGAATAGGATTGTATATATCTCAAGCCAAATATCTAAAAGACATGCTCAAAAAATATGGAATGGAGGACTGTGCACCCATGAGCACCCCCATGACCACAAACTGCAAACTGAGCAAAGATGATGACTCCCCTCTAGTAGATGCAACTCATTACAGGTCAATGATTGGAGCCCTCCTATACTTAACAGCTACACGACCTAACATAATGCAAGCAGTAGGAATGGTGGGAAGATTTCAATCGGCTCCCAAACAATCTCATTTATTAGCTGTAAAAAGAATTCTCAGATATTTGAAGGGAACTTCTGATTTTGGTCTCTGGTACCCAAAGAGTTCAACATTGACTGTAACTGCATACACTGATGCTGATTGGGCTGGAAATATAGATGATCGGAAAAGTACTAGTGGAAATGCATTCTTCCTAGGAGACTGTTTGGTATCTTGGCTCAGCAAAAAACAATCATCCATATCATTATCCACAACCGAAGCCGAGTATATTGCTGCAGCAGACTGTTGTACTCAGATACTATGGATGAAGGAAGCGCTAAAGGATGTAAACATATGTACAGATCAGCCAATTACTGTTTATTGTGACAACACTAATGCTATCAGTCTCAGTAAAAATCCAGTGATGCACTCAAGAACCAAACATATACCAATCAAGTATCATTTCCTCCGTGAGCAAGTAGCTGAACAAAACATCGCTCTGGAATATATAAGTACTAAGGAGCAGATAGCTGATATTTTCACTAAACCTCTTCCTCGGGAAGCATTCGAACACCTGCGACAAAAGATGGGGGTTATTTCTTTATCATCACTCAAGTCTATTCATAAAGATGCAACAGGACAGGGGGAGCAACTTGACAGGGGGAGTTCGTATGCATTCCTTTGCCATTGATGTCAAAGGGGGAGAAAGCAGAAGAATATTGCCATCAATAACAAAGGGGGAGATTGTTGGACACAGATTGTCATTGATGTCAATATGGCAATACTCAAGAGGAGGAGACAGAGCATATCGGAGGAGCCACATATATCAGAGCAAGAGGAGCCATATCGGAGGAGTGCCAGAGCAAGAGGAGCCATCGGAGGAGCTATCGGAGCATATCGGAGCAAGAGGAGCCATCGGAGGAGCTATCGGAGCATATCGGAGCAAGAGGAGCCATCGGAGGAGCAAATGAAGCAAACAGAGCCATATATGCCTCAGATAACATTATCGGGAGCTGTTCGGGCGATCAAAACCCATATATGCCTTCATTAATACTATCAGGAGTTGTTCAGGCAATGGAAACCCACATATGCATGTATTAATGCTATCGGGAGTGTTTGAGCGCCCAAAATCTACATATATGCATTTATAATAATCAAAGGCCTTTTCCTTTTTGGCGGAAACAACACAAGTTAAATGTGTTTCGGCACATATGGACCCGATGGCATATATAGATATATATATATATTTCGCCAAATCGGCGATCAGGGAATGGAGAATGGAGGATGCGATATGCGATGGACGCGATATGCGATTTAGCGTTGACCGTCCGATCTGAAAGAATAATGAACGGCGGAGATCTAATCGGCAATCGGCATATCAGAGTGATCGCGTCGGAAGGATCGGGGGAAGCGATATGTGACATCGCCGATAATTGGAGCCGAAATATTATAAAACAGAGCCTAAAGGAGCGTCGGGTCCGCAGACCCTTTGTATTACAAAACTGCCGATGCGAACCTGCCGAAAAGCCGGACCCGAAATCATTATAGAACGGGTCATTAAAGGTTATCGGGTCCGCAAGAGCTTAGGACTGTACGCCCATAAACGGAGCCGAAATAATATACAGAACAATTGAATGGGCCGTCGGGTCCGCAGAACTATCGCATCGCAAGAGGCCGCGATAACCCCGATATCCCGGACCCGAAGTCATTTTAGAAAGAAATGTAAGGAGGCATCGGATCCGCGTTACATCAGAGGAATGGGTCTATTCTTTATAGCGATCGCCGAAATCATCCGGAGCCGAAATCATATTAGAGAGCAGCCTAAAGGGAGATCGGGTCCGCTAAACCTTCGCGTTACAAATCTGCCGAAGCGAACCTGCCGATATCCCGAACCCGAATTCAATATAGAGACGGGAGTATAAGAAGGCGTCGGGTCCGCGTTCCGTCAGAGGATCGGGACTATTGTTTACAGCTAGTGCCGATATACATCGGACCTGAAACCAGTATAGAAGGGAGTCTAAAAGAGCATCGGGTCCGCTCCTCATCGGAGGTCAGGCCTTAAGAGTTTTGTTATGGTTGCGAAATCCGGACCCGCCGAATTTATGAAAGCAGCCATATAATCCTTGAGATCCGCGTACATTGAGTTAAGCGATTTTTATGCTAGTTCTGTGTATTGATATTATATGGTTACATATGGCCATGAGGGGTTTTATGGTAATTCCATATATGTATATAAGTGTGGCGGGTTGATTAAAGCGCTCGGTGATGGTTGATTAAAGGCTCGGTTGGTGGCTTCCAATGGTTGATTATAAAGCACCGATAAAAGGTGGCTTCGATTCCTAGTAAGTCCATGGTTATAAAAGGCTTTCGGCCTAAAGAACGCTTCTGATACAGCCTGTAAGACAGAAGAAGCAAAGGAATGGAAGCCGAAGTGTCAAGCGATCAAGTGAGGAGGAAGCCAAAGAGTCAACATGTAAGAGGAAACGAATGGACAGGGGGATGGAGCATATAAAAGCAGCAAAAACAGAGAACTGTAGGTGTCGTTGGTGGATGGCATAACTTGAGCATGAGATAGTGGAAGCAGCAAAAGAAAAGGGGGCAGCAGAAGCAGTGGAAGCTGAAAAGAGCGCAGCAGCACACCAGTGTATACCAAAGAGGTTGGAGCCTTAGAATTGAAAAGGATTGAAGTCCTTGGGAGTTGGTGCTCCTAAGTCCAAGATTGGTGTCTTGGCAAAATAGAGTTGGTGCTCAGGAGGTTGGAGCCTCACCAAAGTCCAAGTTGGAGCTTGGCAACCAATTGTGACAATCTATTTATTGTATTTATTTTACTGCACAGTTATATTAATAAAAGCATTTATTCCTGCTGTTCATTTGGTGTTCTGAACATATATGTTTTAACTAGTAAAACAATAGTGAGAAAAAGAAATACTGATTCACCACCCTCTCAGTATTTCCAACATTTCTGTCATATAATAAAGTTTGAAGAGATTAATAGGAGGGATGTCATGACATTCCACTACCCTATTTTCCTTAACACACCTTTTACCAACCTAGTGGTGGCATCAGCCTTTGTATTTGCTTCCATGTTGAGGTTTCTCTAGATGTGAAGAAACTTTATTTCCTTGAATCTATATAGTTATTTCTCGATTCTTTTAATGATTTTAGTAAGCGTGTTATCAATTGGACCTTAGTTACTATTCTTGAATAGTTTATTGATAGAAGAATCCCTAAAGACATTTAGAACTTTCACATTTAGGATTCCTTTAAATATATGCATTTATGGCAGGGACATAACCATTAGTAAATGGAACTTGTTATGTCCCTAAGAAATATATAATATCTAGTAGGAACTATCAATATAACTATACTAAGTTCACATTTTTCTTGGCAATAGTTTTGACTAAAGTTATTTTATTTTATTAGACTATAGTTTTGTTGAAATTATTGATCCTCATCTTGATTGGCTTTGTCTTATTAGTATTGTTCTTAAATTTTGGAGCCCACATGGTGGGGGTGGCTCAATGTCATTTTCCTATACACGAGATTTATTTTGGGCATTGAATTTCTATGTATCTAGCATCTTTATGCGTAACCATTGCTAAAATTTCAACTTTTGATATAAGTTCAAATATTCACATGATCACCATATTTGGATGAGCCAACACAATTTATTATTAAGTTCATGCATATCCATCCATATCTTTGTATTTGCCACTATCTGTTTCATCATTATTTGAATTAGCACACAACGACTTGTGCTTTTTATCATTGATATTTAACAACTTGACAAATCCAGTTGCATTATGTGTGACAAGACATTTGCATATGTCCCAACTATATAAAATACAATATGAGGAAATTTAGTGCAAAGAAGTCTCAAGGAGTCATGTGTTATGTCAAAACTCAAACAAGGTCACCTGATATGGGAAGCGTGTAGATGATCATATTTAGATGTTTCATGCTATAACTCTTCGCCATCCTCTAATTTATTAACTTATGGGTACTAAACATTGACATCTTGCTAAGTGGTCTTTGGAATTTTCTTATTGTTCTTAAGATTGTAAGCCATTGCTACAAAATGGAACCTACCAAAGGAAACCTTTGAAGCAACCAAAGTAACTAGAAAATAAACATCTTAGTTATCTAAAATAATGACTTATGCTAATGGTAATGCATCTTGGAATTGAAATCACATTAACTCAAAATTCAAACAAAAATTATAAAATTACAACATTCTCATAGTAATTGTCATTATACCTTAGCAATTGTTTGCTATAAACTACTACAGATTTCCATTTGTATAAGGAAACCAATTTTACCATTCAAAACCAGTACATGAAAAACCCTTATACAATAAAGCATACCCATTTATAAGATATATCCATTTTGACCCAATTAATATAATTAACATTTACTTTCTTTAGCTTAAACCAAAAACAAATTTAATATTAGTGAATATTAGGTCATTGCCTTCTTTCTCTTTGAAAAACAAGGACATTATCACCATATGGCTTTTAGTATATTACACATGATCATGTAAGCATGTCCAAAAGATCCAAAAATTGGAATAAAGTCCATTGTATACGTCAATATCAACTACCACTTGGATTGGATTTATGGATTAGACTATATTCTCAATTTTTGAGCTTAACACCAAGCTATGGTGAAACGTGTTAATTATGTATATGTTTTGCTAAATAATATATATTACTAACATATAAAAACATGTACTACTTTTAACTTACATTGCATTCATTAGCTAGAAAATTATGGTTGAACTTTCAACTAATTTGATTATCACCCTTTCAACACGTGCTCTTTATGGAGGAGTTTGTAAAATATAACTTAGGGTAAAATTAATATTTTGTAATTTTTATTTTTCTATTAACAATTCATTTATATATATATATATATATTAAAAATTTATTGATTAAAATTGATTTTTTTAATAAAAAGTTATATTTAGGAAATGCCTTTATATAAATAGTTTGGAATTGACGCGTATTATAAGTTTAATTGGAATTATAGCATTGAGAAAAAGATAATAGAGGTTGTGAAGGTTATTATGGACTTGAAAACAATTGTAAGATAGACTTTTGAATGGGATCAAAAAAGCTCTTATTTGATACTTTCATCACACTTGTTATTTTATATCAGTGTGAGGTTTGGGGTTGTGGTCTATACAAAGAGTCATGAAAGAAGATTGTGCAGATATAAAAGCAGTTTATAACCTACAACCTCAAGTTTAAAGGAAATACTCCCTACTCTGTCCTTATTGAGGCAAGTCTTTCCCCCATTGAAAGCATGGGTATGACTAGGTATCTTATGGATAAGAAGTTATACAAGATGGAAGCCAAGAGGTTTCCTAAAATTGCTTCTAACTACAACCAAAGTCCCCGTCTTTTTCTCAATGGAGGATAGCATAATGATGTTGAGGATGGACTAGACCATTTGGGGATAAAGGAGAAGATAATCTTGCAGAATAAGGATGACACTAAAAATATTATCACTTCCAAATTTAAGGAGAAATTATGGGTGACAAAGAGTTAGAGGGAAAAATGAAAGCTTGTAAGGAGGTGATCAACAAGCCCTGATGGTTAGCTCAATTGGTTCAATCCCCATCGTTAAAGCACCTTTTCTATTGAGAGCTCACAAGTTCAATTCTCTCGACACTCTTGGGATCAAGCTTTGTCGTTGAGACAATAGGAAGTGATCCCTTCGAATGGATCTGCCTGGTAGAAATATTTCGTGGATGTAGCAGTCACCAATCTTCGAGGTCCATGAACCACATAGAAAAAAAGGAGGTGATCAACCCCAATATCGAAAACCAAGAATATATATTTAACTATTATTAAGAAGAAAATGAACTTTGCTAAAATAAAAAAGTAATTCTCATGAGCTTCATAGTGAAACCAAACATTGGTCAATTCCCAAAATGTTTTGGGATGAAAGAATCTACTAACTATGTGATACTAAGAGAGTTGAAGATGAATGCACTTTCTTTTAGATTGTCCATCTTTTACTCATATTCTATCTAATCTTTAAAATATTTGTCACACTACCAACCTTCTTGATATTTTAATTTATCAAAATTATGGTAATATGGGAATGTTTCTTTCACTTCTTTTTAGCATAAAAATAAAATGTTAAAGAATTCCAACCCATGAAGCGTAAATCAGTTGGTTTATGTGGGGTTTAATCTCCGCCATGTCACAAGTTCAAACCTCGTGGGGAGGAGCTAAGAAGTGGAAACCACTTAGGGGGAATAAAACTTCCCAAGGGGCGTCCAGGCTCAACCAAGGCTCATACAATCCTAGTGATAAGCATCCCATCATAGGTGGATCGATCCTCTTCCAACTAATAAGTAGGTTGGCCCTGGCCTAGGCTTAGACTGATTAAAAAAAAATGTTTAAGAATTCTAATTAATCTCGTACCTTCTTAAAACTTACTAGAGCATATTGGTATGAGTGGATGTTAATTATCATTTTTCCCAAGGAAAAATTGTAATTTTGTTAGTGAAAACAAAATTACATGTTGCAGATGCTTAAAGAATT
Source organism: Pinus tabuliformis (assembly GCA_031772625.1). NCBI lineage: Eukaryota > Viridiplantae > Streptophyta > Pinopsida > Pinales > Pinaceae > Pinus > Pinus tabuliformis. The sequence goes on along the minus strand of CM062814.1, from coordinate 5,643,939 downwards.
CCAACATCTTGTCTATGACTGATGATCATAATTTCATACAAAAAACAACTAAAAATCGATGAAGAGAAAAGTTAGGCTTTTCTCCATTTCTTTTTTTCAACCTTACGCCATTCTCCTTGAGATGGCGTGGAAGAGACAAGAGCGAACTGATTTCCTTCTTTTGTTCTTGCAGTTTCCTTGTCTGAATCTGAGTTGTCTGATGTATGATGACATTTTTAGCTGCTGGTATCCTTTACTTCTGGTATCTTTTCTAACTATGCCAGGGTGATCTGTAAGTTAGATGGATCTTTTGAGACTTCCCCCTTTTCTTTCTTTTGGTGTCTGATTGTTCTCATTGGATATGGGATCTTTTTCTGCTTCGTCCTCTTCCTCATCTAGCTCATTAGGGGGGAATTTCCATCCTTTGGGTTGCTTTCCTGCTTTCTTCTTCCTACGATTTTCTTTCTTGGCTTGAGGGAATGTGTTTTGTAGATGTCTTGTTTGCCGACAAATTCTGCATTTGAACATTGTGTTCCTGTAATCTAAGAACTTAGTCCAACTTTGCTTATTGTGTTTCAGTTGTATACGATCCAGTAGGCCTTTGCTGAGATCCACTTCCACACAAATTTGTGCAAAAGTATAGATTCTTTCCTCCATTCTTTGTGTCAGTTTTTATATATCGCCCTAAGATAGTCCCAATACCTTATAATACTTGATTATGCCAAAAATGTAGGGGAAGGTTATGCAGCCTAACCCATACCGACATTCTGGATACTATCATGGTATTTGCATCAAAATCTGGGAACCATGGGGTAATGAAGAGTCTCGTCGATCCCCAGAACCACGATCCTTCCTGAAGAATAATATCACGAGCCTTCGATACGATGAAAAACCCTTTGGAACAGAGGTGTATTTCACAACTTATTGTCCAATTTGTGAAAATCCAATGAAAGAGCCCCACTGGTTTTGGCCATAAATTGTTAAATCTGAAGATGATGGCTTGTGATTCATAAGTAGTGCAGAGATCTTATGTTTTTGTGATGCCTATATTCAGTTTTGGGATATAATTCAGTTGCTCCACTATGTAGGGGTTAGGGGTATTGCATGCTTGTTCTGTGTGTGCTGAAGCTGCAGATTTTCCCTGTAGAATGTTTTTATAGGAGAGTCCACCATTTATGTGTTCCTAATTTGGTTATGTACCTTTTGATAAGCTGGGTCCAACTCCTCCTCCAACGCCTTTTGTTTTACTTGATCCCGCTACTCCACCTCTCAGTCATAGATTTAGGATGATGGTGGTCATTGATAGAATGTTGTATTCTTGTAGATACCGATTGTCCTGCATAGATCTGCCCCTATAGATCAGGTGTTACAGGTGTGCAAGATATCCATAAGTTTGCATGATATTCTGCTTCAATTGGAATACCTTGTCTGTAGCATGCACCCATACTAATGAGGATTTTCCGGCAGGAGATTTTAGAAAAATTTGGAAGCAGATCAGTTCTTCCTGATGCAAAGATTCAAGTTCCAGATTGTTGTTGAAAGGAATGTATGGCTCTAGTGGCCCAGATTGCATTGCAAACTTCTTTAATGGCTTGCTGAGGAGATACAGTGATGCAGAGGTCACCCGATCTATGCCAGCTCGTCGCAAAAAATATAGATCTAGCTTATGATAGCGAGATCTTGAATAGGATGTCCATGACAGGGGTCGATCTGTTGCATAAGTTTCTGGATCTGAGAGATTTGGCTATAGCGAAACCTGGTCTATTGCTTGATCGCCAGATCTGGGCCGGGGATGCTTTTCCTTGGGTCACAATCCATATATGTCCAGTGCGGGTGCCAAACCACCACTAAGGAGCCAAAATCTTTGAAAGTAAGAGGTGGATCGAGCTCGATATTCCTTGAAAGACTTAATATGAAATTTTCCAAAGGAAATGCATTATTCGCGGACCCTCGGCTTAATTGTAGCGAGAGTTTTTGAACTTCATCTGGTTGGGATGGAAAAATAAATTGGGATTTCTAGGCTCCAGGCAATGCTACCCATATTTTCCATGCAGACCCTTCTCTGTGGTTTGAGACTGTGATCCAAAGTAGGACAGAGCCCTAACGAGATATTGTGCGCGTCAAACAGAGATTGTATACCAAAGTTACGAACTCGGGAAGTTGATGTACCAATTTACCCAAACAGGGCCCACAGTTTGGCATTTCATCTTCTAGGGTTAGGTTTTTGGATGTTTAGAGTTTTCCATTATTTCTCGACAATAAATAGGCCTTTGAGCCTCATTGTAACATAGTTCAGAGGCATGTAGCAGCCACATCTCTTCTCAGGGATAAGTTACCATCACCCTAGCTGGTTTATTTCCATTGTTGTTTGTAAGCATATTTCAGTATTTTACATTAATGAAATAAAGTATTATTTCCATTGCATCTCTGTGTTTATGGTTATCTCTGTAATTTGTTGCATTCCTATTTGAATCCAGATCAGTGGTATCGGAGTAGTCTTCTTTGTCTTTGTTTTTCTTTGCATGTCCCTAATGAGGTCGGGATATAAGGAGTTAGGGCTTGAGCTGGTTGAACCTTTGCAAGACCAGCCTAGAAAATCCCGACGGCCTCCCATGGTGGATGAAAAGAAAGACGAGGGGGCAGGAGATCCTATCAAAATATTGCTCGAAGAAGCCCTCAAGCGACAAAGGATCGCGATGATGGACAACTTTGCCCAGATCCTTTAGCGGCTACCAAGGGTCGATGCATCAGCTTCCAACAACTACTCTGGAAATGCCACACCGTTTAAGGTACAAGTTAATTTTGAAATCCCCATATTCAAGGGTCAGATAGATGCAGATGTCGTCGATAAATGGTTAAATCTGCTAGAGGGTTATTTTTCTGTTCATGGTTTTTCCAGTCGGGAAAAGATTATTTTCACTCTTCTCAAAGCAGCCCCCCACGTCAAGGACTAGTGGGAAACCTACTGCGAGTAGAAGGATGAAAGTACAGGCTCACTATTTTTAGCCACACCCACTTGGGATTCATTCCAGAATGCCATCAAGGAGAAGTACTACCCTGTCGGAAGCTATGAGGATCAATACATAAAGTGGACCACGCTGTGGTAGGGAAGGGACCAAGACATGCCAGAGTTTACCAATATTTTCCATACCCTTCGCACAAAGTTGGGTATCAAGGATTTGGAGCAGCATTTGGTACTCAAATACTACGGCTGCCTGCACAAGTACATCCAGGAAGAAATAGAATTCCTGAACATCCCCTCGCTCAACACAACATACCGATATGCCATCAAGGTCGAGCAAAAGTTTAAACAGAAGAAGCGAGACTTTGGATCTGTGAATCTGAAGCAAGGGAAAGGCACCCCCAAACCGCAGAACAAAGGACAAAGCCAAGGCAGGGCGACCTAAGACAACCCGCCAAAGCTGCAAGCAAAGAACAACGTTGGGAAGCCGAAAAACGACACAGGAAAGTGGTGTGAGTTCCATAAGAACTCCACTCACAACATAAGTGAGTGTCGGGCCAAGCAGTCACTGGTGGTCGAGCTAAAGGTTTCAGAATCAGATGCATGTTCCGACTCTGAGTCAGAACCCGACAAGGGGAATGACAAAGGGAAGCACATTATCGATGCGAAGCCCAACGCCACCGATGCCACCACAAAGATCCAAAAGGAGGAACCTGAAGATCCAGAGGAGGAGGAGCGTCTCTTCCACTCCCAGATGTGGGTAAAGGGCTCCTCGCTACAATTCATTTTCAAAACCGGGAGCCAAAAGAACCTCATTTTGGCAGAAGTTGTGAAGCAGCTGGGCTTACCAACCGCAACACATCCACAACTGTACACCATCGGGTGGCTTCACCAAGGACGGGATCTTTGCATGAGCCAGCAATGTTGCCTTCCATACAACATCAAGCCCTTCAGGGATGAGGTATTGTGTGACATTGATCCCCTTGAAGTTTGTGATGTATTATTAGGACAACCATACTTGTGGAAGTGACATGCTGTGTATGAATCAAGGCCCCGTGTTGTTATTGTTACTTTGGGAAATAAGTTATACAGGATACCGGAGGTAGCACCGCCTACCACCATCTCTTTGGTTACTGCAAAACAATGCAGTAAGCTCATTTCCAAAATCGGGAAATTTGTTTTCTTGATGATATGCCCTCAAGGAAAGAAGAAGACGGTGGCCACGACCTCCAGAAAGGGCCCCTCCACACGAAAACTACAGATGGACAAGGTTGTGGAGGAGTATGAGGACATCTTCACCTCCCCCGCAGGGGTTCCTCTGCACTATCAGGTCAAGCACTCCAATGATCTGACCCCAGGTACGCCGCTGCCCAATGGACCAATCTATCAGCACTCTATTCTAGAGAACGATGAAATCAAGAGGTAGATTCAGGAGCAGCTGCAGAAAGGTCACATCCATCCGATTTCATCGCCCTATGGGAGCCCGATCGTGTTGGCACAGAAGAAGGATGGGACTTGGAGACTCTGTATTGACTATTGAGTGTTGAACAAGATCACTGTCTGTAATAGGTACTTGATCCCACGGATTGATGACCTCCTGGACCAACTGAAGGGGGAAAAATATTTCAGCAAAATCGATTTGAAATTAGGATATCACCAGGTACCAATCAAACCCTCTGATGTGTGGAAGATTGCCTTCAAAGCCAAGGAGGGCCTTTTCGAATGGTTGGTTATGCCTTTCGTATTGACGAATGCTCCTACAACCTTCATGAGGCTAATGGGTGACACCTTGCAGCCATTCACCAACTCATTTGTAGTGGTATACTTGGATGACATCCTGATCTTCAGCCAGAGTTGGGAAGAGCACCTCCACCACATCCGACAAGTTCTCCAAACACTGCAGCAACACAAGTTATGTGCCAATTTGGAGAAATGCACTTTTGGCATGACCCAGGTTCAGTATCTAGGATACATTATTGATGAACAGGGGGTGCATGTGGATCCAGCCAAGATCCAAGTCATTCGGGATTGGCCATCTTTAACCACTCTGGCAGAGCTCCGCAACTTTCTAGGTCTTGACAACTTCTACCATAGGTTCGTGTTGGGATTTTCTCATATCACTTGGCCCTTGTGTCAAGTCACCAAGGGAGGAGCGAAAGCAAAATTCTTTTGGTCTAAATCTCAACAGAAGGCATTCATAGAGTTCAAAGATCACCTTTGCACGGCACCAGTTCTCACATTACCAGACTTGCAACAACCATTTGAGGTCGAGACAGATGCCTCTGACTATGCTATTGGGGCAGTCCTTACTCAACACGGGCATCCAGTGGCATATCACAGTGAGATACTTTCAGACACAATCTAGAAGTATCCCACCTATGACAAAGAGATGTATTCCATTGCGCATGCCTACCGACAATGGAAGCATTACATTTTGGGGAAGGAAACAGTCATCCACACAGACCACCAACCCCTGCAGTTCATATAGACCCAAGGGAAATTGCAGAATGATCGCCATCAAAAGTGGTCCACATACCTGCAACAGTTCCATTTGAATATCAAGTATAAGAAGGGAAGCACCAATAATATTTCAGATTTCCTTAGTCGACCACCGATCATGGTGTTAACCACCGTGCTCAACTCTTGTGGGCACGAGACTTCTGATTGGCCACTTCTCTACAAAAGCAACCCAGAATTCAGCCACACATACCATGCACTCTTGGAGGGTCAGCATGTTCCAAATTTTCACCTCCAGGATGCCCTGTTATACCACCTAGGTCACCTTTGTGTTCCTTCAAGCGAGCGTGCCAAGATGATTTGGGAAGCACACTATAGTCGGGCTATTGGGCATTTCAGGGTCGAGAAAATGGTGGCAATACTGTAGAAGTATTTCTATTGGCCAAATCTTCGACAGGATGTCAGGAAGTACATCAGATCATGCACTGCCTGTGCCATTGCCAAACCGACCATCAAGAAGCAAGGCCTCTATACCCCGTTGCCTACCCCTAGTCAACCTTGGGAATCCATCTGCATGGATTACATGTCAGACCTTCCTTCCACTAAGCATGGAAACGACTATGTTTTTGTGGTCGTCGATAGGTTCTCGAAGATGGCCATTATGGCAGCCTGTAAGAAGAATATCATAGCAGAAGCCACTGCTAAAATCTTCTTTGAACAAGTGTGGGTACACTTTGGGGTCCCACAATCTATCATCTCATAGCGGGACAACAGGTTCCTCAGTACATTTTGGTTCGATCTCTGGTCGATGTTGGACACCAAACTCACTAAGTCCATAACCTTCCATCCTCAAATTGACGGTCAGACAGAGGTTGTCAACAGGATGATCGTACACATTCTACGCATGTACAACTCAAAGAATCCACGCACATGGGACGAGAGCCTCCCCTATGTTCAGCACAGCTACAACCGGGCTCTCCACAGCTCGACTTGCCACAACCATTTTTAGGTGGGCTTGGGATTCCAACCACTATGTCCCATGGATGTGGCCATGCCATTTGCAGATACTCACGCAAATTCGGCTCATGTCCAATCCGAAACAGATAAGGAAAATAGCTTCATTGAGCACATCCAACATATTCGCCAATAGGTCCATGACATTCATAAGAAATCAAATGCTAAGTAAAAGCAGTGACGTGATCAACATCGGGTGCCACACAAGTTTCAGGTGGGCGACAAAGTCTGGTTGCATTTGAAAAAGGAACGCCTTACTGGAGCCTATCGGAAACTCATACCACTCTGATATGGTCCTTACACCATTACCAAGGCTGTTGGAGACAATGCATTTGAGCCTAGCATTCCCCCATTCCTTGGCCTGTACCCAATGTTCAATGTGGACCGCCTTCGGCCATACTTTCCACCATTACTCGACACATTCGACATCACAGAACAACTCACACACAGCGTTAAATCTAGATTGCATGTAACAAGTTGCAATTGATCGGATCATGGACACACAGATCAAGCACACACGCCAGAAAAATATCCAACTGTATCGAGTTGTCAAAGCAAGCCAACTCCTTCACCAGGGCAAGTGGCTCACCAGGGACCAAGTTCAGCGGAAGTTTCCTCATCTCATGGAGGAACTCAACGCAATGGGGACCATTGCTTCCTAAGGGGGGAGGAATGATCCAGGTGGATATTGGTGGCCACCTTCCAAGTCCACTTGGACCCCCACCATTATTTCTTTCATCTTTTCAGTTTCCTTAGCACAGTTTACTATTTTTAGCAGTTTTTCGAGTCCTGAACTTCCAGAGCCGTTTTGAGGCCCTAAACGACGTTTTTTTGGGAAAACTGGGAGCAACATGGGTCCATGGACCGATGTTGCTCTTCCCAAAGTTGTAGTTCTTGGATTGGTCTCTCTAATGAGATATTGTGCATGTCAAACGGAGATTGTATGCCAAAGTTACGACCCCGGGAAGTTGATGTACCAATTTACCCAAACGGGGCCCACAGTTTGGCGTTTCATCTTCTAGGGTTAGATTTTTGGATGTTTAGGGTTTTCCATTGTTTCTCAACAATAAATAGGCCTTTGAGCCTCATTGTAACACAGTTCAGAGGCATGTAGCGACCACATCTCTTCTCAGGAATAAGCTACCATCACCCTAGCTAGTTTATTTCCATTGTTGTTTGTAAGCATATTTCAGTATTTTACATTAATAAAATGAAGTATTATTTCCACTGCATCTCTGTGTTTATAGTTATCTCTGTAATTTGTTGTGTTCCTGTTTAAATCCAGATCAAAGTCAAATCGATTGAAAATAAATGGTCACTCTTTAAGAAAAACATAATTCATAGTTGAATGAAAAAAACATAATTCGGCTTTAGAGCTGAATTGATGAGAAAAAGATGGGAACGTCGTCGCGACCAAACCCCAACACAGGCTAGGGTTTTTTTCTGTAGTCTGCTGGATCTATCTTCCCCGTGTCCTTGACTAGGACCGTTTCCCATCTAACACTATCCTCTGAACACCATTTCCAAGCTCCATCTGTTTACCCGCTCATCAACCTGAACCCATTCCCCACGACCGTGTTTGTACTCTTACCGTTTACCCCATCTGCAGTTGTTAGTCCCCCACAACGACGGTTATCTCTGATTACGACAATAGCTGGCGTAACCCCCGGAGTAGTTATGGACACAGAATCAGTTGATTATTCGGAAGACCCTCTCGAGGGTACTTCCATATTTGGCAGACTCTCTAGCTCAGAGGGGTTTTTTCCTTATAGCAGCGACCTGAAAGTAGCTATCGCTCCGCTATCCTCGATCATGGGACCATCTTGCTCATTCATTAACCTACTTGATGCGTCGCCCTCCTAGCCGCCTTTCGCTACTCCTCCTCCGTCGCCATCCTGCCTGTAGTTTGTGGCTCAATGCATCGGCCTTTCGCTACTCCTCCTCCGTCGCCATCCTCCCTGTAGTTTGTGGCTCAGTGCATCGGCCCTGACCTCATCACTTGCTCCTCTGGATACCCTTCCCTCCAGCCATCCACGGGTTCCCACTACCCCTCTCACTCATCTCTCGGTGTGCCTCCGCCCCATCAAGGTCCCTCCTCCTCGACACGGCATCTTTCCCACTTTCTGGTAGCTTCACGAAGATTCCCCCTCTTCTGGATGCCTTCCCCTTAGACCTTGACCTGATCCCCCCAAAACCTAACCCTACAAACCCTCACTGCAGCGGATCATAGGAGGACGCCACTGTCGTGGATCATAGGCCCGGAAAATGACAAAGGTGTGTGAAATCAAGGGCGCAAGATGTAATTATCAATTGGGAAGAAGACTTTCAGTGGGGAGAAACCATGGACATGGCTGAGCGAGTCCTAGTTGGGAGAGTTCGGGGAAGGAACTATTCGGCAGCATGGTTAAAACAACGAATTGCTAAAATACGAGGACAACACCTAGTAGAATTTCCCTTTGTACAAACCTTTGTCCGCGTATGGTTCGCTTTGCATTTTGCTTAGGCTGAACATACAAACTGGGTCTTGTCCTCATTTTGGCATATTGAATAGGCACTTGTGTTGTTAAGGAGATGGAGCCCTCTTTTCGATCCAGATAGGGAACAACTCGGGGTTGGGCCTCTATGGGTTCGCCTTCTCATCTTACCGCTACAATTCTAGTCCAAGGACATCTTCAAGCGCATAGGAAACACACTTGGCACCTACCTGGAATATGATAAATCATATCTTACCACTGGGATCATGGCCTTCGCAAGGATCTTAGTCCACTTAGACATTAGAGAAGGGTTACAAGAGAAAATTACTCTACGCTGGAGGAACTACTCGTGAACACAGATCCTTGATTATGAGGGGGTTCCATTTAGATGCAGGCATTGTCATAAAGTGGGTCACCTCTACAAAGATTGCCCTCTACTGAGGAAAGCGAGGACTGAGAACAAGGGGAAGACAATTCCCACAAAGGATCATCAGGCACCGGCTGGTCATCCCCCTTCGTCTGATGCAATAGAGCATACAGCCCCTGCAGCAGCTGAAACTCACCCGGCCTCGGCGACACCAAAGAAACATGGAAAAGCATCTCTTCGGCCTCCCTCCCCACCACTGACTAGGTTAAGGGCAGCTGCAGATACCATGCTATCTTCGGGTATGTCACCTTCTGAACCTTGCTCTGTAATTTTCTCAAATTCATCTGATTGCATGAATGTATCCATGGGTTTACAACAGAGCTCTGTTTTTATGCCACCTCCCCCCATTACCCTAGATTGTCCTCTGCATCCCCCTCCCCCTATTTTCTCTTGTACTCCCCCTTCCTTCCCGGAGGCAAAGCCATCTGAAATCTCTGCCCCTGATCCTGGCTCCCTCACCCACAAATACCACCTCTACTCCCTCTCCCAATCCCGAGCCCCTGATTCCATCGGCATTGGCCTGGTACCTTCCCCCATCCCTCCGAAGCCCCCTAGAGGTCGACCATCCTCCCTGTCCAAAGAAAAACAACAGGCAGGGGAGGAGATCGTCTCAGGGCGTCAACTTACTCTTGACAGGGTTCTTAGAGCACAGAATACCGTGGGCTCATCTCCCCCATGAAGCTGCTCTCCTTCAATTACCAAGGGATAGCTAGCCCTGAGAAAAAACTAGCTCTACGAAGACTCCTTAAGTCTGAATTGATTGATTGTCTTCCTTCAAGAAACCTTGGGTCTTGTTGATTCCATATCTCACCTCCTTGAATCCATGCTCCCCGGATGGACCTTCCAAGCCATTGATGTAAATGGTCATTCAGGGGGCATTGCCTTGGGTTACAATCCTCGCCTTATCAAGCTATACAACATTTGGGGAGGCATTGGATTCATAGGTGCAGACATCTTCTCATCTGAGCTGGGTACTGATATCAGACTGATAAATGTTTATGGGCCTTGTCATCATCGTGAAGACTTCTGGGAGCACCTATTGTCCTCAGAAATTCTACAACCTAACAACATCATCTTGGGAGGGGACCTAAATTTCTCTATGGGTTATTCAGAATCTTGGGGACACCATGCCCAGGTCGACCCTCTGTCTGTCTTCTTTGAAAATATCCTAGAGACCCACAATTATATTGATATCCCCTCTGCAAAGCTGCTACCTACATGGAGGAACAGAAGGTGTGGAGAGGACAGCCTTGCAAGAAGGTTAGATCGATTCCTCATCAAGGAACAATTACTGGAGAGAGGTCTCACTTTCCATCAATGGGTAGGCTCAGGGGGAATATTCGATCACTTGTCGATATTCCTGGATATTAGGGGAGGCATAAGAAAACCTAGAGCCCCCTTCAAATTTAATTCCACCTGGTTGAAGGATGCCACCTATACCCGGATGATCACAGACTTCTGGAAGTCCCACCCTCCTGCTGTTGGAGGGAACATTACAGAAGGTTTTGTCAGCAATCTAAAAGAACTGAAGAGGTTATCAAAAATCTGGGCTCATAATAAGAGAGAACAGGAAGAACAAAACCTTAGTGACATTGAAACATAAATTGTTGCGTTGGAGGACGAGCAAGGAGGGGTTTTTATATCAAGAGAACAAAAGGATAAGCTCACTACCTTAATAGCGAAGAGAGGGAAGAAACACGGAGATTTCGAAGTAGAGCAATTTGGTTGATGGAGGGAGATGACAACACAAAAAATTTCCACAAATTTGCAAATGGATGAAAGGCGATCAATACCATTTGGAAACTAACAAATGAGAAAGGAAATGAGGTGGAGACTTTCCAACAATTGGCCTCTCTAGCCACATCTCACTTCAAGAAGATCTATCAGGCACCCCCCAATGCCACCTTAGCGGAAGTCATAAGAGTAGCACAACTTTTCCCTCGGTTTGTCGACCAGGAGAATGCTATGGATTTGAACAGAGAAGTCACTCTAGGGGAACTGGAGGCTACTCTGAAATGGTTCAAGCGGGACAAGAGTCCTAGACCAGATGGCTGGTCGGTGGAGTTTTATATGGCTTTTTTCGAAATCCTTGGAGATGATCTACTCAAGGTCATTGAGGAATGCAGATCATCTGGCCATATGCATGGAGCCATCAACTCCACTTTCATCACCCTCATACCCAAATCAGACAACCCGACCTCCTTCGATGACTTTCGGCCCATATCCCTGTGCAACTACATTTATAAAATCATTTCAAAAATCATTGCAAACTACCTCCGACCCATTCTCTCCGCCCACATCTCCTCAAAACAATTTGCTTTTCTCCAAGACCGTCAGATTCATGAAGTGGTTGGTACAGCTCAGGAAGTGTTGCACTCTATCCAGACGAAGAAGATTAAAGGTATGATCCTCAAAGAAGATCTATCAAAGGCATTTGATCAGGTAAGTTGGATATATATCAGAATGCTCCTAACTCATTTAGGATTCCCATATGGGGTTATAAAATGGATAATGTGTTGTATCACAAATATATCCTTTAGTGTCTTTATCAATGGAGCAACATCTCCTTTCTTTCACTCTGAAAGGGGCCTCAAGAAAGGATGCCCCTTGTCTCCCTTGCTTTTTTTACTGGTTATGGAAGGGCTCAGTAGACTTATCAAAGATATGCACCTCAGAGGTCAACTATTGGGAATCGGGATCACTGGCAGGTGCATGATAACACATCTCCTCTTTGTGGATGATGTATTGATCTTCCTATCATAGTGAAATTACATCGATACTCATTCCTCTCGAGATGGCGAGTGCTAGGGTTTTCTCTCGCAGGTTTCTATTTTCCGCCGCAGCCGTCCCTAAGCCTGCTACAGGGGTCGATAGCGATCCATGGCTTGGCACAGAGGTTGACGCGGTCGATTTCGAGCCGGAAAAAGATGATCTGATGGACGATGATACGGCAATGGATGACGGCAATGCGGACACCGTTCCTACTACTCCTGCTCCCAAATTGAAATCCACCATAACGAGAGGTTCTTCCCAGCTCGGCGATGGTGGCCCTAAGAAGACCAAAGGAAGGGGTTTCAGAGAAGAAACCGACGCTGAACGCAATAGCCGCTTTGTGGCGCGAGAGTTTGAGCCTCTTGATTCGGATGGCGGCCCTGGCCCTCAGAGATGCACCTATGATGTTCTTTTACCAGAGCGACACAATCTGTTATTGTGTTCTTTCAAGGGTTTGGGCATTCTGGATGTGTTTGCGGGTATATTATGGGATAGTACCTATGACGAGATTTCAATTTTATCAGATCTTGGGAGAACTAGGCAAGGAGACGGGACGTTCACTTCAGGCATAAGAAGATATCAAATCCCCAGATCCGCTGCTGATCAATCAAATCGGGCTCTCATCAAACAGATCGGCCAAGATCTTGCAGGTCTGCTCCCCCGGATGGGAAATAGCCACGGCAGAGCTGCTCTAGGAAGCTCAAGAAGCCCTGGCATGGGGTCAAGGCCCTTATCTGACTCCTTTCAGATCCAAATTTCTCAGCCTTCAGGCAGAACCATCATGCAATGGGTCAGCCCTTCAGATCTGGTGCAGGAACTCAAGCTGAATCTAGAGCGCAGAATGGGGATCCCATCAAGCCTTCTGCGACTTCTCTTTCAAGGTAAACAACTTGATGACCCTCTTCCCCTCTCTGCTTACAGCATTTCCAGGAACAGCTCGGTGGTGGTGACCCTTCGTTTGAGAGGAGGTGCAGCGGGACAGTCATCCTCTACTCGGCCTTTCTCATACAAAGACGCAGTTCACTCTGAGAACCCCAAACCCCCGGAAGCCCTTAGATCTAAGGCCTTCTTGGTTGACAAGATTGAAGAAGTTCCCTCTGTTGAACTCATACATGAAGATCTAGCTTCCCATCTTCAAGAATTTGCAGAAAGAGCCATCATTTGTAGATTTAATGGATTGTGGCCGCGATCTCAGGATCTCTATGCATGGATCCATGCAAATTGGACACATCATTGTAAGATCTTTTTTTGTTCGAAAGGTTACTTCATTGTTCTATTTGATAACAGTAAGCATTATGAAAAGGCCATAGAAGAGGGCCCTTGGTTCATGGGAGCTGTAGGGCTATTCTTGACTCCTTGGTTCCCATATTTTGATCCAGCTACTGCAGTCATTACCAAGACACCGGTATGGATTCGGCTTCCAAACTTACCTGCCCACCTATGGATTACTCGTGTCTTCAGAGCTATAGGAGACACCTTGGGTAGCTTCATCAATGGAGATTTATGGCGGGAATCCAAAGGTCTCTACTCATATGCAAGAATATGTGTGGAGTTAGACCTCAGCAAAGGTCTTCCAGAATAAATCAATCTCAAGATAAACGACTTTGTCTGGACCCAGACTCTGGACTACGAGAATACTGCTTTTCGATGCCGCCATTGCCACCAATCTGGGCATTTGCAGAATACATGCCCATCTTGCCCGGCAAAAAAGAACAAAGCCAACGTCTCCAAGCCCAAGTCCAAGCGATGGGTTCCTTGCTCTCCTCCTCCAGTCGTGGATTCTGATTCCTCCAGCTCTGAAGATGAAGATAGTGATGAAGAATTGAATCAGGCCCCTCATTTCATGGCCCCTTCCACCGATGGTCTGGCGCCTTCCTCTGACTCAGCCATTGCTCAGAAACGTGTCCATTTGTCCTCCTCCTCAGATTCAGAAAAGGAGGGCTCCCCTGTGGAGGACCCCAATCTTCAAGTTGTAATCGCTCATCCACCCCAAAATGGTTGGGTTGAAGTTAAAAAAAGGAAAGGGAAAAAGCTTCGTGTTGAAGCCTCTAGCCTTTCAGGGTAGTACTCAATGCTTCTTTAAGCTCCCAGTGACTTGTTGTAGCTCCTTGCTTGCTTAACTCCTCCGGAACCGAGGTTGATAGTTCTATCATTTCCGGTTGCCGGTCTCTTGCATCTTTGGAATGTATCCTCTTGTACAATATTTTTTGCTTAATAGAATTAGTCTTAATTCAGGAAAAAAAAAAAAAAAAAAAAAAAAAAGATGTATTGATCTTCCTCAATGGGGGAATTGGGGATTTGACTGCTCTTCAGCATATTATCACCCTTTTCCAAACTGCAATAGGTATGGCCATAAATAACTCAAAATCCACCCTCACTGTATCTGATTTCTCTCCACATGAGATCTAGTTTTCCCTTCACAGGTTTCCTTTCACCCTGTTACAGTTGGAAGAGGGCCTCAAATATTTGGGCTACAGGCTAAAGCCACATGGCTACAAAATAGCTGATTGGACATGGTTAATCTCAAAGCTAGAAAGAAGACTTAATATCTGGTATCATAAGTATCTTTCCAGGGCAGGAAGACTAGTTCTCATCAAAGTTGTTCTCGAAGCCACTCTGGTGTACTGGATGTCCCTAGCTTGGATACCTAGAGGAATCCTCTCTAGAATACAAAACCTTTGCTATAGGTTCCTCTAGAAAGGCAAACAAGTAGGGAGGATTTTTGCATGGGAAAAATGGGATCTTCTCACCCTCCCAAAGAAGTGGGGAGGCTGGGGAATCAAAAAACTAGAAGACTTCTCCTCTGCATTGGCGGCCAAGCTAGGCTGGAAACTAATCACTACAAATAGCCTTTGGACTATGGTGGCCTCCTCCAAATACATAGCTCCCCTTAACATGATGGACTGGTTGAGACAGACAAGCTGGAACAAAACAGGGATCTCGGTCATTTGGAAAGTAGTACTAAATTCCTTGCCACTTATTCGAGATGGGCTCACTTGGAGAATTCAAGCTAGCACATCTATTCACATCGGGCTTGACCCTTGGATTGGGTGCGGAAATTCCCACAAGTTACCTGAAGAACTCAAGCTCCACCTTGTCAACTCTGGCATTACACACATCAATCACATTGCTGACATGGAGAGATCCACCTTTCTCCATCAAGCATGGAAATCTGCCCATGGTCTGCTCATTCCTCAACAATGGCATCATCACTGGGAAGACTACACTGTTGCCTTAACTGAATCGCATATCAGAATAATTGAAGGGGAGGATGAGATTATTTGGGCACATGCAAAAAACGGTTGGTACTCACCCAAAGAGGGATATCTATGTCTTGCAAACATACACAAACTGTAGCCTATAGACTTATGGTGGAAAGGCATGTGGAAACTCAAAGCACCACCTAGAACCAAACTACTCATGTGGTCAATTTTGAAAAACAAGATTCCCACTGGAGACAATCTGATCAAGAGAGGACAGCATGGGCCCTTCTGGTGTTGCCTATGCAAAGACAGTTCAGAATCGGTGGACCACCTTTTCCTCACCTGCCCCATCACTACTGATATTTGGAGAACTGCCCTCCCGATCACCCCTCCTCAGTCCACATGGAGGGGACAGTCTATCAGGGATGTTTGGACCACTTGGTGGACATCTGCATCCCCGTCAAAAGCTAGGAACCTTCCCCTCCTCATCTGTTGGGAAATTTGGATTGCCCGCAACCGCCTCATCTTTCAGGATACCACTCCTCACTAGCCCACCATCTCTGCCCGACTCCTGGCAGATTACAACAACATACCAGAAGATGATGAAAATCCACCCTCCAGACATATCATTCCGGAGACCATTGATCACACCCAGCCATGGGCTTATTTTGATGGATCAGCGCAAGAAGCAGGGTGTGGGGGTGGTGTTGTACTATATCTAACTGCTTCCCATCACTTTCAAATACAAATGGGGTTAGGAGTGGGCACAAATAACTATGCAGAGCTCATTACAGCCAAACACCTCATACAGTTTGCTATAGAAAAACACTGCAGGAACCTACAAATGTTTGGGGACTCAAAAATTGTTTGCAATTGGATCAATAAAACATCAATCTATCATGCATACACTCTGAGGCCTATCTTGGATGAGGTCCATAGACATATTTCTTATTTTGACAACTTTGCTTGTCGTCATATATACAGGGAACGCAACACACTTGCTGACAAGCTTTCCAAGGAGGCAGCGGTCAGGCCACGTGATTCATGGATGATACAGGAGCAGAGGAATGGAGACCATTATCAATTTTATCATCGCCCTTTTATGGACCATGCAATATAGGCTCAACTGGAGCCTGTTTTTTTATGATATGCTTATTTATATACTACGGGATTAGTATTATCAGGTTTATATATTTTCCAGCTGCAACTACAGACACATATACTCTCTGCGCAGAGTATTTTTATTTTTTGAAAACAATACATGAACACATCTGAAGACAAAGTCTCCCTGCGTGGAGAACTTATATATTATGTTTTTTTCTTTTCTTGACAGGCATACAACCTCATTTTCTGCATATGCGAACAACATTTACAACATGTAATTTTCCTTAATATAATGAAAATTACGATTTTTTCCAAGGGGAAAAAATAAAAAGTCAAATCACTAAACATTATATATATATATATATAGATATATACATAAATTTTATTAAGAATTTGAATTATCTCAATTAAAATCATATATTAAAAGTTTTACATTTTTCCTTAAATTTATATAAAGAGATTGCTCAATTACTTATTAGGCTAGGTTGAACAATAGACATATCGTACCGAAAGATGTTTGCCAACCAATATAGGGGCACTGCTATCGTGGCTTGTGGGCAATTGTGTTAGGCTCAAGAGTATAGTGACTCCCACTAACTCGATCCCGGATCTCCTTAGTGACAAGTAGCAGCTCTACCAGTTCTCTTGATAAAAACAAAACTATAGCTAAGAAATGGGAAAAATGTATTATAAACAATACGTATTAAGCATTTGTTGAATTACTAAAAGAAAGAAAGTATAATTTAACTATTAAGTATTTAAATTATATTTGATAAATTATATTTTTATTGATGGAAAATTAATTCATTTAAAATAATTTGTTAATGATTTATAAGAAGTGTATTTTCTCTTTTAAGTCTTGGGCCACAAACCTACTTTTTTTATGTTTAAGGCAGATAAAGTTTTCCAAAAAATTAATGTCATTTGTTTTCTAGTAACATTAAGTCTTATTTTTACTTGGATGGGGTGTTTGTGTGAAACTTCTGAGTCGTTGCAGGGGTTAAAATTGCAGACCTAATGTAGATTCAAAATATTGAAGTTGGGGACCAAAATTTTGAGTTTGGTGCAGTTTTCGAAGGGTTTGACTCTCGTTTACTTAGTTTGAGTTTGACTTAATTGGAAGGGTTTCTTGGAGGGATGACTTGGTGCTGGAGGAGGCTTTGGTATTGAGTTTTGGGACTTGGTTTTCTCATTTGAAGAAAATTCTATAAGAAGAGAATATATTTCCTAGGTTTTCCCCTTGGAAGGGTTTTTCCCTGGCATGGAGCCTAATTTCTATGTCTGTTATCTTTACTGCATTTTGTTCTTGATAATTGTTTGATGAAGAAGATCTAATAAAGAAATAGAAGATAAATAAAGTTCACAAACATTTATTGAGTTTAAGGAGAAATTGAATTAATATTTTCTGTATTTCATTCTCCAACATGGTATCAGAGTAAAGATGAACACGAGAAGGAAGTTGGAAGGATACAAAGAAGAGTTTGCTTGTCAAGGGGAATCATTTGCAAGGAAAGAATAAGAAGACATATTAACCTAGAAGGAGGGTCACTATATTGAATAAGACTCCATCATTAAGCTCTCATTGAAGAAAGAACAAAGTTCTTGTTGAAAGTTCTCTAGTATACTTCATCATCTTGAAAAAGAAGGAAGCAACAAAGAGTCTTGGGATCATCATTCACACTTTGAAGTCATTTGAAGACATCATTGTTGAAGGAATCCTTGAAGATATCAATCTAGGGCATCTCTCGAAGTCTCCTTGAAGGTCTTGAAAGCATCATGATAGTCAGAGACATCATCTAGAAGGAGGAATCTTAGTTAACAAATAAATACTATAGTGTTTTCTATGTCTTAATCAATCAATAACATGGCTACATTTTACAAGGAAAGAAACAAGCTCACTGGATCAACAAAATTCCTAGCATGGAAGAAGAGTATTGACTTGGCACTCATGGAGAATGGAGTCATGGAGTATGTCCTTGGAGAAGTAGTTATACCAGTCAAAATAAAAGACTCAAGAGTTAGCAAAAGTGAAAGAAGGGAGAAGTAAGGGCACAAAGGATCATTATTGAATCCATTAAAGATCATATTGTTCCCTTTGTTCTTGATTTCAAGACATTAAAGGCTATGTATGATAAGTTTGTAAAGTTGTACTCTATAAGTACACAAGGTCAAAATATTTCCTTGAGGAATCAACTATATAAAATAAGGAAATCAAAGGATGAAGACATGGCCACCTATCTGATGAAGATATCACAAATAAGAGACCAGTTGCAAGGGATTGGAGAGACTATTACAGATTCTGAGATGAATATATGTGTATTAAATGTTTTTCCACCTTATTGGAGTAAATTTGCAACTAGCATTTACTCAAAGAAATATACCACACCTTTTGATGAATTGTGGGCTCAATGTATCTTGGAAGAATCTAGGATCAAGGCAAAGGATGATACTGAATCAAATGAAAAATCTCAAGCGTTCAGTGCAAGAACAAAGAAGCTAAAGAAAGGGAAGTTTGGAAAGTCCAAGAAGAAGAAAGATATGTCCAAGATTTAATACTTTTGTTGCTTTGAGTATGGACATTATAAAAGGGATTATCCACATTAAAGTGAACAATAAAAGGAAGGGAAGAAGTGAAGCTCACATAGATGAATAAAGGGGAGAAGCTAAGAAGAATATGAAAGGAGAAGATCCCAAGGATATTTATTATTAAAGGAAGTCTCATCCCTGTCAAGTTCTTTATGAATTTTATTTTTCTTTTATTAAGTAGAAAGTTGAGTAGCATGCATTATTACTCAAGAAGAGTCTTGATTTTGTAAAAAGCATAGCATCAGAGATAGAAGCATATGATAGTAGAACAATTAGAAATTACTTGTTTAATTTGGTTTGGGAAGGATTATCTAGTTTAAGGAGAATGAGAAAATTGGAACCATATTGCATATTATTGTTCATAAAAGCAGTTTCTAACATCATCTTAGAAGTAGTCATTTTGCAAAGAGGGATAATCAAGATCCTATAAGAATATTCATTTTGGAAGATTCTTGGAAGAAGCATTATGACATTACTAGTATATATTTCATCTAGTATGGAAACAATACTCTTAAAGGATGAAGTAATGCATATGGTCAAGTTGTAGTGTAATGGAAGTATTTCTCTTCTTGCGGAAGGAAACCTATCTTTGACAAGTATGAGAAGCAAGATCACTCAGATGGGATGGCTAGATGATTGTATGAAAAGAAAAGGTATGAATATTGTAAGTAACTCTTCAAGGAAAGCTTCATATCTACAAGAATATTGCAGAAATAGTTGGATATAAAAGGGTGCTCGGTAAGCCTTCCATATGGATGCATGATTTTTTACATACTTTGGAAAGAATGGAGACCAAGACTCTCTCAAAATTTTGCATGGCATATAACAATGTTGATCAATACGAAGGATAGTCTCTGAAAGAAAGAAAGGGAGTTAATAATGAGAACTCCAAGGAAAATATTGTAGCTTGGTAATTAAGTGTCAATCCACGGGCACTCTGAATAAAATGAGTGCATGGAAGGATTCTTATATAATGTGGAGATTGATCATATGAAAGGATGTTGATCACAAAGGACTCAAGTATGCAAATTTTTTGATGAAAGGGGCCATCATGGTAAGGTAAGTTTGATATTTATATTTTGATATTGGTTATTTGGTTAACATATTGTCCTGCAACCTGGAAGGATACTGCAGGAATACATTATGACAATTGAGGTGATTTCAACCAGTGGTGTTGAGCTCAATTCAAAGAATTGTAATTGAGTAAATGGTTTTTTCAATCCTTGGAAGATCATGTACTCAAGGTGTTCATCTCATCACCTTGAGATTGAAAGGTAGTAGTGTAAGAAGATAACCTGAGGTTCATGTTCCTACGTCAGCAAAGATCACTTTCATGAGGAAGTTGTGACTAGCTTGAAGTTTGGCAAGGCTCAAGATAATGCCTTAATTGATGGTGAATGGAGAAAAGTGATGTGCAAAGTTGATTGCTTGAACCCTGTCACTAGATCAAAGGAAGAAGATGGCTCCATAATATCTAGGCAGGAAGAAGTTCAATATGATGAGATACAAATGGGAAAGAGGGAACCATGCAACTATGGAGAATTGGTAGCTTATGTATTTATGAAGAAAAGCTATAGAGCTTGTAGTTATGACTTCCTAATTGAGACGAAGTGGAATAATCTCCTCTATATTTGAGAGGGAGTAAAGGATTCTCCTTATTCAGTAATAAAGAGGGAATTGGGATCTACTCTCTCGTTGAGAGGGAGTGATGTTGAACATCACAATTGTATTCTCTCCTTCATGTTTCATGCACTTGACCAGGACTAACAACCATAAGTATAAGTGAAGGCCATAGAGGGAGAATGGAGAATGGAGGATTGGATAAGAATCTATGATTTCCTTGAGGATTGAAAAATCCAAGATAGAAAAATGGATTGACACTCTTTGAGGACTGGACAGGTATCCACGACAAGAGTGGTCGAAGAGGATTGATATTCTTTGAGGATTGGGAATCCAAGATAAGAATATTTCTTAAAAGGACATGCCTAGTGAACATCCAGATGTGGTATGTGCCTTGAAGAGGTAGTGCGGTATCTCATGTAAAGCCTCCCAACATTATGTTCTTATATCAAAAAGAACTTGCAAAGTTAAGGCCTTACTATGTTGACAATGTTGGTCATGATGTTGATGCTTAAATATGGCTTATCAATCCGACTCTTCTTATGAGAACTCTTTAGTTTGAGAATAGTTATGTGCCAAGGTGTACAATTATGAATACCTCCCTATTTAAGAGGGAGTGTTGGAAAATGTAACTATTTTTGGTTTTCATAATTTTCATTGTACTCATGTCAATATGTATGTCTTATGTAATAAGAAAAAGAAGAAAGAAAAATTATTATTTTAAAGCATGGGTTCCATGATTCTTTTGATTGGTCTTCTAGGTAAAGCATGTTATTCATCCTTATAGGGTTTTTCATGTCATAAGATTTATTGTCATGAGTCAAGAGAGTCAATATCATGTATGTAAGACCCATCTGGGAAAGTTGTACGATGTAAAAGAATTTATTTTGAGTCAAGATAGTCAAAATAATCCTCCTATCACAAGTCGGCCCTTCCAAAGATAAGCCAACCTAGAGAGGGATATTCGACCTCCACGGATGAGTATAAATAGAAGTTGCTCGACCTCATTTTGAAATAAGTTCAATCTAAGGTGTGAGATTCAAGAAGAAAGTCAATAAAGTCAAGGAGAAAGGAAGTTGAAGCAAGGAGGAGGGAAAATAAAGCTTGTGATCAAGTTTTGGCCTAGTTTTTTCTCACACATGCGAAATTTCTAAGTTTTTGCAGGGACCAAAGTTGCAGACCTACTGCAGGTCTAAAATATTGAAGCTAGGGGCTGAAATTATGAGTTTGGTGCAATTTTGGAAGGGTTTGACTCTTGTTGACTTTGACCTAATTGGAAGGGTTTCTTGGAAAGCTAGATTGGTGCAGGAGGAGGGCTTTGGTCTTAAGGTTTGGGTCTTGGTTTTCTCATTTGAAGTGGATTCTATAAGAAGAGAAGAGATTTTTTGGGTTTTCCCCTTAGCGGGGTTTTTACCTGGGCTTGGAACCTAATTTTTGTATCCATTATCTTTATGTTTTTGTTCTTGATAATTGTTTGATGAAGAAGATCTAATAAAGAAACAAAAGAAGGTAATAAATTCCACAAGCAATTATTAAGGTTAAGGAGCAATTGAATTAATAGCTACCATATTGCATTCTCCAACATGAGGAACCAACAAGCTTCCAACACCATTCTTGGGACTTTCTTCTCAAGTTCATGGTTTCCCCCCCATTTTACCTTTATTTTTACTCTTTGGTTTCATTCTCGAGTGGTTTGGTTGGATCTCTTCTATCAATAGGGTTACACTCTTACCTCACTAAGGAATTGCATTCCCTTTGCTGCTCCAGAAGGCTTCCCACCTCTCGTTCCTTTGCATCCATCATAACACCTTTGTTCCTTGAGGACCACCTCACTCCTAACCTTAGACCTCCCACTCCATATCACCTGGCAATATTACTCTCTCAACTCCAGAAGGTAGCCATGCCACTTCAATGGGCATAGGTCCATTGGGGTGCAACCTATTATCAAGAATGGGGGAAAACTCAGGCCCAACTGTGAACTGAAAGTTATGCGACCATGTATTTGGAACTAACATTGAAACTAATATAGGAGGAAATCGCCTAGGTGGAATGCCAATTAGCCGAGGAACAACATACTCTCATTGATTTTGAAGTGTTAGCAGATGTGGTAGAATGGGTACCTGATGTAGGCCACACTTAAGGTAGATATAACCAACACATGTACACATTAGAAATTTACTGACATATCAAACTACTTCATGTCAGGGTGCTCATGGATTGAAACACCATTAAAGACGAAATGTTACTCTCCCTAGACCACATGCAACGAAAATTGGCTTCTATGGACAAAAGGATGGCTCAAATTGAAAGACAATTAGGTATTCCTCTAAACCTATACTATTCTCATAGTAGAAGCAAGGAACCCATCCAAGTGGAGGCCACTGACTCTTATCCTACCTCTTGAAGTTTTTTTTTAACTTCTCTTAAGTCTCGTGTCTTACTTTTGTATGCCTTTGTTTTCTAAATACCTACAAGGTCTGATTACTGTTTTTAGCTTCTTAGCTTTAGCTAAAAGGGTTAGATTTTGGACAAGGTCGATTATGAAAAGTTTATAATTCTATATTTGGTTGGGAATATCTAATGGTAGTCTACCCCAATTCTAAATTGTAACCCTTATTTGCAGACAATACAAAAATTCAATCTTACAAAAAAAAACATCTAGTCTTAATTTTATGCATCAAACCAAATACTACTCTTGGGTAACATCTAGCCTTAGCCCCATGTAGGAGATGGAATACTATCTCTAACTGCAATTTAATATCTTGTATATGCTGTTTTTTATTTATTAGGTTTTCCCCTTTTTTCTTTTCCTTTTAATTTAATTAGCTATTTGGTTATTATTATTATTATTTTTGCTTGACCCGTGGGGGGTTTGAACCTTGAATCTCATTGTTTATATAATAATTCATAACATGATGATTGCCAATTGAGTTGCTCCCCATGGGCCACTATTTGGTTATTAATTATTATAATATTTTAGTATGGATTTTATCTTGTTTAATAGAGTCTTAAAAATAAAATTACTTGTAAAATTTGAATTCTTGTGATGAGCATAATTAACATTCCTACCAACCACTCAACCTAAATTTAATTGACAAATTTAAATCAAAATCATTAATAATAAAATTCTATAAAGAATTACATAATGCTTAAATATAATTAAAATAACAAATTTAGTTTATCTCCCCCAAGGAGGGTTCCTAGGAGCAAGTGTTCCCCCCACCTTGATATGATACCAGCTCACATGAAAGGGGGTTGCAGTTCACACTATACTTGGTGCGTTGCATGCTCTTCGGTCACTTCATCGACCAAGGCACGAAGCTAGCACACGAATAAATGGCATTTGAATATTGCAAGCTACATAGGAAGGTACAAGAGGATTGAACAAGATAATTCTATCAAATTAGCAAAGTTGGAGGAAAAAAATGATAATATAGGCCCCAAGCTTACCGTTCTAGCCAAGAGATCAACCAACATTTCCTTCTCCTTAAATGAGGGTAGTGACCAACTAGCGCAGATGCCTGAAGATTATGCCCAATAGTTATTATGACTCATTGTTCTTTTGCTTGCAACACCAATAGTCTTTTTTGTCTTCTCTTATCAATGTATGTCAAGGCCTAGCATAACCAACCTATTTTTATAGGTTTCTATTTACAAGATTCTCTAGTTAGATGAGTTCTTAGCTACCTCAAGACTCTGAACTTATGTTGCTAGTCTAGTTTCCCTTTGGTAAACCTAGTAGAAAAAAAAATTGTTGTATGTAATCCTCAATTGACATAAGGCAAAGTTCCTAACTTCAAAAAAAAAAAAAAAACCAAATTTAGTTTATTTTTCAAAAATCATTATTAATTATTTATTTTTTATAAACTTAATATTTTAGTATATTAAATAGAACATTGTTATGATAATACTATATATTTTAAAGCCCCAAGGGCTAGCTCAAGTGGTCTAGAGCCAGACGTGAATTTATTTGATATTGTTGTTATTGATCATGGGTTCGACTCTCTTCCATTCCCTTGGGACGAGACCCTATAATCAAGGCTGATGATTTACATGGTTTACCATCTGTGAAATGTATGGAAGTACTACATGGTTTCTCATGCTTTCATTCCAAGTATTTAAAAAAAAAAAAGGAACAAAAAACAAAAAACAAATATATATTTTGGATAGTTGTAAATATATGAAAGGCCTTGTCTATCGAGGCCACAATTTTGCCCAAACGACGAAATTCTCGCCAAAATTTGGTGATTTTTATTTTCAAGAAATCTAATCTTAAAAGTGTTTGAATTGATTTTTTGATGGTGGAAATGGATTCAGTACCATAAAGAACCCCTAGGGCACCCAAAAACTTGAAGCTTGACAACTGTAACCATGATTTCTAAAATTTTATGCCATATTTTTTCAAAATCCTGCCAAAATTTCCATAATTTTCTATGCAAAATTGTGGCCTCATTTCATTAGACTACAACTATATGAAGTGGTTAAATTAAATAATTTTATATTAAAGTGGATTTATATTAGTAGTTGAAAGTTGAAATTTATCTTTTAATAAATTTAATTTTTTTTATAAATGTAAATAAATTTATTGATATAGATTTAACGAGTTATAAAGAGTTTATTATTTTTTTCACAAGTATATTATATGATGTAATGATCATCATGATTAACATTCACTAAGATCGAAATGGTCTATCAAACCTTAAGAAGTTAAGAGATTAGCCAAAAAAAATTATCATTTTATTTCTATGTTCAAAAAGCATTAAGAGAAATGTTTCAAGGTTACCATAGTTTTGCTAACTTAAAATGTCATGAAGGTTGGTAATGTGACACATATTTTGAAATTTAGAACTAATGTGAGTATAAGCTAGACAATCCAAGAGAATGCAATTTTCATCTTCAATTGCCTTATTGTCGTAAAGGTGACAAAATTTTTCATCCCATGATGTTTTCGGAATTGGCCAATGCCTAGTTTCACTATGAAGCTCATGAGAATTAGTTCTTACTTTAGCAATGTTTATTTTCTTCTTTGCATTAATCAAGATATAAGGATGTCTTTTTTATTTTTGAGATTTGGGTTTATAACCTCCTTATAATATCTTATTTTCATTTTCCCTTCTAAGTTGTTATCACCCTCTAATTTCTCCTTAAATTTTGATGTAATATTTTTTTTTAAATTATCCTCATCCTGCAAAATGATCTTTTCTTTTATTCCCCAATAGTCTATCCCAGACTAGGCATCCTTATGCCATGATTACTTGAGCTGAAGGTGGTGGTTTTGGCTAGAGCTAGAAGTGATTTGGGAAACCTTTTGTCTTCCATGTTGTTTAACTTCTTCTTATACATACAATACTAAGTCATAGTCATGCTCGCAATGGTGGAAGGACGTGTTTCAATCAGGAGGATAGGATAGGGTGTATTTATTTTAATCTTGAGATTGTAGGTTATAAATTACTTTTGGATCTGTTCTATCTTCCTCCACAACACTCTGGAGATATTATAACCCCAAACCTCACATCCGTATAAAATAATAGGATTGATAAGAGTCTCAAAGAGGAGTTTCATTTTTATCCCATATCTAAAGTTCTTTGACTTACAATGGTTTTCAAGCCCACAATAAGCTCTCCATTCTCCATTTATCCTTATCTCAATATTGTATCTGTATGAAGGAAATTTCTTGAATATGTTGTTGTCATATATGAAAGTATCATATATGATCTTTCTTGATTTAATTATCATGACTTTTTTTTGTCAATATTAACAGTGATACCCATTATCGTGGAATAGAAATATTGGAGGATTCTTAGTTGCTTTCCAATATCATAATGTCCCCTAACAAGAGGATATTTACCTTCATTCCTTGAACTATGAATATCTTGTTCCAAGGAATTATAAGGACAATTGTTTTCTAGATTTTTTTTCTTAAAGAGGGAATAGTTGATAGGTGCAAAATATAAAATTTTGAATATAAATCCTTTTAACAAGAATGTTAGATATTTATACCAAATGTACTATTTGAGAGGATTTATCTTATGAAGATGAATGTGAAGATATATATTATTTTTTATATAATAGGTTATTCCTTCAATCCTTTTGCATGAGGATTCCTTGATCCATGTTGACCATAGGATGAATCCATCTATGAGAGAGAACTTACACTAATTATATTTCCATGTTTTAACAAGAAAAATAATATCAATTTCACTTGGGATCCAACTTTGCATAGGACCTTTACACCATGGAAAGCCACAACAAATCCAACAAAGGATCCAAAGTGTTTCAAATTCATATTTATTTCTCTCTATTTGGTCTCTATCCCTAATAATAGCTTTCCAATTGCTAATGATTACTCATTTGCATTCCTTTCTGGCTTCCTTTAAATTTTATACTTCCTTTCTTAACTCACCTTAGTATATTGGAGGTCCTTATTTATAAATATTAGTCCCTTCTTGATCTGTAAACTGTTGTAAATATTCCACTAGGAAATTCGTCACAACAGATCTACTAATATATATTAAAAAAATTGAAATCTACACTAAGAGGGTTTATTTATCCTTAGATATATGGATCTATCTATTAATTACTATTTATTGCATATGAATGCATATTAGAATTATGCAAAAAATAGAGAACAATGAAATAAAACTCACAAACAAAAAATTAAAACAAGATATAACTTGGGAAAACCTTTTGGGAGAAAACCAAGTTGGAAGGTGAGGCTACTCAAATTTCTTTCTTTGAATGGAAAATGGATGCAAATGCAAGGAAGTGAGGCTTGTGGCTCATAGGTTGTTACAATGCACAAACCATATGTATTTTCTCTTTCCCTATCCACTCTCAGCTACTTTGCGCATGTATGGAACAAATGAACTAAAATAGAATGGAACCCCTTTTCGACCTAGTATGCCAATTATAACATGGCTTAGTATGATACTGGTGGTTATGTTTGACTCATCCAACTCTTAACTAGAGTTACAATGTGGAATTTTCTAGAGTCTTCTTCATCATGATAATGTGGCTAACCTATTTTCCATGAATAATGGGGGTTTAGGTAGCATCCTTTCATATTATGGTGGTCAAAACATGAAGGTCAACTTCTAAGTAGCATAACTTTTACATACATACTTTGATTGAGGCGATTCTTGCGTTGTTGGAAATGTCTCTATATTTAGAATAGTGCCAAAAGGTACAAAACTTAAGTGGGAAAGTTTTACCCCAAAAAAATTTCATTTGATGCCTCAAATTGCTCCAATAAGGTTTTAGACCCCAAATTTTCAAACTTGGTCCTACTAGCAAGAATAGTCCTATGAGTTGATTCCTCCACTTTTTCCACTTTGAAAGCTTCAAGATGGATTAAAAACAATATAATGATATAATCTAGATCAAACCTCCCCATTTTTTGAGACTTTTGGTGCCCAAAAGCTTCTACTGAATGATGTGAAGAAAATTTTCCTCTACTTTCTCTTAGTTTTACCATTTAGCCTTGCCTAGAAGTTGTCCTTTCAACCTAATATGCCAAAGGTCATGCTACCCTTGCCTTGTAGTTCTATACCTCTTCTACAAAACTATACCCTCTATTAACTCTACCTGAGCATCTAGTTCCAAATCCTCTATAGAAGGTAAAACTTATTCCTCTTCCTGATCTAGCATGGAAGGCCCATAGAGTTTCAAATTCTCTACATTCACCACTGAGTAAATGTGCATGTATGGGAGTAGAATGAGTCTATAAACATTATATCCCACTTTTTCCCATATAGAAAAAGATACCACTATCTCAAAGCCTTTATTTTCTTACTAGGACCCTATAGCCTCTCCTTGTTCAATTGTGACCATACTTTGTCTCCCACCTTGAATGACCTCTCTATTTTATGTTGATCATGCGTGCCATTGTATTTTTCCTACACTTTTGAAGTGTCTCCTAAACTTGTAGATTGATCTTCCTGATCTTCTCAACTAATTATCTTGCACTTAAGGCATCCTTTGTAAGATCCTTCGTCACTCCTCTTTGTTTCCCATATGTAATATCAAAAGGTGAAGGTGGTAAATATCCAAATTTTAAGTTTCAAATGGGGGCTTACCAGTAGAAGTGTGGATTGCAGGTCTTCAGATGCTTTTGATTGTAACCCTTCAAAAGCTACACCAAAGTATTGTTGACTACTTCTATCTACCCATCTATCTATGAATGGAATGTTGTAAACCTCTTTAACTTCGTGTCCATCTTCTCCCACAATGTAGTCCAAAATGCATTGAGAAATCTTGTATCCTTTTATGAAACAATGCTCATTGGGATCCCAAAGTGCACCTAGACATGTGCAAAGAACAATTGCATCACTTCTTTCCCACCGATGGTCTTTTTAGAAGGTATTAACACACATAACTTGTTGAACTGGTAAAACTACCACAGACAGGTAGTTGTGTCCCTTCCTTCTTGTTGGTAAAACTCTCACAGAGTCCATGGAAATGGTTTCCCAAGTGCAAGTGGGTACAAGTAAGGGACGATATATACCTTGTTTCTTATTACTAGTCTTGATGGTACAACAAAGCATGCATCCTCTTACGAACGTAGCTACCTATTCTTACATCTTGGACCAATACGCATACCTTTGCAAGTTGGCCATTGTCTTCCCTACACCAAAGTGCCCTGCAACTATAATGCTTCCTCCCACACTTAGCCACTTTTACAGGCTCTCCAGGGTAAACATGAGCTAAGTGTCACTATGATATGACCTTACCTCCAAGTTCCAATTATGGAAGTGGGGCCTATAAACTAGAAGCTTACTGATACGCTTAGGAGCACCAGATCATCTAGAAGTCAAACCATAACCTATGATGATCATATCCTGAGTTGAAACTTCTTTTTCACAAGATTAACACTCCAACCGCACCTGTAACACAATATGCATGCAGTTATGAGGCTCCAACCACACCCATAATTCTGACTCCATGTGGTTATGATCGAAATTTCTCTATTTTGTGCTAGCGATTGCAATATCTGTGCCACTTTTTCAGGAATGGCCTTCAAGCCACTACCCAGAATTGCTCAAAACTTTCCAAAATAATGTCTACGATGATAACAATGCTAAAAAGGAAATAGTTAAGAAATATTTTGACCAAGACATGCCTAATACATGATACATATTTCGTCAACACATATGGTAAACATAGAAGCTATAGGTCATGAATGCATATATGATCATAAACTTATGAAATTCATTTGAGAATCACCAAGAATGCTTTATTCCCTCTCAAGGTAGCTGCAACAACACTTGTTAGCCCATGCATTCATCAACCATTTGATAACTTTTCAAATAGTGAACAAGATCCATAGTAAGAGCAAATCATAGAACCATGCATATAATCAGCATATAACTAGAATAGAAACCATGAAAAATCAACCATAAGATCAACATAATAACTAGTACATGTGCTCATAGATCACAACACGAAAATAGTTCATAGTAAAATATGCAAATGCCAACCAAGTCAAGGACTAAAACTGAACTAGATTGGTTCTTCGCAAGCTATCCAAGGCTCCAAGGACTCCTATCTCAACCCACAACCTCCAGGGACCCAATATGTTACAGGGCTTCAAAGAAATACCATCTCAACCCACAACTTCCAGGGAGCCAAGCTGTTCTAAGGCTCCATAGATTCTATCCCAACCCACAGCCATAGGGAACCTAAGAACCAATCAGAAAATCCAAATGGGAAACCCACTACATCATGCTTATCCAAGAAATAGCAAGGCAATGCTAAAGCCACTATGAATCCAAACAAATCTCCATTCCAATAACAACACATAACCAAGAAACAACATGCATTAAACTCAACGACATCTTATGTCATGAATTAATGGAAACTAACACTAATAGATCTCAATACATTATGTTATAACTATATTATAAATATTATCATTCTATTTCACATTAGCCAGTAATAAAAACCCAATTTATATAAACCGTGAAATAATATATATATATATATATATATATATATAATGATGTTAAATGAATCATATACAAATAAGTCAAACAAAATTAATGCATGTGAAAATGATATTTATATACCATACCTTTCGATAAATATAATAATAGAAGTATAAGCACTAGAGACTATAGATAAAACATTTAAAGATGGAGAATAATTTAATGTTGATCCCTATATACCATGCATTTCGGAAAATATAATAATAAAAGTAGGTATAAGCACTAGAGACTATGGATGAAGAATTTAAGGGTCGAGAATAATTTGGTTTTCTTTGGTGTACGCAAAACACTTTGTTTTCTCCCCTCGTTTCTTGTTATGATCTACATATTTTCTCCCATCGTTTCTGGTTATGGACTAGCTGGTTGTGCTACCAACTTACTTATTAAAACACATGTAACATCATTACCACCATATTTACCTTTTCGATCAACCTGATCTCCACGTTTACTATCAAAATTTTACTCTATGGAATTTTAATATACTAATTAAAGTACATAAGCATATGTAAGTTTTATTATGATTTAATAATACATTAATATGATCATTCAATTTATAATTTATAATTTTAAATAATTTGATTTGAATTATGATGATGATGATGGTGGTGGTGGTTAATGTCCACTGAGACCAAATTGGTCTATCAGACCTATAATTTTCTTAGTTTTTAATTATCTGGCTCCTCGTCTTTCTTGGCGAGATTAGTGTTGTAGCTTTCTTTTTTTTCTCTACGGTCTTCCAACTTCCTTTATCTTGCATCTCCTTCATCTCTTCTGGTTCTTGGGACATTGGTGTCTTAGCTTCGCGATCCATTGTGTTCGTCCTTTTGAAGGTAGTCGGAGAAGAAGTTTGGTCTAGGAGATCTGCTTTGCTGTTAAATGAAGATTTATTTTGTGCGGTATTCGAATCCTCATAACTGTTGATGCTTGAGGGGTTGTCGAGTTCACTTTTTTGTTGTTGGGCGGGGCTTTCTCCCTGCTTGTCTTGAGAGTTGTTTCTTTCTTGCCCGATTTCTTGTGATTCAGAGTTTTCTCTAGAGTATTCTTCTTTGATAACAGTGTAGTGTTCTTTTTGTGCTCCTTCCCACCATGTAGATCTGTGGTGGTTTTTTCTAGCAGATTTTTTCTCAGAGGCTTTTGGGCAATTTTTGGCTAGGTGGCTTGTCTCAAAGCAGGATAAATAAGTCAAATTTCGAGCTTTTAAATAAATATGCAGACTAAAATTATATAATAAAATGATAAATTTTATTTTACAATTAAAATAACCAACCAAACATATATATATATATATATATATATATAATTGTAAATTTGGCTATTTTGATTTTAATTAAGAATATTTCAAATTTTTATAAAAATATATTATTAAATATTCACATTTTAATTCTTTAAATTAAAGAATTCATTATATTATATATATTTTATTTTTATTTTTTTAATGTTTAAAAAGTGTTTAATTATTGATGAACATAAATAATATATTTATTAAACTTGTTAATTGTGTTTATTTTAGTTAGTTCGAAGTTACCATTGTTATTTTCTCTATCCAAATTCAATTTCCACAAACGATAGGATGAGTTTTGTTGTAATAGTTTTGAGCTTTGTTATTGAGTATGAATAATCACTAGAGAAGGAAAACACCTATATTCTTCATCTAGAATATAAAAAAAATTCTCATGAAAAAAAGAAAGAAAGAAAAAAACTTATTCTTAAACAAATATATTTATTAAATTTATAACAATTTAATAAAAAATCGATTACCATCTATTTATTATAGGAGTCGTCTATCAGGGCAGAGGAATTGCCCAGACGGCCAAAAGTGGCCAGAATCTAGGTAAAAAAATTTCAAAAAATCTTGCAGTAGCAGTGTTTGAATCATGTTTTTGATGGTGGAAATGGATTCAACACCATCAAAAACCTCTCGGGCACCCAAAATCTTGAATTTTGATAGTTGTAACTTGGATTTACAAAAATCCCTGCCAGATTTTATCAAAATATGACTGAAATTTCCATGATTTTCAGGGCAAAAAAGCAGTATGGTTAGACTACGACTTTATTATATATATATATATATATATAAAAGGTGGTGAAGCCTATTAACAATTTAGTTGTCAACTTGCAAAGAGGATAGATGTCATCAAATGCTATCCATAAATATGTGTTGACTCATTATTATCATTCAAGGAAAAGCACACCACCTAAAATGACCCAGTGATGATCCATAATGGAAGATTGTATACACACTTGTGTGAGACATCTTCTTTTTAATAGAAATGAGTATGATTTGTATAAAAAGAAGGAAAAAACTAAATTGGTCAAGGAGATTATTCAAAATTGAGAGTCTTTGTAGTTCAAAAAACAAATTTCTTTCATGACAACAAATTATAAGAAACAAACTTTGTGTTTTTTCTTACGAAATTGATCAAAGGATAGCGACTAGAATACACTTTCTAAAAAGCACCTAGGTATGAAGAAAAATTGCATAGAATAGACAACTACAAACTTGGTAAAATAATTGCTTACTCATAGCATCATCTTGGGCTTAGTTGGGAGGAGGAGAGGCCTACTCGACCACGTCCATTGCCCACATCATTTGATGCACTATTCCTTCATCATTGTATTCCATAAGAACTAGACCTAATAAAACATTCACTTTGGATGTTGTAGATATAGTCTTTATTAAGATTGATGACCATGGTTTGTAGCATGACACGTTCTTCTTGTAGAGCCTAAATGTGTCTATTCAATACCATATTGTTCATTATAATTATATTCTAAGAAAAAATTTGATAGTCCAAATCATGAAATTTAGAAGTGATATAGAAAATGGAAGGTTAATTCCCATTTGTGGCACCCTTATGGTCTCAAAGAACCCTGCATATTTTTTTGAATTGCTCTTTGACAAGTGGGTTGATTATCAGGACCATGCTTGTTTTCAACATGCAAGAATTGATTGTTAAAATACCCATATGAACTCAACACAGAGCCTTCCATCCACAACAAACCACTAATACAAAGTAGATTTCTATTGTTCCTACTAGAAAGCAAGGAATCAAAGGTTGAAATGGGAAATTCACTCTCCAAATAACATTTCCAAATATCAGAGCAAGCACTATAATTCATTTGAACTAGGGGGAAGGAAAAATTCCCAAGCATTAAACAAGTTCCACCAAATTGGACAAGTGTTTCTAGAGTGACATTATGTGTTCTTTGTGGACGCTTCACAAAGAACACATGGTGTCTCCAAAAACACTTGTCCAATACGATGAAAAAATGCGGAATTTTTTGCATGCAAAAAGGTTCCACTAAACTAAGCAAGACCATAGAACTGGAACATTCAAGTTATAACATAAGATACAAATTCCACAATAATTCCAACCAAAAAGAAAAGCTAAAATGGGAGCATTCCTCAAAAGATAGAGAATCATAAATCAATTCTTTCGAGGCCTAAAGTAGTGGGCTAGCAATTCTAAAATTAGACCCAAATTTAAAGTTGGATTACAACCACACTCCATAAAGACTAATAATGGCATACTTGATTTCATCAAGGTGAGTTTGCACTCCGAGGAAATTTGTAATGAGCTTACCAACCAACTTGATTACCTATCCATGATTCTTTCCTAATATCTCAAATGCATTAGCAAAATAAGTATCCACGGCTTAATGTTTATAGAATGCCAATAATTTGCGCATGTGTGGAGGTAGGACTTGATTGAATGCCCCTTCCTTCCTCCCTTTGATACCATAAATCTCGATGGGACATCAATTCCTCACATGCTTTTCTATCATATAATAAAGTTTGAAGAGATTAATAACGGGGATGGCATGACATTCCACTACCCTATTTTCCTTAAGATACATTTTACCAACCTAATGGTGGCATTGGCCTTTGTATTTGCTTCCATGTTGAGGTTTCTTTGGATGTGAAGAAACTTTATTTCCTTGAATCTATATAGTTACTTATCGATTCTTTTAATGATTTTAGTGGCCATGTTATCAATTGGACCTTAGTTACTATGCTTGAATAAAATGTTGATAGAATAATCCCTAAAGACATTTAGAACTTTCACATTTAGGATTCCTTTAAATATGTGTATTTATGGAAAGGGCATAACCATTAGTAAATGGAACTTGTTATGTCCCTAAGAAAGATATAACATCTAGTAGGAACTATCAGTATAACTATACTAAGTTCACATTTTTCCTTGGCAATAGTTTTTTTTTTTTTGTAAGCTTGGTAGGACTACATCTTTATCATGTCCAATATATCACCCCGATCGGGCGGGGAAATGAACTAGTGACTTCACATCAAGGAGTCTCTTAACAAAGCACCTCATCACTGTCTATCCAAGACCCCATGGACTCCTTAGCAATAGTTTTTTTTTGTAAGATTGGTAAAACTACATCTTCCAATATATCACCCCGATCGGGCAAGGAATTGAACCAGTGACTTCACTTCAAGGAGTGTCTTAACAAAGCACCTAATCACTATCTATCCAAGACCCCATGGAATGTCGGCAATAGTTTTGACTAAAGTTATTTTATTTTGTTAAACTATAGTTTTGTTGAAATTATTGATCCTCATCTTGATTGGGTTTGTCTTGTTAATGTTGTTCTCAAATTTTGGAGCCCATGTGGCAGGGGTGGGCCAATGTCATCTTCCTATACACCATATTTATTTTGGGCATTGAATTTCTATGTATCTAGCATCTTTATGCATAACCATTGCTAAAATTTCATCTTTTGATATAGGTTCAAATATTCACATGATCACCATATTTAGAAGAGTCATCACCATTTATTATTAAGTTCATGCATAGCCATCCATATCTTTGTCTTTGTCACTATCCTTTTCATCATTGTTTGAGTTATCACATAATGACTTGCGCTTTTTATCATTGATATTTAACAACTTGACAAATCCAGTTGCATTATGTGTGACAAGACATTTGCATATGTCCCAACTATATAAAATACAATATGAGGAAATTTAGTGCAAAGAAGTCTCAAGGAGTCATGTGTTATGTCAAAGCTCAAACAAGGTCACCTGATATGGGAAGCATGTATATGATCATATTTAGATGCCTCATGCTATAACTCTTCTCCAATCCTCTAATTTATTAACTTATGGGTACTAAACACTGACATCTTGCTAAGTGGTCTTTGGAATTTTCTTATTTTTCTTAAGATTGTGAGCCATTGCTACAAAATAGAACCTACCAAGGGGAGCCTTTGAAGCAACCAAAACAACTAGACAATAAACATCTTAGTTATCCAAGATAATGACTTGTGCTAATGGTGATGCATCTTGGAATTGAAATCACACTAACTCAAAACTTCAAACAAAAAATTATAAAACTACAACATTCTCATAGTAATTGCCATTATACCTTAGCAATTATTTGCTATAAACAACCAATAATTTCCATTTGTATAAGAAAGCCAATTTTAACATTCAAAAACAATGCATGAAAAACCCTTATACAATACAACATGCCCATTTATAAGATATATCCATTTTGACCCCCATTAATATAATTAACATTTACATTCTTTAGCTTAAACCAAAAACAAATTTAATATTAGTGAATATTATGTCATTGCCTTCTTTCTCTTTGAAAAACAAGGACATTATCACCATATGGCTTTTAGTATATTACACGTGATCATGTAATCATGTCCAAAAGATCCAAAAAAATGGAATAAAGTTCATATCCCAACAATACAATGGAATAAAGTCTAAAGGTCCACGATCATTATCAACGCGTACTACCACTTGGATTGGACTTATGGATTAGACTATATTCTCAATTTTTTAGCTTAACAACAAGCCATGGTGAAACGTGTTAATTATGGATATGTTTTGCTAAATAATATATATTACTAACATATGAAAACATGTACTACTTTTAACTTACATTGCATTCATTAGTTAGAAAATTATGGTTGAACTTTCATCTAATTTCATTATCACCCTTTCAACACGTGCTCTTTATGGAGGAGTTTTTTTTTTTTTTCGAAGGTGGCAAAACCTATCAAACTCAGGTGTCAAACCAACAGAGAGGACAACCATCTCTGGCTGCTATCCGCGAATGTCGGTTTGACTCATCACTGTTATCAAGGAAAACCACGCCACCTGTAATAACCCGCTGGTGGTCCGTAAGGGAGCAGGCTTTCACTCCTGTTAGATGCCTCTGGGTCTTGGGCCGTTAACCTGTTTCCTTACGTCCGAGGAAGACGAGCTCTTAGCCAAGCAGAAGCAGTTTTACGGCATACTCCAAGCCGTTCTTTATGGAGGAGTTTGTAAAATATAACTTAGGGTAAAATTAATATTTTGTAATTTTTATGATCTATTAATAATTAATATATATATATATATATTAAAATTTTATTGATTAAAATTGATTTTTTTAATAAAAAGTTATATTTAGGAAATGTCTTTATATAAATAGTTAGGAATTGACGTGTATTATAAGTTTAATTGGAATTATAGTATTGAGAAAAAGATAATGGAGGTTGTGAAGGTTATTATGGACTTGAAAACAATTGTAAGATAGACTTTTGAATATGGGATCAAAAAAGCTCTTATTTGATACTTTCACCACTCTTGTTATTTTATATCAGCGTGAGGTTTGTAGTTGTGGTATAAACAAAGAGTCATGAAAGAAGATTGTGCAGATACAAAAGCAGTTTATAACCTACAACCTCAAGATTAAAGGAAATACTCCCTACTCTGTCCTTATTGAGGCAAGTCTTTCCCCCATTGAAAGAATGGGTATGACTAGGTATTTTATGGATAAGAAGAAGTTATACAAGATGTAAGCGAAGAGGTTTCCTAAAATCGCTTCTAACTCTAACCAAAGCCCACACCTTTTTCTAAATGGAGGATAGCATAATGATGTTGAGGATGGACTAGACCATTTGGGGATAAAGGAGAAGATAATCTTGCAGAATAAGGATGATATTAAAAATATTATCACTTCCAAATTTAAGGAGAAATTGTGGAGTGACAAAGAGTTAGAGGGAAAAATGAAAGCAAGATGTTGTAAGGAAGTGATCAACAAGTCCCTATGGTTAGCTCAATTGGTTGAGTCCCCATCGTTAGATCACCTTTGCTATTAAGAGCTCAGGAGTTCAATTCTGTCGACACTCTTGGGGTCAGGCTTTGTCATTGAGCCAATAGGAAGTGATCCCTTCGAGTGGATCTACCTGGTAGAAATATTTTGTGGATGTAGTAGTCACCAATATTCGAGGTCCATGAACCACATAGAAAAAAAGGGAGGTGATCAACCCCAATATCGAAAACCAAGAATATATATTTAACTATTATTAAGAAGAAAATGAACTATGCTAAAATAAAAAAGTAATTCTCATGAGCTTCATAGTGAAACCAAACATTGGTCAATTCCCAAAATGTTTTGCGCTGAAAGAATCTGCCAACTATGTGATACTAAGAGAGTTTAAAATGAAAGCACTTTCTTTTAGATTTTCCATCTTTTACTCATATTCTATCTAATCTTCAAAATATTTGTCACACTACCAACCTTCTTGATCTTTTAATTTAGTAAAATTATGGTAATATGGGAATGTTTCTCTCACTTCTTTTTTAGCATAAAAATAAAATGTTAAAGGATTCCAACCCATGAAGTGTAAATCAGTTGGTTTGTGTGGGGTTTAATCTCCACGAGGCCACAAGTTCAAACCTCATGGGGAGGAGCTAAGGAGTGGAAGCGACTTAGGGGGAATAAAACTTCCCAAGGGGCATCCAGGCTCAACCGAGGATCATACAATCCCGGTGATAAGCATCCCATCACAGGTGGATCGGTCTTCTTCCAACTAATAAGTAGGTTGGCCCTGGCCTAGGCTCAGACTAATTAAAAAAAAATGTTTAAGAATTCTAATTAATCTTGTAACTTCTTAAAACTTACTAGAGCGTATTAGTATGAGTGGATGTTAATTATCATTTTTCCCAAGGAAAAATCGTAATTTTATTAGTGAAAACAAAATTACATGTTGCAGATGCTTAAAGCATTCCATCATCTAGTCTATGACTGATGATCATAAGTTCATACAAAACACAACTAAAAACTGATGAAGAGAAAAGTTAGGCTTTTCTCCATTTATTTTTTTCAACCTTGCGTCATTCTCCTTGAGATGGCGTGGAAGGGACAAGAGCGAGTTGATTTCCTTCTTCTGTTCTTCTAGTGTCCTTGTCTGAATCTGAGTTGTTTGATGTATGATGACATTTGTAGCTGTTGGTATCCTTTACTTATGGTAGCTTTGCTAATTGTGTTGGGGTGATCTGTAAGTCAGATGGATCTTGTGATATTTCCCCCTTTTCTTCTTTTTCTTTTGGTGTCTAATTGTTCTCATTGGGTATGGGATCTTTTTCTGCTTCGTCCTCTTCCTCATCTAGCTCATTAGGGGGGAATTTCTATCCTTTGGGCTGCTTTCCTACTTTCTTCTTCCTTCGATTTTCTTTCTTGGCTTCAGGTCACGTGTTTTATAGATGTCCTGTTTGCCAGCAAATTCTGCATCTGAACGTTGTGTTCTCATAATCTAATAATTGAGTCCTACTCTGCTTGTGTTTCAATTGTATATGATCCGGTAGGCCTTTGTTGAGATCCACTTCCACACAAATTCATGCGAAAGTATAGATTCTTTCCTCCATTCTTTGTGTGTCAGTTTTTATATATCGCCCTAAGATAGTGCCAATACCTTATAATACTTGATTATGCCAGAAATGTAGGGAAGGTGTTGGGATGGGGTCCCTTGGGTCAGTTTTGCGGAAAAATCCCAACTTTTGATGCAAAAAGATGTAAAATCTCCACAAATTGTGGTTGCGGAGCGCGTAACTAGTTAAGAGTCAAAAAAGGCTTTACCCTTCTTTTATGTAACTTGAGTCGGTTTTTGTATAAATAGGTGTGTCTTAAAGAATCTAAGTCACGATACGATAAGATAAGATGGATGTAATGGGTCAATAGAAGGAAGATTGAGATAGAAGTCTTAGAGGAGGAAAAGGCTCTACAGCTGAGTGTGTAGAGGCCTAGAGTAATGTCCACAGTTAAGTGTGCGGACCCTTGCAGCTGAGTGCGCAGGGAAGTTTTGAGTCTGTAAACCTTTGCTGAATATCAATAAAGAAGATTGTTACAGAAATTCTTGTGTTTAGTCCCTTTACTTCTGTTATGTATGAATGCACTATATGATGTGATGAATGATGGTTTTATAAAATAATGATGTATTGATGCACGACTTTACTTGATCTATATTGTTAGCTAAACGTAATTTATGTTAAGTGATTATGCAAATATCATAATGCTTTCTGTTAAAGTTATCGAACACTTAGGTAATTTCGAGTAATTACTTATCTAAGGGTAATCTATGATGCGCGTAAGTAGCTAAATAGTCTGTTCAATGTCTGCAAAAGTCAGCCATAGACCTTCGCGGAGGTATAGAGGCCGATTAAGGAGAGTTACAGCACTAGCTCACAGGAGCATAGAGGTCTGCGTGAAGGATCTAGGGCACCAAAAGGACATCACACTGATCTCTGGGTGCAGAAACTTGGTTCCAGCAACCCCCCATACTACTTCGGGTGAGACTTTAGTCCGTGCACCACGGATTGATGCCGAAAGGGCCAGTAATGTAGGGATTTGTTTGGTGCAACTAACTTTGAACCTGGGTCAGGACCCCCTAAGCCAACAAATGGTTTTGTTGTCGGGATCGGGATCTACATAAAGAGATGTGTGATGTCGCATCACTGGAATCCGACCAAGAAGGAAATTGAGAAGTGGTTGGATAAAAAGATCCACAAATTCGCGACGCAAGAAAATAGAAATCCACGCCTGACAAAAGAATAGTGGTTGGAAAAATATTTATACACATAAATACACGAAATCTTCTTTTGCACCTTCCCGATCGAACTATATGAGTGGATCGCTAAATTGGAAGACGACCAAGGAAGGTGGAGGCTTGACGATCTGATAGTGTGGACCCTGGAGCTCGTGCGGAGGTTGGAAGCTTCTGAAGATAAGATCGTGCATGCAGTTGATCACTGGCTTGATCGAGTCATCAGAGGATTTGTTACAGAGTTCATGGTTGATACCTCAGTCAGTTACAGTGAAGCAAAGCAACGCTTCTTCAAGGGGCCGCGAGGTAAGTATTTGAGATCTTTGAATACTTGGATTAAGATGCTTTTTTGTGAAAAACGGGTTATGCCATTACCTTGATGTTTGGATCTACGCGAAGTGAACGAAGCTTTAGAAATCAAGGAAAAGCAGGTCTTGAATATAGTCCATTGATTAGACCTCCTTCAAGTGACGATGAGGGAGCAGCACAGGCTTCACCATAGAGCGTTGTCCAGTTGATAAGGTAGGGTTTTCCATGGATACCTCATCCATCCACACCACCTCCACCTTCACCTCCACAACATACACCTTCACCCACACCGCCACCACCACCACCGCCAGTCAACATGTCGAATACAATGAAGTTTCCAGTTTTCAAGGGCTTAGGAAGTGAGGATTCAGATCAGTTTTGGTTTGTTGCAAAGGTTGTGTGGATAGCATAAAAAACTACGGATGATAATATAAAGAAGGCGCAATTAGTCACCGCTCTGCAGGACCGCGCACTGACATGGTATGTTAAGTACTGCACTAATAATCCGTTGGCGTCATTGGCAAATACTCAGACCACTTTGAACAAGGAATTCGGTAAGCCTAAATCTACCTCGCAATCGGTAATTGGATTTAAGGACATCATGATGAGGCCCGGTGAAATGCCACGGGAGCTAGATCAAATACTGAAGTGCGGGATCCGCAAAGCTAGCATGAATCTCACAAATAGCCAGCAACGCTATTGGTTTATAGATGTGCTCCTGCCCCACCTAAGGATTTTTTTATCACAACAAAAGATAGGAACTCAGGCGGAAGTGCTGGAAATTACGATGAGATTGCACAAAACTCCTATTCAGGATGCTTCGTTGGGAGTTCAATAGATTCATGCAGAGTTGCACAACCTCTGCTTGGAGTTGCAGAGCTTAAAAAAGGAAAAAGTGGCTCGGTTGGAGGTGCGCGAAGAAGTTTGGTGTCTCAAGTATAAAAACCAGGGGCATGATAAATATCACTTCCCTGTCTTTGTGAATTACATCACACGAGGGGGGCCTATGCCCATAAGATAGGAAGCCCCAGCAAGTCCAAGTGCAAGGCCCACGCTATGGTGTGTTATTTTTCAAGTGGCCAGAAAAAATGTAATAGACAATTGTCATTTGCTGCAAAATTTTGCATAGACACCACAACAATTGTTTTGTGATTTCTGCAAATCGGTGGGCCACAATGAGCGCCATTGTCGAAGCTATGAATTAATGATGGAGAGGATGCCTACGTATCAAATGCAAGCAGAAACTTGGCCTCCGGATCAGGGTGTTGGGGGAACGCGCAGAGGATATCAGGGGCGCAGACGAGGCTAAGGAGGAGGAGGACCTGGTAGGGGTCATGGGCAGGTCATTTGTTACAATTGTGGAATGCCAGGACACTGCGCGTGGGAGTGCACAAATCAGACACGCTCGTCATGTCAATACTACATCATTTTGACCACACAATCAAAGAATGTCCTATGCTGATGGCCAAGATGCAAGAGAAGAAGGCGTAGCCTCAACATACTACCGAGAACTTACAGATGATGAGGGTCAAGCCCCGCGAAGAGGACCTAAATGTGAATATCGTGCTGCGAAGTGGGATTGCGATTGGTGATGATATGGGTCCGCAAGTCTCTAAAAAAGGAGGTTGGGTTTGATCTGGAGCGTGCGAAGGAAATGTTCATGGAAGAAAATAAAAGCTTCGCTGAGGCCTCTACCTTAGAAAGTCAGGGCAAACTGCCTATAGAGGTTGACCCCTCTGTGCTTACCACCTTCTTGGAGACTTGTATGAAACTACTACGTGATAGCAAGGCTGTGAAAGGACTACAGGAGTTGATAAACAAATGTGTCGGTAAGAATAATGCTCCTGATGGACCCCACGTAGTCAGAAAGATTGGTAAGCATAAGGCAAGAACAGGGCGCGAGATGAGGCTTACCGCACAAATAGGAGACTATGAGATGGACCAAGTTATTTTGGATTTGGGGTCTGATGCGAATGTATTGCCTAAAAAAACCTGGGAGAGGATGGGGAGACCTATGCTGCAGTGGTCTCTGATTCAACTGAGGATGGCAAACCAACAGAAGATTATCCCTATGGGATGATTGCAGGGAGTGATCCGGATCTTGGGGGGAGGCCCCCAAGATCTAAGAGATTGAAATGGATCTTGGGAGGAGAGACCCCCAAGATCTGAAAACTTGCATTGCCAGAAGAAAAATAGGAGAATGCCCAATAAACAAAACCACAAAGAAACTTTTATTTAAAATAGTAATGGAAATAAACCAGCTAGGGTGATGGTAGCTTATCTCTGAGAAGAGATGTGGCGGCTACATGCCTCTGAACTGTAAAGGCTACATTGTGGCGGACAATCTGTCCTTTTACAAAATGTGACTTGTTACTTATAGTATATTTCAGTTATAATACCACGGGTCAATTCCATGGGTGAATGAATACCATGGGTGGATGTCACAATACCACGGGTCAATTCCATGGGTGAATGAATACGATGGGTGGATGTCACAATACCATGGGAAAATACCATGGGTGAATGAATACCATGGGTGGATGTCACTTACAATACCATGGGTGGATGCCACTTATAATGCCATGGGTACATTCCATGGGTGGATGAATAATATGGGTGGATGTATGCCATGGGTTGATGCCGTTTTCCATTCGGATCATTCCTCCCTCCTTAAGAAGCAATGGTCCCCATTGCGTAAAGTTCCCTCTTGCAAAGCCTTCGTTGAATATGAAGAGCCACTGAAGATAAGGGTTTTATGTGGTTAACCCAAAACCTTGATAAACGAAGATCTGAGGATAGAGATACCCTGTAATGCTTATGACCAACTGTGATTCTGACAGTGTGCGGCCTAGCAAATGGACTTCGATGACAAGGATTTTATGCGGTTGACCCATAACCATGATGTTGGTTGCTAATGAAGTAGCAGGTGCCTACATAGCCTGGGGTGGGAGGGCACGTCTCCAAATAACCCAAGCCGAATGCTGCTATGTTGAAACTGATGAATGTGAAGCAGGTGCCTACTAAAGTGGGGTGGGAGGGCACGTCTCCAATGGGAACCCACTCCGAATGTTGCTCCAGAATTAAAATGGACATAACTCGGCCAATATAACTCAGAATATTTATTATAACCTGTTTTTAGAAGCAGAAGGATCATTTTGCATCTTCCCATGAGTTGGAAATCCTTATCTGGACACTCTGAGATCTCAGATTCGCGCTGCAACAGTTCCGTCGTCACAAAAATTCTGATAAAATAGCTGATTTTAAATCAGCGATATCTCCCACATCCGGACTCCGATTTGACCCATTTGTTTTTTGAAATTGGGTGATTTTTCGAGAGGAATCCAGATCTGGTATTTGTTTTTGTAAATTTTGTACCAAATGTTTCAGATCTGATCTGCAAATTCACCACCCAAAAAAATTCCTGCAAAAAAATGAGAAAGGAAAAATTCTTCCTGCTTGACCAAAGAAAGTGCTTTGTGGAGGTTGTAGCACATACCTGAGGTTTGTTGAATATTGCTGCAAAATTTGAAACTAAAATATGCATCAAATCCTCATTCCCATGGAATCATAACCTGCTTTGATACCACTAATCCGGATCTTGGGGGAGGCCCCCAAGATCTAAGAGATTGAAATGGATCTTGGGAGGAGAGACCCCCAAGATCTGAAAACTTGCATTGCCTGAAGAAAAATAGGAGAATGCCCAATAAAAAAAACCACAAAGAAACTTTTATTTAAAATAGTAATGGAAATAAACCAGCTAGGGCGATGGTAGCTTATCTCTGAGAAGAGATGTGGCGGCTACATGCCTTTGAACTGTAAAGGCTACAGCGGACAATCTGTCCTTTTAAAAAATGTGACTTGTTACTTATAGTATTTTTCAGTTACAATACCACGGGTCAATTCCATGGGTGAATGAATACCATGGGTGGATGTCACAATACCACGGGTCAATTCCATGGGTGAATGAATACCATGGGTGGATGTCACAATA
The DNA here is from genome assembly GCA_031772625.1 of Pinus tabuliformis. Lineage (NCBI taxonomy): Eukaryota > Viridiplantae > Streptophyta > Pinopsida > Pinales > Pinaceae > Pinus > Pinus tabuliformis. Next base: position 5,599,215 of record CM062814.1, on the reverse strand, counting down.
CCACGGGTCAATTCCATGGGTAGATGTCACAATACCATGGGTGAATGAATACCATGGGTGGATAAATACCATGGGTGGATGCCACTTATAATGCCATGGGTAAATTCCATGGGTGGATGAATAATATGGGTGGATGAATGCCATGGGTTAATGCCGTTTTCCATTCGGATCAGGGAGTTATCGTAGATATAGAAGGTGCGAGCATGCTGGCTGATTTTGAAGTGATAGAGATTGTTGATGATAGCAATCCATACCTCGAGCTCTTGGGAATTGATTGGTCTATCGACATGAATGGGGTCATCAATTTGAAAAAATGGACAATGTCATTTGAAAGGAAATCGCTCTGCATTGTAATACCATTGGACCCTGCAGAAGGACCACGCTATACTGAACCGGTCCGCCACTATGAGGAGAGTGATGATGATTTGGATAAGATCTATAAAATAACAACACGAGACCAAGACTGGGTTAATGCGACAATTGATGGACGAATTGCATGGGACCGCAAAATTTCCTGTACCTCAGATTCAGACGAAGAGTTGGAACATTAGAAAAATAGGCTTCACGAAGTATCCACTCTGTGCTGCAACATGATGACCAAATTGTTGCATTGTATGTCATCGAAGGTATGAAGTTTACCTTATTACGATGATTTAACTGACGTAGATAAATTTTTGGATGCTTTTGAAAGAGAAGTTCCAGAGGATCACCGCTTTTAGGCGTTGGATTTGGCACTGCGCGCTACACCCGCTCGGTGGTGGGGTACGCACAAAGACAGCTTTGATGAGTGGCATGATTACAGAAGGATGATGAGGATGTGATTTGGTCACCCTAAAGTACGGTTAACCGAGAAATATGATGGGAGGAATGATCCGCGCAATCACCTGGAAAAATGGACTAAAGTGTATGGAACGAAGCCGCAGCCAGAATGGGTGCATTTATTTTGTCACACTCTGGATATAATCCCTATGAATTGGTATTTGGAAACAGAGCTCTGCCATGGCACCGCAGAGTGGGATATCTTAAGAGAGGGGTTCTTGAGGACATTTAGCTTTGAAGATGGGTTTGAAAGCATTGATGAAGCATTGTAGGAGGTTAAGTCAGCGATCTTCTAAATCTTGTAGGATCCTTTGGAATTGGTTCAACTAGATTGGAGTACCCAAGTGCGCCATGCGCTGGAATGCTATAATATGACTGTTGAAGCAAAGGATTAGGATCCAAGGAATATCAATATCCTAGAAGCGAAAGGCCACTGTGAGGTTGAAGGTCTGCAGATAGAGAACTTGGATATCACTGCGTCGCTGAAGAATAGGCAGGTAAACATTGGTACTGAAGCGGAGCCTAAATTCACGAAGATCAAAGATTATTGGGATGATACCACAGTGGATAAAGTTGTTGAGTTACTCCGCGAGTACGAGGATATTTTTCCTACAAAATTTTCGGACTTGAAAGGCATCATAAGTGATTTGGGAGAGATGAAAATAACTTTGAAACCAAAAGCAAAGCCCATTAAGCAAAGGCCATATTGCCTTAATCCAAAATACAAGGAAAAGGTCCACTTGGAGTTGGACAGGATGCTTGAGGCAGGTATTATTGAACCAATGGAGGAATCTGATTGGTTGAGCCCAATGGTAGTTCAGGAAAAGAAGCAGAAGGGAGAGATAAGGATTTGTGTAGATCTAAGAAAGCTTAACGATGCCTGCATTCATGATCCTTTACCGGCACCATTCACTGATGAGGTACTATACAATGTGGGAGGGTGAGGCCTACTCATTTAATAATGGGTTCTCTGGATACCATTAGATCAAGATCGCACCAGAAGACAGGAGTAAAACAACCTTCACAACGGAATGAGGGTGTTTTCAGTACATAGTAATGCCCTTCAAGCTCAAGAATGCGTCAACAATATTCTCTCACATAGTCATCGCGACGTTCAAAGAATTTATTCACAAATTCTTGGAGGTATATTTTGATGAATGGACAGTGTTTGGGCTAGTCAAGCGCCATGTATCCAGTTTGCACTTAATGTTGGATATGTGCCAAAGGTATCAAATTGTGTTGAACCTTAAGAAATGTTTGTTTTGTGTCCCCTTTGGGATTTTGTTGGGTCATGTGGTATGCAAGCAAGGACTGATGGTAGACCCTACCAAGATTGCAATAATAATCAATTTGGAAGCCCCAAGGAGTGTTAAACAGTTGTGCGCAATGCTGGGCCATACTGGATATTATCAAAAGTTCATCAAAGCTTATGCTCAGATTACCACGCCCATGGAGAAGTTGCTAAAGAAGGATGCTACATTTTGTTGGGATGAAGAATGTCAGCGCAGTATGGATGTCTTGAAGGAAAATATGGTCACTGCACCGATATTGATCTTCCCGATTGGAAGAAGGAATTCCATGTGCATGTTGATGCCTTGTGTATTGCGTTGGGAGCAGTACTAACACAGGCTGGTGAAGGAGAGATGGATCATCCTATAGTATTTGCAAGCATAAATTTATTAAAGGCTCAGAAGAACTACTCAACGACAGAGTGCAAGGGATTGGATATGGTATATGCACTCCAAAAATTTCGACAATATCTGTTGAGCGGACATTTCAAGATGTACACAGACTACTCCACCTTGAAGTACCTAGTCAATAAGCCTGTGTTGGGGGGGAAGATATGCAGATGGTTGTTGTTGTTTCAAGAATATGACTTTGAGGTAATTGTGAAGCCAGGAAGGTTGAATGCAGGACCTGACCATTTGTTGCGCATTGAGACAAGAGAGGAGCCTACCAATTTGGAGGAAGGGTTGCCCGACACGCAGCTCTTCACGGTGCATGTAGAAGACAACCACTTTGCAAATATTATCCAATGTTTGACTACAGGAATGGCTCTCGAAGGATACACCATCCAACAGAAGAAGGAGTTAGTAGTGCACGCGACTGATTTCTCAGTAATTGCCGGACATTTGTATAAAATGGGATCGGACAAGATACTTCGACAGTATGTGCCTGATTTCGAAAGAAACAGCATCCTTGCGGAGGCTCATGGAGGAGCTGTCGGAGGGCATTATGTAGGAAAGGCAACAACGCAGAAGATTTTGTGCGCTGGGATGTGGTGGCCTACACTGCATAAAGACTCCAAAGCATATTGTAGGGTATGTAATGCATGTAAAAGAACGGGCAGGTCATCACAAAGGGATGAACTGCCTCTAAATCCTTAGGTGTTGTTACAGCCATTTGAGAAATGGGCTATTGATTTTGTAGGAACAATTTAGCCTCCGGGTAAGAAAACAGGTGTGCGCTACATCATCACCGCAACAGAGTATCTGACCAGATGGGTAGAGGCACAGCTAGTAAACGATTGTACAGGGGCTACAACAACTAAATTTTTGTTTGAGTACGTGCTAACCAGGTTCGGGTGCCCAAAAGTATTGTTGAGCAATTGCGGTATGCACTTCCTCAACGAAACAATCAGTGTGTTGATAGAAGAATTTCAGGTTTATCATTAGAAAAGTACACCATATCATCCTTAGGCTAATAGAACAGTGGAGGCCTTCAATAATATAGTGGAGAATGCACTGACAAAGATTTGCAACACGCAACGGAATGATTGGGACATGCGCGTACCAACAATATTATGGGTATACAGGACTACTTGCAAAAAAATAACAGGTCAAAGAACTTTCTGGTTGGTTTATGGCATAGAAGCAATGATGCCTATGGAATATATCATGCCTAGTCTGTTAGAGTCAGTATTTTCATACTGCCATCAGTGATCAAAACTCCTCTTTTATATCATATTAGTGTCCCATTTGAAATTTTTATCATTCCACCTAGGTCATCATGTAAAAATTTACTCACTGATGGTAGCCCAAAATCAAAAATCATGATCCTCTCTCAAAAATTTATATTTGTTGGCCCACCTTCATGTGTCTTGCTGAGCATACATTGACTATAACAGCTCATTTCATCATGTTTTATGTCAGTCAAGTCCACCTGGAGTTCAGTCATTCAAAGTCCCATTAGGTCACTTAGGTTTCATTTTCCAAGGTCCAATAAAACATCATATCACTGCATAAGGCCAACAAAGTATGAGAGAGAAGCAAATAATATCCCTTTTTCAGTCAAATAAGGGTTTACAAGCATGTAACCATGGTTGTTGAAGTTCCAAATTTGATTTTAAGCAAGAATTTCATTCCAGTTTGTAATTTTATTTCAAAAGAGAGATGTAATAATTTTTATTTATTTATGTAATTTTATGTTTATCATATGTAATAAGTCACTATTTTAGTTGTTTACTGCAAATATCATCCAAACAAAAATCAAAGTGAAGATTGCCAAAGCTTCAACATCATCCACCTGCAAAAGAAAAAGTCAGAAAACAAATTAGCAAAGAGGTCAAAAAGGGGTCAAATGAAACATTAGAAAGTGGGTTTGAAAAGCAAAAGATCAAACTCACTCACCTATAAAAGACTTATTGCCTTCAAACTTACCTTCATTTGCCTCCTAGCACTCATTGAGCAAACCCCAAGAGAGTTTTTTCGCACTTCTGGGCAAAATCAGTAGAAATAGCGCAGGCGCTGCATGTTTCCTTCTAGCACTACATGTTTTGCTGGCATTGTGCTTTCCCTTAAGGCGCTACGTGTTTGGCTGAGGTGCTACGCACTCTGCACTAGCATTGTGCATTTGTCTAGCAACACTCTAGTCACCTCTTTAGCTCCTCCAAAGCATTCTCAACCTTAAAACAAGTAAGTAGCAGCTGAAGCATGTGCTTTTCCTCCTCCTCAAGTCAATTCCTAAGTGCTTGATAGGTTTATTGAAGATTTGGTGTTTAATCCTATATCTAAACCCTAGATTTCTCCCCAACACTACCTTCCACTCTCATTCCCTTTTGCACACTTCCCTCCACCCTCCTTCCCTTTCCCTAAATATTTATATCCCAGATACCCTTTAACCATTTGTCTCAAAACCCTAAGTCCTAGGGGATACAACACTACCTAGGCACCCAGACCCCTATATTGCAAACAAATTTCCCCATTCCCAAACTGTCATACTACTACCCTATACCCCTCTCTAATACACATATCCCTTCACCCATCATCTTCATATTTACCCTTCCCCACTTACTATTCCCTAAAAACTAAATTCCCCCTACCTTACACCTCCCTAGGGTTTGGTAATAAAACAACATGGAAGAGGAGGAATATAGACCACATAGTGAGGAAGAGGAAACAAATAGAGAAGAAGACAGGGAATAGAGGAGGCCACACAAAGGAGGACATATACACAGGTTTGAGCCCACAGATCTCAGGGAACTCCTAGCATCCCCTATGACTGTGACATCCTTCAAATGGCTAGGTTGTTATGATTTTTGTGAACAAGTGCAGGCAGTCCAACATCATCCTGAGTTGACTAGGCTCTTTATTACTAAACTTCAAGACAACTAAGTCACTCTTGCAGGCATAACTTTCACTTTGTCTACTACCAATATATCAGCTGCCACCAGGATTCCAGATGTTGGGGAAAAGTGGTTTAAACAGGGTGATTTGGAGAGGCATTATTATGAGCCTTACATGAAACCAAGATACAGAAATGAAAGAAGGGGCTATTTTCCTTTTTCACACCTCCTTGACAGATATGCCCCAATGATGAAGATTATTATGAAGTATTTCTCATGTGAAGGTAGATTCTCTAGGATCTATTCTTATCATATCCGGCTTTTAATGCATTTCACTAGGGTAAAAATGCTCAATATACCCTACTATATTTTCAAGAGTGTTGAGAAGATGGCCTACATTGCCCAAAAGAGGGAGTACAAAGATCAAATGAAGAGCCTATTTCATCATTCCCTCATCAAAATCATAGTCCTTTACCATCTCAAGGAACTCAATATTGCATGGAGCACTTTCATAGCTAATCCCATATTCACTCATGCACCCACTCAAAATGTCCAAAGCATCCCTTCATCATCTCATCCATCCACCTCCATTCCTCCATCTCAGCCCATACATCATTCATCTTCATCTGATGAGTCAGCCACACCATCACCTCCATCATCACCATTTCATGAGCCTATTCATTCACCTAGCAGAGATGAAGGCAAAGAGCAAGAGCACATTGAGCATGGTGAGATCAGCAAGCCTAAAAGGGTTGGTTTGGGTACCTTGACACATACCTTTTAGAGAGGGCATAGGCAAGTGTTTTCCCCACATATTGTGGGAGGGGCCTTGCCTTCTTCATCAGCAAAGCAGGTACAGAAGGGTAAGGAAAAGGTGACAGAGGCAGAGATCCAGTAGTAGCAGGAGGACCTCCATGAGACAGAGCAAGGGATTTTCACTTAGTTGACCTAAGTGAAAAACGATGACAGTGAAAACACAGCCATTGTCATCAAAGAGAAGAATGCACTCATAGGAGAGCTCCAGGTCAACTTGCAAAGGGCCAAATACATTATTTCATACTATGAGCAAGAAAACAAATAGTTTGAGGTCAAACATGAGCTTATGGAGATTCAGCTCATCAAGGCAAAGAGAGAGGCTGAAAAGGCTAAGGCCTTACTTGATGAGGCATATGGAGAATATAGTGACCAGCTGGAAGAACAGGTGCCAAGAAGAAGGCCAAGGACTAGAGGCCTAAAGAGAGCTTTGGAGCTAGAAAAGAAAAAGGAGTCTGAACTAGCTAATGAGCTCACCCTAAATGAGCAATTTGCCAAAATGGTAAATGAGAACAGGGAGCATTGGCTTGAGAAGGTGAACACTCATCTTGAAATCCTCTTAGACAAAGCCAAAAGAGACACTGACATTCAAAGAAAGATGGCAAAGTATTATTGCCGAAGAAACCAAATAGCAAGGGCAAAGCTCAAAACTGTTAGGGCAAGAATTGAAGCCCTAACTCACCATGAGGAGAAAAAGAAGCTTGACATACTTTCTGAGGCCTCACTCCATGCCTAGCCACCTCATACATCAGCTTCTCAAACAATTTTGAAGACCCTTGGCTCAATTTTTGTCATCTAGTATTTTCTGTCTTTTTAAGGCAATTTCTATATCAACAACGCCTAAGGAGGCACTTTTGGGAGGAATGGCCACCACCATTAGATTGAAAAGGACCAAGAAAGCCAAGAAAACCATGTTTCTAGGCCTGGAAGGAAAAATTGGTGGGTGAAAAAGGAAAAAACCACCTAAAAATCATGTTTTTGCCTCTTTTCTGGACCAGGCGCTGTGTGTTTGAGTATTCTTGGGAGATTTAAATTTTTGAGGGGAAAATCAAGCCCATTTTGAAAACCAAGGGTAGTTTTGGAAACTAGATAGGATAAGCTTTCCAATGAGCTATCTTGGGCTAGATTTGGACATCAGGAAGGCAGTTAAAAATCATCTTGAATATGGCACTGCGCGTTTGACACTGGCATTGCGCGTTTGACAGTTAGCCCAGATTTTCATTGTTTCTCTCCAAATTGATTTTCACCTATGGGAAATTGATGTTTTAATCATGTAATTGATAAGGATGATGTAATTATTATGTTTTTTTATTGTTACCTAGGGTAAATACATTAGGTAAATGGCCTACATGACTTGTAATGAATCAGTTCACTTAAGTTAGGGATGAGTCACTTTGACCACCCTACACTCTAGCTATCAATTCAATTATTGTTGTAATTGCTCCTCCTCTCATGGATTCGACCCCTGAGGCTAGGATGAGTTGTTTTGAGGCCTATATCATGTAATCTTTTAGTGATTCTATAGGTTGGACTCCATTGGATATTGTATTATTGTTTCAAACTTTGGCATGAAATATATAGGATGAGTTGCAACTATTTTGGTGGGATTCCTGTGGCATGGTATTTTGACATTATTTCTTCTTCAGTTTCATATGTATGAATGTTTTGTACCTTCCATGATCCATTTCACTCTAAGTATGTTTGATTTTCAAGGTGTGATAAGAATAATTCATCTTGTATGCTCTGTTTTGGGAAAATCATCATAGATTGTTTCATTTCTTCAGTTTAAAAAGAATTCATGATCTTCATGCTCTTTTTAGCACCTCACTAGTCTAAACCATCTCATCACTATAATACAAAATTTTAAAGTAATTTTCCTACCCTGCCCCATCAAATGTCTACAATTCGAGTTCTCTTTTACCCTGACCTAGTTCACTCTCTGACCTAAATCACTCATTCAGTGACTACCCCAACCAAATCAAATCAAAACAAACTTGAGCTACTATATCTAGCCTAAAACCCTATTCTATCCAGCCCTCTTGGCTATGATCCCTTGGATAGAGCCCTCTCCAGCCTGGTAGGGCTAGCTACCAAGTCAAAAGATTGGTATGTGGTTACCTCAGCTGGACTCTTCCTCGGCCTTGGAGATCTAGAGGAGTGATAACATACTATACGCATAACAGCCTTCATAGGGATGGTGGATTGTGGAGCCTTGGAAGAACGTCTCGCGCAATTGATGGAGCTCAAAGAGGACAGATTCTTGGTTGGATTTCATCAGCAAGTACATAAGGAACATGAAAAGGCATGGCATGATTGACACATTAAGCTGCGCACATTTAAGGTAAATGAATTAGTTTTATTATATGATAGTAAGTTCGCTAAATTTCCAGGAAAGTTTCAGATGCACTGGTTGGGACCATATGTCATCAAAGAAATCACAGCTGGGGGCGCAGTTCAGCTTGTAAAACTGAACAAGGAACCTTTCCCGGGAAAAGTGAATGGGAGCAGGTTGAAGCTCTATACAAGAGACCCAATTCAATGACTACATGACAACAGGACAGTCTTAACACTCCACGTAGCTGTAAGGAAGTACAGGACTATAAACTACATTGCCTGGTTTATGGAGCTACGTGACAGAGGAGCTGTGCGAAAAAGGGTGATGTCACAGTATTAGAAGGTGCGTGAAGGGAGTTGCGCTATGATGGGAGATACCACGCAGCACAACTAGAAAATGACCGTTAGAGTCATTGTTAATGATATGACAGCCAGGAGACAGTTAAGAGGAGCGGGAGGGCAGCGTTTAAGGCTGAAATCTTTGGATATCTACCGCCAAATCAGCATTTATGGACAGATTTTGGGGGGAATGGTCAGATTTGAATTCAAATTCTCCTATAAATTACGCGTGGCCATTCAACAGAGAAAACTTTGCATCCCTAGAATTTTTGAGTTGTGCTGTCCGTCGTTTATGAATCCTCAGTTTTTCGCAGATTTGGTTGCAAGCTCTGTATTCGATACTTTACCTAAGGATACTCTACAGTTTATTCTCAGCACTATGTTAGGACCAGGTGAGATTGTAAGCACCAAAGGAACTGTTGCCTCCGAAGGAAATGCTCCAGAAGTTGTAAGCACGGAGGCTCCGGCTCCTCTGCCTACGGTGCTGAGGTCGCCTAGGCCGAAGCCTACACTAGTTCATGAAAACCATAAGCCGAAGAAAGACAATAAAAAGATGATGATTCCAGTGCGCGAGTCACCGAGAAAGCACTCTACTACCTAGGCCCAGAAGAAAGATAAGTCGCTAGCAAAGGATAAGGAGAAGGTGGTAGATTTAGAGGCCGAAGAGAGCACGGAGGATATCAATGCTGAGGGCATGGAGCCCATCTCCATGTTTCCAGATTAAATCCCTCCCCGTAAAGGAAAGGTGGAGGTCACCAAGGACCCAAATGAGACGAAATTCCTCATTAATACACTCCTACTACCAGAAAGAATCACCTTTGAAGGCCTTCACCTAGCACGGATTCCCCATTTAAAAATGGAAGACTGGGATTTGGCATACCATGAGAGGTTCCCCCACCTCGCGATGGAAAACTACATGAAGCGGGTATATTATAAAGAATTCGGTGTCATTGCGTTGGATCCAGTGGAGTGGATTTGCAGAGTAAATCAATCGGGGTTGTTGAACCTGCTGTGGGTGCCCCACTATCACCGCTCCAACATCAATATCATCTATATAAAGCAACTGTTGACTTTGGTACATGATGGGTGTTTATGGTTGAGCATGCATATCCCCATCACGGACATGTTGATCCATCAAATGATGCTCCTACCACATTCAGGCTTGAATCCGGCCAAGGAGTTTGGCGGAAAGACAAGTTAGCGTGACCTGGCATAAAAGATGAAGAAGAAATTTGACCTAGTCAAGAAGCCGTGCGGGTACTCCATAACATCCATCAATGACCTCACGGTACAAATTGCCACGCAGATACTAGCTGGTAAAGTCATGAGGAAATGTTGCGCGGATGAGGTTCCGGCGCCCGTGATCTCGTTAGCTGCACAATGCACGGAGGGCATGCAGTTTAATTGGTCACGCTACCTCTACAGCAAGTTCCTTGCGAATTGTCGCGAGGCTCAGGACGAGAGAAAGACCTTCCACTATGTGTGGTTGTTTCTCTCCATTGTGCTATTTTCTTGGGAGCTGTCAGAGGACAGTCAGTTTCCTCCCTTGGAGAAAGGATTGCCAGAGGCTGCATAGTTTGCCTCCCTTTGGGCCATGAAGGACTCCACGTGGGTCACGGAGATAAAAAAAAATTGGGTTTTGATGGAGGCGAGCATTCACATGGCCATCAACCAATGGCCTCGATTGTCCCCGACTGCGTATGATCAGTTGTCAGAGTACGCAGAGTTCAAGGCAGACTTCCACCACGTGTATATCAGGGTGTGAAAGGATTCGCAGCAGAAGTGGTTTGATCTGCCCTATCTTGCCATAGATGATACCATTCAGGAAGTCATCAAGCGTTGGCCGATAGATTGGCACTCTCTCCTCGATCTGGTCGCGAGTACCAGCAAAGGTGCAGGGAGTTCCACGGAGAAGAAGAAGAAGGAGGCATCGAAACAGGCAATAGAAAAGTTGGCTGCACAACGAACAAAGAAGGCCGAGGAGAAGGCCCGACTGGAAAAGGAGCGAGCTGCAAATCAGCAGGTTGAACAGGAACAACATGACTCGGAGTGAAGTCATAAATCCCCTTCACCCCAAACCAACGAAGAAGAAAAATTAGATCAGGGCGATGGCGATGATGAAGGATAGAGTACTCCATTCCAGGTGAAGAGGTACAGGGAACAACAGAAGGAGGGGCCCCGTACGAAGTCAAAAGCAACGAAGCCGCCACTCAATCCCATTACACTCACAGAAGGCAATCTCGAAGAGATTGGGGATAAAGTGCAAGACACCACTGTGGAACTATTTCATCAATTCAAATAACAACACCTGCAGTTGCTTGGAACTATTCAAAAGGATCTGCGCGAATTGCAAATCCAGACCAGCATGATCCAGGTGGGCGCAGGGCTGGTGAGCACCGCACAGACGAGTCTAGCACCAGGGACCAGTCAGGCTACCGAGATGGTCAGGTCATTGGATCTCTGAGCAGTCGCGCTACCAAAAGGGTCCTTGAGCATAGAATTGGCCGATGACAAGGTCATCGTGAGTACTCTGAAGAACATCAGTCTCAACCTCGCAGCGCTCCCCAACGAATATCTTCACATGTTGCAGACAGGTGTGACAACGGAGTTACGAGTGCACTCTCAGCCTAATAAGTGAATATCAGGTGAACAGTGATCAAATTTTCGCCAAAAAAACGGAGGCCGTGAAGGCAAAAGAGATGATCCAGGTGCATAGTGCCCAGCTAGCGACCGTGGTTGCAGAGGCTTGCAGGATAGTGTCGGTGTTGCACATACCTGAGGAGGCACCGCTTGAGCCAGAAGTTACGGAACAACGCGAAACTGCTGTTAAGGATGGAATAGCTATTGTGGATGCTATGGTTATGGACTGCACAGCATTGCTTGAGCAGGTCATGGAAGTAGTAATGACCTTGCAGGAAGATCACAACCTATAGAGATTAAAAACAGAGATTTGCAAGCTTCAGCAGTAGTACGACAAAGTGCGGGTGACAATGCGCTTAGTGGCTACAGTGCAACGCCTCGCTAAGATGCAGGAGGGGAAGCAACTCCTTACACAAGTGGAAGCAATGCAAAAAAAAGAGGCAGTCCTTAAGGCGTGGTTGGATCCTTGGTTGGAAGAAGCCTACCAAGTCTCCACCAACATACAGGAAAAGTTGGGAACCTGCAGCTTACACAACAGAAGATCAAGCAAGAGAGCGAAGGACCAGCCATAGAGCAGTTGGTCAAACAGGTGAAGCAGGCAGCCACGTAGAGTACAGCTGAAGTAGCAGTGGTGTAGGTGGATTTGAGGGATCTTCACAGCAAGATCTTCGCACTAGCCTAGTGACTCGAGGGCGAGTCACGATTTTGTGCTGGGGACCTGTTGGGATGGGGTCCCCTGGGTCAATTTTGGGGCAAAAGCCCAAGTTTTGATGTAAAAAGATGTAAAGTCTCCGCAAATTGTGTTCGTGGAGTGCGTAGCTAGTTAAGAGTCAGAAAGGGCTTTACCCTTCTTTTATGTAACTTGGGTCGGTTTTTGAAGATCTACCCATGGTCCGTGGACCATGGGTTTGTTTAAATAGGTGTATCTTAGAGATTCTAAGGCACGATACAATAAGTAAGATGAATGTAATGGGTCAATAGAAGGAAGATCGAGATAGAAGTCTTAGAGGAGGAAAAGGCTCTACAGCTGAGTGCACAAAGGCCTAGATTAGTGTCTGCAACTGAGTGCGCAGGGAAGTTTTGAGTCTGTAAACCTTTGCTGAATATCAATAAAGAAGATTGTTACAGAAATTTCTGTGTTTAGTCCCTTTACTTCTGTTATGTATGAATGCGTTATATGATGTGATGAATGATAGTTTTATAAAATAATGATGTATTGATGCACGACTTTACTTGATTTGTATTGTTATCTGAACACAATTAATGTTAAGTGATTACGCGAAGATCATAACACTTTCTGTTAAAGTTATCGAACACTTAGGTAATTCTGAGTAATTACTAATCTAAGGGTAATATAAGATGTGCGTAAGTAGCTAATTGGTCTATTCAAGGTCCGTAAACGTCATTCATAGACCTTCGCGGAGGTCTAGAGGCCGATTAAGGGAAGTCACAGCACCATGTCGCATGAGCATAGAGGTCTGCGCCAAGGCAGATCTAGGGCGCCAAAAGGACATCACACTGATCTCTGGGTGTGAAAACTTGGTTCCAGCATCCCCCCATACTGCTTCGGGTGAGACTTCGGTCTGCGCACTATGGATTGAAAGGTCCAATAGTGTAGGGATTTGTTTGGCGCAACTAACTCTGAACCTGGGTCAGGACCCCATAATGCAACAAATGGTTATGCAGCCTAACCCATACTAACATTATGGATACTATCATGGTATTTTCATCAAAATATGGGAACCACGGGGCAATGAAAATCTCATTGATCCCCAAAACATGGTCCTTCCTGAAGAATAATATCATGAGCCTTTGATGATGGTAACTTTACAATGAAAAACCCTTTGGAACAGAGGTGTATTTCACAGTTTGTTGTCCAGTTTGTGAAAATCCAATGAAAGAGCTCCACTGGTTTTGGCTAGAAACTATTAAATCTGCAGATGATGGCTTGTGATTCATAAGTAGTGCAGAGATCTTCTGTTTTTGTGATGTCTATATTTAGTTTTGTGATATAATTCAGTTGCTCCACTATGTAGGGATTGTGGGTATTGCATGCTTTTTCTGTGTGTGCTGAAGCTGCAAATTTTCCCTGTAGAATGTTTTTATAGGAGAGTCCACCATTTATGTGTTCCTAATTTGGCTCTGTACCTTTTGATAAGTTGGGTCGAGCTCCTTCTCTAGTGCCTTTTGTTTTACTTGATCCCCCTACTCCACCTCTCAGTCACAGATTTAGAATGATGGTGGTCGCTGATAGAATGTTGTATTTTTGTAGATATTGATTTTCCTGCATAGATTAGCCCCTATAGATTAGGTATTGCAGATGTGCAAGATATCCATAGGTTTGCATCATATTCTGCTTCAATTGGAATACCTCGTCTATAGCATGCACCCATACTAATGAGGATTTTCCGGCAGGAGATTTTAGAAAAAATTGGAAGTGGATCGGTTCTTCTTGATGCAAAGATTCAAGGTCCAGATTGTTGTCGAAAGGAATTTCTGCCTCTAGTGGCCCAGATTGCATTGCAAACTTCTTTAATGGCTTGTTGAGGAGATACAATGATGCAGAGGTTGCCCAATCTATGCCAGCTTGTTGCAGAAAATATAGATTTGGCTTATGATAGCGAGATGTTGAATAGGGTTTCTGTGACAGGGGTCGACCTGCTACATAAGTCTCTGGATCTGAGAGATTTGGCTGTAGCGGAACCCGATCTATTGCTTGAAACACCAGATTTGGGTCGAGGATGCTTTTCCCTGGGTCGCAATCCAGATCTATCCAGTGCAGGTGCCAAACCACCACTGAGGAGCCAAGATCTTTGAAAGTAAGAGGTGGATCGAGCTCGATATTCCTTGAAAGACTTAATATGCAATTATCCAAAGGAAATGCATTATTCGTGGACCCTCGACTTGATTGCAGTGAGATTGTTTGAACTTCATCTAGTTGGGGCGGAAAAATAAACTGTGATTTCCAGGCTCCAGGAAGCGCTACCCATATTTTCCATGCAGACCCTTCTCTGCAGTTTGAGATTGTGATCCGGAGTAGGACAGAGCCCATACATAAACAGATCTCCGGATCTGACTAGAGCCTAGGTCGATCTACCTTCTGGGTGATTGTATCTGGCAAATCTTTGTCGGATCTAAAGTAAGACTGTTTCGGAGAGGAAGTGTTCATCCCAGGTCCAAACGAAAACCATGTGAATGTTGAGATCTTGTGCAATGATTCATGGCAAAAGCACACAGGGCACTGTTGGACTGAGACCACAATGGTGAATGCAGATCTGATGTGAGGGAAAATGGATCCCGAGTTGTGTTGGCCAAGGTTGCCTAGGATGCTAGATTGAAAAGTTGTGTGTAAGACAACTATAGAAACCTTCTCTGCCGCCATTGTGTTCTCCCTTGCTTTTCGGATGTTAATTGTCATTATCATTATCATCATAAGTATTTTAAATTTGAAATATAACAGAAAATGTTTTAAATTAATAAAAAAAAATATTAATATTATATAATTTATTTATAATATTAAATATTTGAAATTTTTATTTTTTTTAATTTAAAATAATAATTTTATCCGTTCAAAATTATAATTTCATTTAAAACTAATTAACCATTTTACTAATAAAAAGTCAAATCACTAAACATTTTATATATATATAAACAATTTTTTATTAAGAATTTAAATTATCTCAATTAATATCATATACCAAAATTTTTACATTTTTCCTTAAATTTATATAAAGAGATTGCTCAATTACTTATCAGGCTAGGTTGAACAATGGACATACCATACCGATAGATGTTTTCCAACCAATATAGGGGCACTGCTAGTGTGGCTTGTGGGCAATTGTGTTAGGCTCAAGAGTATAGTGACTCCCACTAACTCGATCCTAGATCTCCTCAGTGACAAGCAACAGGTCTACGAGTTCTCTTGATAAAAACAAAATATAGCTAAGAAATGGGGAAAGTGTATTATAAACAATACATATTAAGCATTTGTTGAATTACTAAAAGCAAGAAAGTATAATTTAACTATTAAGTATTTAAATTAGATTTGATAAATTATATGTTTATTGATGGAAAATTAATTCATTTAAAATAATTTTTTAATCGTTTATAAGAAGTGCATTTTCTCTTTTAATTCTTGGGCCATAAACCTAATTTCTTATGTTTAAGGTAGATAAAGTTTTCCAAAAAAATAATGTCATGTGTTTTCTAGTAACATTTAGTCTTATTTTTACTTGGATGGGGTGTTCATCAAGTGAAAATGTGGGAGCGGACTATTTTCGTTTCATTGAGACACACGCTTTAGGGGTGTGGCAACATGCCCCCTATGAGTTTGATTAGCCATGCAAGCTTTCAAGTCCCATTACCACATGCAAGAAACCTTATGCATTTATCACTTTTTTCTACGATGCAACCTTTATTACACTCGACCATTCATTTCACCATTACACATCTCTACTTTTTCAAACCACAAGTCATGTCACCCAGGCACATTGATGGAGTTCTCCCTCTTGGGAGTTTAACATTTAGATTGGAGACTAGACTTCAAAACCTCATTTTTTTTTGGCTCTTCACGGTTTTGGATTACTCTCCTCCCTTAGCTTAGCCTTCATGACTCGACTCCTCATCAAATTTAGGATTACCACCCAGGTTGCAAAGGTTCAAGAGTATGGTAGCATGGCTAACCAATGGGAGGAAAGTTAGGACTGGTCTCCTCACTAATAATGAATTGACACCTATAGGTTAGCTCTATTGGTCTTTCTTCATGCATCCTTGGTGATTTATCCACTTTGGTTCATCTCTTCCACCAAGAACACTTATGAGTGGGAAGAAACAATGGCATATAGACCAAGACGTTTCTCATTTTATTTGTCCAAGGTGTTGGAAAATGTACCTAGTTTCGGTATTCATTGTCATTGTACTCATGTAAATATGTATATCTTACGTATTAAGCAAAAGAATAAAGAAAAACCATTATTTTAAAGCATGGGTTTCATGCTTCTTTTGATTGGTCTTCTAGGTAAAGCATTTTCTTTCTTCTAAGGTTTGTCATGTCATAGTATTTATTGTAATGAGTCAAGAGAGTCAATGTCATGTATATAAGACCCATTTGGATAAATTGTACCATGTAAAATAATTTATTTTGAGTTAAGACAGTCAAAATAAGCCTCCAAGCACCAGTTAGCTTTGCCAAAGACAAGTCAGCCCGTAGAGGGCTATTCGACTTGCACAGATGAGTATAAATAGAATTTACTCGACCTCATTTGGCAAGAAGTTTGATCTACAATCAAGAAGTTAGATCTAAGGTGCAGAATTCAAGAATAAAGTCAAGAAAGGCAAGGAGAAATGAAGTTGAAGCAAGGAGGAAGGAACATCGAGCTTGTGATCAAGTTTTACCTCATTTTTCTCTCATACGTGTGAAATTTCTAAGTTGTTGCAGGGGTTGAAGTTGCAGGCCTACTGTAGATTAGAAATGTTGAAGTTGGGGGCCAAAATTTTGAGTTTGGTGCAGTTTTGGAAAGGCTTGACTCTTGTTGACTTAGTTTGAATTTGACTTAATTGGAAGGGTTTCTTGGCGGGTTGACTTGGTGTTGGAGGAGGCTTTGGTCTTGAGGTTTGGGACTTGGTTTTCTCATTTGAAGAAAATTCTATAAGAAGAGAAGAGATTTTTTGGGTTTTCCCCTTGGAGGGGTTTTTCCCTGGTTTGGAGCCTAATTTTGGTGTCTGTTATCTTTACTATTTTTGTTCTTGATAATTGTTTGATGAAGAAGATCTAATAAAGAAATAAAGGATAAATAAAGTTCACAAACATTTATTAAGGTTAAGGATAAATTGAATTAATAGTTTCCATATTGCATTCTCCAACATGGTATCAGAGTAAAGATGAACACGAGAAGGAAGTTGGAAGGATACAAAGAAGAGTTTGCTTGTCAATGGGATTTATTTGCAAGGAAAGAAGAAGAAGACATATTAACCTAGAAGGAGGGTCACTATATTGAAGAAGACTCCATCATTAATCTCTCATTGAAGAAATAACAAAGTTCTTGTTGAAAGTTCTCTAATATACTTCATCATCTTGAAAAAGAAGGAAGCAACAAAGAGTCTTGGGATCATCACTCACACTTTGAATTCATTTGAAGACATAATTGTTGAAGGCATCCTTGAAGATATCATTCTAGGGCATCTCTTGAAGTCTCCTTAAAGGTCTTGAAAGCATCATGATAGTCAGAGGCATCATCTAAAAGGAGGAATCTTAGTTGACGAATAAATATTATAGTGTTTTCTATGTCTTAATCGATTGATAACATGGCTACATTTTAAAAGGAAAGAAACAAGCTCATTGGATCAACAAAATTCCTAGCATGGAAGAAGAGGATTGACTTGGTACTCATGGAGAATGGAGTCATGGAGTATGTCCTTGGAGAAGTAGTTATACTAGTCAAAAGAAAAGACTCAAGAGTTAGCAAAAGTGCGAGAAGGGATAAGTAAGGGCACAATGGATCATTGTTCAATCCATTAAAGATCATCTCGTTCCATTTGTTGTTGATTTCAATACATTAAAGGCTATGTAAGATAAGTTTGTAAATTTGTACTCTATAAGTACACAAGGTCAAAATATTTCCTTGAGGAATCAACTATATAAAATTAGGAAATCAAAGGATGAAGACATGCCACCTTTTGATGAAGATATCACAAATAAGAGACCAGTTGCAAGGGATTGGAGAGACTATTACAGATTCTGAGATGAATATATTGTTAGAAATAATACTGAGAGGGGGGGGGGATGGTGAATCAGTATTACTAAATCAAACACTTTTTCATTTCCATACTCAGAGTCATATACGCTACGTCAATTAATGATACCCACGTATATATGCAACTGTGTTAATTGCAACTAGTGTATATCTAGTAAACTTATGATTCAATTAGTTGATCTTCAATGAGTGCATCAGAACATTATTAACCATATTAACAGTAAAAAATTGCAGTAAAACAGAATAGATTATCACACATAAGGAGCACACATGAACACCATGATATAAGGTGGAAACCCAATGACGGTGAAAACCACCTGTTGCAATTCGTCTCTATCTTGTTTTAATTAGAAACTTCTTTTTGCAATGATTCTATACTGGTGCAGTCTTATACCAGTACGCAGGTTGCTACCTGCAGAAGGCTACAACCTTCTCTCGTTCTCTAGACTCTCCTGGAAGGGAGCTACAATCCCCTTAGCTCTTGTACTAGCTGAAGTACTAGTACGTAGGTGCTGGCCTACAGAAGGCTACAACCTTCTCTTTTCTTCCAAGGACCACGTTTCATAAATTTTCATACTAGATCCATAAATACAAAATAATCACCACTGCAATACAATCATCAACTTATACCTGCATCATCAATCTCTGAATCACCCAATACTGAATTACTGAAACCTTGTCATCAAAATACAGTTACCTGAACACAGACCAAAGCCCAAAACTCTGCAACAACCACTAGAACCAACAACAACCTGAAACATCAAACCTCATAATGTATACGCTACTTGACTGTGTCAAAACTGCGTGTACACACCCTTTCACCAGAGAGAACCCGTGTACAGATCTAAAGATAATTACTTATACCTTCGCTGCCATTTCCAACTTGATTAAGATCGAGCCAAGCATCACAAACCCATAATCAGCATACTAGATCTTCACCCTTCATCAGACATTCCTTCCTTCCACTTTTTTCGCCATTTGGCCTAATGATCTTCTCCTTATATAGGTTTAGGCTTCTCTCAATACCATGGTCCAAAACCATATAGAAACAATACCTTGGACCCAATACCTGGGATCAACACTTCGGACCAAATACCACGGACCAAAACTTAGTTTTCCAACATGTACGCACCTTTCCTTCTGTGAAACTGCGTGTGTACGCATACGCGCCTTTTGTTCTTCTCACCCGCGTGTATACACACTTTCATCAGGGTTAACCTGCGTATATCTCTCCCTTGACTTGTTGTACTAAGATCTGTCCTCTGATTGAGTTGCCATCACCTGTATCATACCTCTGAGTGAGTTGCCATCAAGGACAACACTTGTATCATAATGCCAACAATCTCCCCCTTTGGACTTGATGGCAACCACCACACCAAGTCACTCTCCCCCTTTGACATCAAGGGCAAAGGGTAGACCAAGAAGTTCTCTGCCTTTGCTGTCCATACTCCCCCTGAGTACCCGCTGAAATCTCTGATTGGGCTCCCCCTTTGTATATGCCAAGATGTACCAATCCATCCATGCTCCCCCTGAGCACATGCAAGGTCTTTATAACAAAGACCAGCAATCCATTCAAGACCATGATAGTCATTAGCCACTATCATACACCATATATGATCTGCACCATAAGCCTGCAATACCATTCTTTTGATCAAACAGCAAGATGTATCATTTAGCTACATAAGCATCATCACCAAAAACTTCTAACCATAATGCCAACAATGCATTATTTGAAGTATATGCTCCCCCTAAGCTTGTGCCAACCATCATATACCATGACCAAACCATTTCCTGAGTTTGTTATGTTGCCTTTTTCTTCTGAGCTCCATATACGTGACTCTGCAGCCTCTATATCACGTATATACGCGACTTATCTTCATTATATCAGCGTATGCAAGATGGAATACTGAAGGTCTACACTTTCAGTTTCCCCTGTGTCTGTTATGTCAGCTAACTGAGTTATGTCACACCTTTCTGTCTCTAATTTTGTCTTCTTCAATTCCCAGGATTGTGATGATGTATAATCCTCTTGCTTTGGAGTTTGAATTTCTCTCCTGCATTCCCTTGCTTTATGACCAAACTTGTTATATGCATAACATCTTACATGTTTTATGTTCCTTATATTGCAATCAATTGCTTTGTGGCCAAACATATTGCAAGCAAAACAATATCCTTTGAAGTACCTGGAATGTGATGATCTTGTGTGACGGTCTTGAACCATTCTACTTCTGCATCTGGCTGCAACATGTCCAAGATTATGACATACATAACATTCAACATTATTCAATGGAGGAAATAATCGTCTATCACTTCCATAGTTAGGAGTAAAGGATTTTCTTTCCTTGGCTATTGATGAGGTTGTCCTCTCATCTCCTTATTGAGCATTTCAAAATTCTCATTAGAGTTCCTTGCCTTACCTTAAGAGCTAGATTCACCTTCAATAGATTCATAAAAGCCAAGACCAGTTTTGATAGTAGGGGATTTTTGACTACCGAGAATGTCATCCAAAATCTTAGTACTATCCTGAAATCGTAAGAGTTTATCCTTTTCTTATAATTTACTTTTTAAGATATTTACCTCAACCCGATGTTGTTCTTCCTTTTCCAGATTCTGCTTCCTTATGTTTTCTTCAGCTTTTCTTCCTTCTTCCACTTGTTGCCTTAATTCGATCACTTCATGTTCTTGTTCTTCAAGAGCATATTCATTCTGCTTCTTTGATTCTTTAAGATATTCTTTTAGAGAGAGGATCTTTGATTCAAGTCTCTAAATTGTTATGCTTTGATCTTTTACTACATCCTGTAATTGCTCCCTTATTCTGGTTACTAACTCCAACTGTTCTTTTAATCTGGTAACTTCTTCTGGTTCTACATTCTTATTTTCATATGCCATGAGAAGTCTAATGTCTTCATCACTATTGGATGTGTCATTACTTTTATCATGGATATAATAACTTCTATCAGATATCTTTCCTTTGTTCTGAGGGCATCTAGCAGCATAGTGACCAACTCTACCACATGAAAAGCATTTGAAAGGTAGCTTACCTTTGAACCTTCCAGATCCCCATTCAAGATTCTTGAAAAAATTTACCTCATCTTCTCCTTCTGAAATGTATCCTAATTCATTTGCTGATACTTTGAATGCGGCTTCTCTCATATCTGATGGTCCTCCTTTTATCATCTCATAAGCAGTTAAGATTCCGTGAAGCTGCGTCATAGTGATTTTCTGCAGATCCTCCTTTTCTTCTATGGCAAAAACTTTGGAATCAAATTTAGCAGATAGGGATCTTAAAACCTTTTCAACTAAGACAACTTCCTTAAATTCTTCACCCAGATTCCTCATACAATTAACAATCTCATCTATACACAGGAAGTAATTTGCTATGCTTTCATTACTATGCATATTAAGATTTTCATACCGTATTCTGAGAGTTTGAAGCTTTGCTCGTCTTACCTGTTCATCTCCTTCGTAGCTTAGAATGATTTTGTCCCAGATTTCTTTGGCTAATTTGAACTGCATGACCTTGACAAATTCTGATTGTGACAAACTTCCCAATAAGACAGTAACAGCTTTGGCATTGAGTTCATATTGCTTTCTCTCTACTGCATCTGTAGGAATTGCTGATGGATATGAGTATCCTCCTTCCACAATTCCCCAAACATCTGTTCCAAGCAATTGTAGATATGCTGTGGTTCTTATCTTCCAGTGGATAAAGTTGCTCCCATCAAAGATTGGTGGCCTGATTGATGCTTCTTTTTCGTAGTTGCTCATGATGATAGATCTTCCTTCAAGCGATCAAGTTTCTTCTGAAGGACCTGCTCTGATACCAATTGTTGGAAATAATACCGAGAGGGGGGGGGGTGAATCAGTATTATTAAGTCAAACACTTTTTCATTTCCATACTCAGATTCATATACGCTACTTCAATTAATGATACTCGCATATATAGGCAACTGTGTTAATTGCAACTAGCGTATATCCAGTAAACTTATGATTCAATTAGTTGATCTTCAATGAGTGCATCAGAACATTATTAACCATATTAATAGTAAAAAGTTGCAGTAAAACAGAAAAGATTATCACACATAAGGAGCACACATGAACACGATGATATAAGGTAGAAACCCAATGACGGTGAAAACCACCTGCTGCAATTCGTCTCTATCTTGTTTTAATTAGAAACTTCTTTTTACAATGATTCTATACTGGTGCAGTCTTATACCAGTACGCAGGCTGCTACCTACAGAAGGCTACAACCTTCTCTCATTCTCCAGACTCTCCTGGAAGGGAGCTACAACCCCCTTAGCTCTTGTACTAGCTGAAGTACTAGTACGTAGGTGCTGGCCTACAGAAGGCTACAACCTTCTCTTTTCTTCCAGGGACCACGTTTCATAAATTTTCATACTGGATCCATAAATACAAAATAATCACCACTGCAATACAATCATCAACTTATACCTACATCATCAATCTCTGAATCACCCAATACTGAATTACTGAAACCTTGTCATCAAAATACAGTTACCTGAACACAGACCAGAGCCCAAAACTCTGCAACAACCACTAGAACCAACAGCAACCTGAAACATCAAACCTCATAATGTATACGCTACTTGACTGTGTCAAAACCGCGTGTACACGCACTTTCACCAGAGAGAACCTGCGTACAGATCTAAAGATAATTACTTATACCTTCGCTGCCATTTCCAACTTGATTCAAATCGAGCCAAGCATCACAAACCCATAACCAACGTACTAGATCTTCACCATTCATCATACATTCCTTCCTTCCACTTTTTTCGCCACTTGGCCTAATGATATTCTCCTTATATAGGTTTATGCTTCTCTCAATACCATGGTCCAAAACCATGTAGAAACAATACCTTGGACCCAATACCTGGGATCAACACTTCGGACCAAATACCATGGACCAAAACTTAGTTTTCCAACATGTACGCGCCTTTCCTTCTATGAACCTGCGTGTGTACGAATACGCACCTTTTGCTCTTCTCACCCGCGTGTATATGCACTTTCATCAGGGTTAACCTGCGTATATCTCTCTCTTGACCTGTTGTACTAAGATCTGTCCTCTGAGTGAGTTGCCATCACCTGTATCATACCTCTGAGTGAGTTGCCATCAAGGACAACACTTGTATCATAATGCCAACATATATGTGCATTAAATGTTTTGCCACCTGATTGGAGTAAATTTGCAACTAGCATTTACTCAAAGAAATATACCACACCTTTTGATGAATTGTGGAATCAATGTATCTTGGAAGAATCTAGGATCAAGGCAAAGGATGATACTGAATCAAATGAAAAATATCAAGCGTTCATTGCAAGAACCAAGAAGCAAAAGAAAGGGAAGTTTGGAAAGTCCAAGAAGAAGAGAGATATGTCCAAGATTCAATGCTTTGGTTGCAATGAGTATGGACACTATAAAAGGGATTGTCCACATTAAAGTGAACAAAAAAAGGAAGGGAAGAAGTGAAGCTCACATAGATGAAGAAAGGGGATAACTTGAGAAGAATATGAAAGGAGAATATCCCAAGGATATTTATTATTAAAGGAAGTCTCATCTCTGTCAGGTTCTTTATGAATTTTATCTTTCTTTTATTAATTAGAAAGTTGAGTATCACACATTATTACTCAAGAAGAGTTTTGATTTTGTAAAAGCATAGCATCAGAGATAGAAGCACATGATAGTAGAATAACTAGAATCTACTTGTTTAATTTGGTTTGGTAAGGATCATCCAGTTTAAGGAGAATGAGAAAATTGGAACCATATTGCGTATTATTGTTCATCTAAGCAATTTCTAACATCATGTTAGAAGTAGTCATTTTGCAAAGAGGGATAATCAAGATCCTATGAGAATCTTCATTTTGGAAGATTCTTGGAAGAAACATTATGACATTACTAGTATATATTTCATCTAGTATGGAAACAATACTCTTAAATGATGAAGTAATGCAGATGGTCAAGTTGTAGTGTAATGGAAATCTTTATCTTCTTGGGAAAGGAAACCTATCTTTGAAAAGTATAAGAAGCAAGTTCATTCATATGGGATGGCTAGATGATTGTATGAAAAGAAAAGGTATGAATATTGTAAGTAACTCATCAAGGAAAGGTTCATATCTACAAGAATATTACAGAAATAGTTGGATATAAAAGTGTGCTCGGTAAGCCTTCCATATGGATGCATGATTTTTTACATACTTTGGAAATAATAGAGACCAAGACTCTCTCACAAGTTTGCATGGCATATAACAATGTTGATCAACATCAAGTATAGTCTCCGAAAGAAAGAAAGGGAGTTAATAATGAGAACTCCAAGGAAAATATTGTAGCTTAGTAATCAAGCGTCGATCCATGGGCACTATGAATAAAATGAATGCATGGAAGGATTCTTATATAATGTGGAGATGGATCATATGAAAGGATGTTGATCACAAAGGACTCAAGTATGCAAATATTTTGATGAAAGGGAATATCATGGTAAGGTAAGTTTGATATTTATAATTTGATATTGGTTATTTGGTTAACATTGTCTTGCTACATGGAAGGATACTGCATGAATACATTATAACAGTTGAGGTGATTTCAACTAGTGGTGTTAAGCTCAATTCAAAGGACTGTAATTGAGTAAACGATTTTGTAAATCCTTGGAAGATCATGTAGTCAAGGTGTTCACCTCATCACCTTGAGATTGAAAGGTAGTAGTGTAAGAAGATAACTTGAGGTTCATGTTCCTAAATCAACAAAGATCACTTTCATGAGGAAGCTATGACTAGCTTGAAGTTTGACAAGGCTCAACATAATCCCTTAATTGATGATGATTGGAGAAAAGTGATGTGCAAAGTCAATTGCTTGAACCCTGTCACTAGATTAAAGGAAGAAGATGGCTCCATAATATCTAGGAAGGAAGAAGCTCAATATGATGATATACAAATGGGAAAGAGGGAACCATGCAACTATGGAGAATTGGTAGCTAATGCATTTATGAATACAAGCTAGAGAGCTTGTGGTTATGACTTCCTAATTGAGACGAAGTGGAATAATCTCCTTTATATTTGAGAGGGAGTAAAGGATTCTACTTAAAGAGGATCAAGGATCTATTCCCTAATAAAGTGGGAATGGGGATCTGCTATATGGTTGAGAGGGAGTGATGTTGAAGATCACAATTGTATTCTCCCTTTCATGTTTCATGCACTTGACAAGGACTAAAAACCATAAGTATAAGTGAAGGCCATAGAGGGAGAATGGAGAATGGAGGATTGAATAAGCATCTGTGATTTCCTTGAGGATTGAAAAATCCAAGATAGAAAAATGGATTGACACTCTTTGAGGATTGGACAAGTATCGAAGATAAGAGTGGTCGAAGAGGACTGATATTCTTTGAGGATTGGGGATCCAAGATAAGAATATTTCTTAAAAGGACATACCTAGTGAACATCTAGATGGGGTATGTGCCTTAAAGAGGTAGTGTGGTATCTCATGTAAAGCTTCCCAACATTTTGTTCTTATATAAGAAAGAACTTGTAAAGTTAAGGCCTTACTATGTTGACAATGTTGGTCATGATGTTGACACTTAAATATGGCTTATCAATCCAACTCTTCTTATGAGAACTCTTCAGTTTGAGAATAGCTATGTGCCAAGGTGTACAATTACGAATACCTCCCTATTTAAGAGGGAGCGTTGGAAAACGTAACTAGTTTTGGTTTTCATAATTATCATTGTACTAATGTCAATATGTATATCTTATGTAATAAGAAAAAGAAGAAAGAAAAATTATTATTTTAAAGCATGGGTTCCATGCTTCTTTTGATTGGTCTTCTGGGTAAAGCGTGGTATTCATGCTTATAGGGTTTGTCATGTCATAAGATTTATTGTCATGAGTCAAGAGAGTCAATATCATGTATATAAGACACATCTGGGCAAGTTGTATGATGTAAAATAATTTATTTTGAGTCAAGATAGTCAAAATAAGCCTCTTAGCACAAGTCGAAGACAAGTCAACCTAGAGAAGGATATTCGACCTCCAGAGATGAGTATAAATAGAAGTTGCTCGACATAATTTTGAAAGAATTTCAATCTCCAATCAAGAAGTTCAATCTAAGGTCTGATATTCAATAAGAAAGTCAAGAAAGTCAAGGAGAAAGGAAATTGAAGCAGGGAGGAACGAAAATCAAGCTTGTGATCAAGTTTTGGCCTAGTTTTTTCTCACACATGCGAAATTTATAAGTTTTTGCAGGGGCCAAAGTTGCAGACCTACTGCAGGTCTGAAATATTGAAGCTAGGGGCTGAAATTATGAGTTTGGTGCAATTTTGGAAGGGTTTGACTCTTGTTGACTTTGATTGACTTTGATCTAATTGGAAGGGTTTCTTGGAGGGTTGGATTTATGCGGGAGGAGGCTTTGGTCTTAACGTTTGGGTCTTGGTTTTCTCATTTGAAGTGGATTCTATAAGAAGAGAAGATATTTTTTGGGTTTCACCTTAGAGGGGTTTTTACCTTGGCTTGGAGCCTAATTTTTGTGTCCATTATATTTATTGTTTTTGTTCTTGATAATTGTTTGATGAAGAAGGTCTAATAAAGAAACAAAAGAAGATAAATAAAGTTCACAAGAAATTATTAAGGTGAAGGAGAAATTGAATTAATAACTACCATATTCCATTCTCCAACATGAGGAACCAACAAGATTCCAACACCATTCTTGGGACTTTCCTCTCAGGTTCATGGTTTCCCCCCCATTTTTCCTTTCTTTTTACTCTTTGGTTTCATTCTCGAGTGGTTTGGTTGGATTTCTTCTATCAATGGGGTTACACTCTTACCTCACCAAGGAATTGCATTCCCTTTTCTACTCCAGAAGGCTTTCCACCTCTCGGTCCTCTACATCCATCATAACACCTTTATTCCTTGAGGACCACCTCACTCCTAACCTTGGACCTCCCACTCCATATCACCTGAAAATCTTACTGTCTGAACTCCAGAAGGTAGCCATGCCACGTCAATGGGCATAGGTCCATCGGGGTGCAACCTATTATCAAGAATGGGGGCAAACTTAGGCCTAATTGAAAACTGAAATTTATGCGACCAGGTATTGGGAACTAAAATTGCAACTAATATAGGAGGAAATCACCTAGGTGGAATGCCACTTAGTTGAGGAACGATATACTCTCATTGATTTTGAAGTGTTAGCAGATGTGGTAGAATGGGTACCTGATGTAGGCCATACTCAAGGTCGATATAACCAACACATGTACACATTATAAATTTATTGACATATCAAACTTCTTCATGTCAGGGTGCTCATGGATTGAAACGCCATTAAAGACGAAATGTTACTCTCCCTAGACCACATGCAATGAAAATTGGCTTCTATGGACAAAAGGATGGCTCAAATTGAAAGACAGTTGGGTATTCCTCTAAATCTATACTACTCTCCTAGTAGCAACAAGGAATCCATCCAAGTAGAGGCCAGTGACTCTTATCCTACCACTTGAAGTTTTTTGTGAACTTCTCTTAAGTTTCATGTCTTACTTTTGTATGCCTTTGTTTTCTAAAGACCTACAAGGTCCGGTTACTGTTTTTAGCTTCTTAAATTTAGCCAAAAGGTTTAGATTTTGGACAAGGTCGATTATGAAAAGTTTATATTTCTACATTTGGTTGGGAATGTCTAATGGTAGTCTGCCCCAATTCTAAATTGTAACCCTTATTTGTAGAAAATACAAAAAATCAATCTTACAAAAAAAAAACATATAGTCTTAATTTTACGCATCAAACCAAATACTACCCTTGGGTAGCATCTAGCCTTAGTCCCATGCAGGAGATGGAATACTATCTCTAACTGCAATGTAATATCTTATATATGTTATTCTTTATTTATTAGTTTTTCCTCTTTTTCCCTTTTCCTTTTAATTTAATTAGCTATTTGGTTATTATTATTATTATTATTATTTGGCTTGACTCATGGGGGATTTGAACCTTGAATCTCATTGTTTATATAATAATTCATAACATGATGATTGCCAATTGAGTTGCCCCCCATGGGCCACTATTTGGTTATTAATTATTATAATATTTTTGTATGGATTTTATCTTGTTTAATAGAGTATTAAAAATAAAATTACTTGTAAAATTTGAATTCTTGTGATGATCATGATTAACATTCCTACCAACAACTCAACCTAAATTTAATTGACAAAGTCATTAATAATAAAATTCTATAAAGAATTACATAATTCTTAAATATAATTAAAATAACAAATTTAGTTTATCTCCCCCAAGGAGGGTTCCTAGGAGCAAGTGTTCCCCCCCACCTTGATATGATGCTAGCTCACATGAAAGGGGGTTGTGTTTCACAATATACTTGGCGCATTGCATGCTCTTCGGTCACTTCATTGACCAAGGCACGAAGCTGGCACACAGTTAAATGCCATTTGAATATTTCAAGCCACATAGGAAGGTACAAGAGGATTGAACAAAATAATTCTATCAAACTTGCAGAGTTGGAGGAAAAAAATGATAGTATATGCCACAAGCTTACCATTCTAACCAAGAGATCAACAAACATTTCCTTCTCCTTAGATTAGGGTAGTGACCAAATAGCGCAGATGCTTGAAGATTATGCCTAATAGTTGTTATGACTCATTGTTCTTTTGCTTGCAGCACCAATAGTCTTTTTTGTCTTCTCTTATCAATGTATGTCAAGGCCTAACATAACCAACCTATTTTTATAAGTTTCTATTTACAAGATTCTCTAGTTAGATGAGTTCTTAGCTACCTCAAGACTCTAAACTTATGATACTAGTCTGGTTTCCCTTTGGGAAACCTAGTAGGAAAAAAAATTGGCGTATGTAATCCTCAATTGACATAAGGAAAAGTTCCTAACTTCAAAAAAAAAAAAACCAAATTTAGTTTATTTTTCAAAAATCATTATTAATTATTTAATTTTTATAAACTTAATATTTTAGTATATTAAATAGAACATTATTATGATAATACTATATATTTTAAAGCCCCATGGGTTAGCTCAAGTGGTCTAGAGCCAAACGTGAATTTCTTTGATATTGTTGTTATTGATCATGGGTTCGACTCTCTTTGATTCCCTTGGGACAAGACCCTATAATCAAGGTCGGTGATTTACAAGGTTTACCATTCGCGAAATGTAGGGAAGTACTACAAGGTTTCTTGTGCTTTCATTCCAAGTATTAAAAAAAAGGAACAAACAAACCAAAAACAAATATATATTTTGGATAAAGTTATAAATATATGAAGGGCGTTGTCTATCGAGGCCACAATTTCGCCCAAATGACAAAATTCTCACCTAAATTTGGTGATTTTTTTTCAAGAAATCTAATCTTAGAAGTGTTTGAATTTCTTTTTTTATAGTGGAAATGGATTCAGTACCATAAATAACCCCTAGGGAATCCAAAACCTTGAAGCTTGACAGTTGTAACTAGGATTTCTAAAAAAATTCTGCCATATTTTTTCAAAATCCTGCCAAAATTTCCATAATTTTCTGGGAAAAATTGTGGCCTAATTAGACTATGACTATATGAAGTGGTTAAATTACATAATTTTATATTAAAGTGGATTTATATTAGTAGTTGAAAGTTGAAATTTATCTTTTAATAAATTTAATTTTTTTATAAATGTAAATAAATTTATTGATATAGAATTAACAAGTTATAAAGAGTTTATTATTTTTTTCACAAGTATATTATATGATGTAATGATGATCATGATGATTAACATTCACTAAGATCAAAATGGTCTATCAAACCTTAAGAAGTTAAGAGATTACCCAAAAAAACTATCATTTTATTTCTATGCTCAAAAAGGATTAAGAGAAATGTTTCAAGGTTACCATAGTTTTGCTAACTTAAAATGTCATGAAGGTTGGTAGTGTGACATTTATTTTGAAATTTAAAACTAATGTGATTATAAGATAGACAATCCAAGAGAATGTGTTTTTCATCTCCAATTGCCTTCATGTCATAAAGGTGACAAAATTTTTCATCCCATGATGTTTTCGGAATTGGCCAATGCCTAGTTTCACTATGAAGCTCATGATAATTAGTTCTTACTTTATCAATGTTTATTTTCTTCTTTATATTAGTCAAGATATAAGGATATTTTTTATTTTTGAGATTTGGGTTTATCACCTCCTTATAATATCTTATTTTCATTTTCCCTTCTATGTTGTTATCACCCCATAATTTCTCAAATTTTGATGTAATAATTTTTTTGAAAATTATTCTCGTCCTGCAAAATGATCTTTTCTTTTATCCCCCAATAGTCTATCACAGACTAGGCATCCTTATGCCATGATTACTTGAGCTGAAGGTGGTGGTTTTGGCTAGAGCTAGAAGTGATTTGGGAAACCTTTTGTCTTCCATGTTGTTTAACTTCTTCTTATACATAAAATACTAAGTCATAGTCATGCTCCCAATGGTGGAAGGACTTGTTTCAATCAGGAGGATAGGATAGGGTGTATTTATTTTAATCTTGAGATTGTAGGTTATAAATTACTTTTGGATCTATTCTATCTTCATCCACAACACTTTGGAGATATTATAACCCCAAACCTCACATCCATATAAAATAATAGGATTGATAAGAGTCTGAAAGAGGAGTTTCCTTTTTATCCCATATCTAAAGTTCTTTGACTTACAATGGTTTTCAAGCCCACAATAAGCTCTCCATTCTCCATTTATTTGTATGAAGGAAATTTCTCGAATATGTTGTTGTCATATATGAAAGTATCATATATGATCTTTCTTGATTTAATTATCATGGCTTTTTTTGTCAATATTAACAGTGATACCCATTATCATGGAATAGAAATCTTGGAGGATTCTTAGTTTCTTTCCAAGATCATAATGTCCCCTAACAAGAGGATATTTACCTTCATTTCTCGAACTATGAATATCTTGTTCCAAGGAATTATAAGGACAATTTTTTTCTAGATTTTTTTTTCTTAAAGAGGGAATAGTTGATAGGTGCAAAATATAAAATTTTGAATATAAATCCTCTTAACAAGAATGTTAGATATTTATACCAAATGTACTAATTGAGAGGATTTATCTTATGAAGCCGAATGTGAGGATATATGTTGGGTCCCTATAATACTAGTGATTACCCCATTACTATTGTAGTTATACCCCTTATTTATATTGTTGTGCCCCTATTACCCCCATGTTGTTATTTCTGTGCCCCATAGAATCCCTCTATTGTTATTTTTGTGGCTTTATATTATTATTGTTAGGTCGGCTGGATTATATTGTGACTCCTTAGACTCCTATATATAGAAAGGAGGTTTTGTCATTTGTATCATCCAAGAATTGTTCATTTATGTAATGTAAAGGAGGTTGCCCCCTCGAAGAGGCTGAATTCTAAGGCGTTGATCTATCTTTTCTATCTTTTCTTGAGCTGGTTTCATAACATTTGGTATCAGAGCTTTGGATTCTAGGGTTTCGCTGCTCCAAACAGGTCATCGTGGCATTTTCGCTATAACTTTTTTCTGTGACATTTCAGAAGTCGCAAAAAAAACCCATTTGAGAAGAAATCGCGCTGAACCTTGGGTCTGAATTTCAGAGCTTTTCACGTGATATTTGCGGAGATATGATCTGAGGAAGTTGGTCTTTTTGCAGACTCCTGAATTACATTCAAAACAGGTGACCTGGGGAAAATCGTCATAACTTTCTCTCTGGGGATCGGATTGAAATTTCGTAAGAAGGTACAGAAAGAGGACAGACTGTAGTTTCTTGTATGTGTGTTTCAGATCCAAAGGTTGAAACAGTGACTCGTGGCACGTCGTACAAGTTCGCTCTACTGAACTAGTCTAAAAGCAAGTCACTGTGGGAGATTTCACATAACTCTTCCTTGGAGAATCCAATTTGGGTCAGACTTGTGGCATTGGAAAGAGGACGCAGAAGGCTACTACAAGTCGCAATTTCAGAACTGGATGATCCAAAATTACAGAGATACATCAGATTCAATATCAGGCTTCTATAAAGTGAAAAAAGGTGTGTATTTTTTTTTAAATTTTTGTGTAAGCTTGGTTTAACGGAATTCAAAGGGCATAGTAAAGCATTATTATCGGTAACTGATGCCCCGAGGAAAGAAAATGCAAACACCTAGTAAGGAACCTGAAAGCTCTAGCATGACTCATGAAGAAGAGGAAGAAATGCTACATGATATATCAAAATTACAAGAACAAGTGCAACAAATGTCACGCTCACAAAAGCTAACAGAAGCTAAGATAAATGGCGTGGAATCTAAGATAAATGGCGTGGAATCTAAGATAAAGGGCATGGAAGCTAATATGGATGATTCGAAGACAGATTTGAAGAGAGACATGGCAGATTTGAAGACAGACATGGCAGATTGGAAGACAGATTTGAAGACAGACATGGCAGATTTGAAGACAGATTTGACAAAGTTTCTACAAGAAATACTTACTAATGGTGAAAAGGTTGTAAAGGAAACTCATGATGTGAACAAAAGAAATGTTAATCATGATTCCATAGACTCTAATGTTGGATCGAAGACCCACCATATTTCAAAAATCGATATGAGGAAGTTTGATGGCAAGGATCCCGCCACATGGATATTACAGATGGAGCAGTTCTTCGATCTCAATAATGTGCAAAACACACAAAAGGTACGTATGGCAACTGTATATTTGGAACCAAATCAGTTTGTATGGTATCAATGGCTTTGCTCTCGTAAACAATTTATCACTTGGGCAATTTTTACGGAAGAATTGATAGCACATTATGAAGATACAAAAAGCAACACTTTTTTTAGCCAATTGATAAGTCTCAAACAAAAGGGTTCAGTAATGGAGCACATTGAGGAGTTCCAAAAATTGAACATAAGGGTAAAAGATATTCCAGAGGAGCATAGGATTGATGTGTTCATAGGGTCTTTAAAGGATAATATCCAACATGATGTTCGCCTTTGGGAACCTGATTCATTAGAGAAGGCATTCAGGTTAGCAAGAAAAATGGAAAGCAAAATTATGGCAACCAGGAAGCATACCACTCACAACTATAAAGACGGAAGTGTTGTTGCCCCTAGTCTTCCACAACCTATAAGGTTGACACCACAACAATTGGAAGAAAAAAGAGCAAAAGGGCTTTGTTACAGTTGTGATAGCAAATACACTAAAGGTCATAAGTGTGCTGAGAAGAAATTATTCTACATAGATTGTGAAGAGGAAGAAGAAAAGGAGCAAGAAAGGTCAAAAGAAGAAGATATACTCCAGGAACAAAGCCTAGATGAAGAACAAATAAATCCGACCATATCTTGTAATGCATTGGCGGGAATTACCACTCCTCAAACCATCAAGATAGAAGGACAAATCAAGAAGAAAAAGGTAATAGTGTTGATTGATTCAGGAAGCACCCACAATTTTATTCATTGTAAGGTAGCAAAAGAATTGAATTGCTTCCTATATCCAGCACCAGAGTGTCAAGTGATGATTGCAAATGGAGGAACAATAAATTGCTCTGGAAAGTGCCATAATATCAAGCTATCCATGGGAGAATATGTATTGACTAGCCCAATGCTTTCCATTCCAATGGGAGGTGCTGATGTTGTACTAGGAGTCCAATGGCTACAATCCTTGGGTACAATAGCTTTTAATTTTCAAGAACTTTTCATCAA
This sequence comes from Pinus tabuliformis, assembly GCA_031772625.1. Classification (NCBI taxonomy): domain Eukaryota; kingdom Viridiplantae; phylum Streptophyta; class Pinopsida; order Pinales; family Pinaceae; genus Pinus; species Pinus tabuliformis. The sequence goes on along the minus strand of CM062814.1, from coordinate 5,565,279 downwards.
ATTTTCTACGGAAGGAAAGGAAGTTGAATTAAGGGGTATTGCAGGGAAACCAGGAAAGATAATCAGCTCTAATGGTATGACAAAGCTTCTAAAAAAGGAGCAAAGAGGTGTAATTGCACAATTATGTTCGCTAGATGTTTCCACATCGGAATCATCTATTTCTCCAGATCTCCAAAAAGTCCTGGACAATCATTCCAAGGTATTTGAGACTCCCAAAGGTCTCCCACCTATGCGTGATCATGATCATGCTATTCATCTGATTCCAGGAAGTGTTCCTCCAAACATCAGGCCGTACAGATATCCCTATGTCCAAAAAAGTGAAATTGAACGTATGGTTGCAGAAATGCTAGAGGCTGGTATAATTCAACCAAGTCAAAGTTCTTTCTCTGCTCCAGTAGTATTGGTGCACAAGAAGGATGGATCATGGCGCATGTGTCCGGATTATAGGGAGCTCAACAAGCTCACTATTAAAGATAAGTTCCCCATTCCTGTCATTGATGAATTACTGGATGAATTGCATGGATCAATTTACTTCACCAAGTTGGATCTTCGTTCGGGATATCATCAAATCAGAATGAAGATTGAAGACATTCCAAAAACGGCATTTAGAACTCATGAGGGTCATTATGAATTTTTGGTCATGCCTTTTGGCCTTACCAATGCACCTTCAACATTTCAAGGTTTGATGAATTCAATTTTCAAACCATTCCTTAGAAAATTTGTGTTAGTATTTTTTGATGATATACTAATCTACAGCAAGTCTTGGAAGGATCATGTTGAACATGTTGACAGGGTGCTACAACTATTGGAGGAGAAACAATTATATGCAAAAAGATCCAAATGTTTCTTTGGAGTCCAGGAGGTGGAATATTTGGGTCATATTGTATCTCATGAAGGAGTTAAGGTAGACCCTAGCAAAATTAAAGCCATTAAGGAATGGAAAATCCCCACATCCATAAAGCATCTGCGAGGATTTCTTGGGTTGACAGGGTATTATCGCAAGTTTGTTAAGAATTATGGGAGAATAGCAGCACCTCTAACAACATTATTGAAGAAAGATGCATTTTCATGGACTCCGGAAGCAACAAAGGCCTTTGAACATCTTAAAGAGGCAATGTGCCAAGCACCGGTCTTAGCTACACCGGACTTCACAAAAACCTTTATTGTGGAATGTGATGCTTCAGGAAATGGAATTGGTGCTGTTCTAATGCAAGATGAAAGACCCATTGCTTTTGAAAGTCGTCCAATCAAGGGAAAGTTTTTAAGCAAAGCTATTTATGAGAAGGAAATGTTGGCAATACTCCATGCACTTAAGAAATGGCGACCCTACCTAATGGGAAGACACTTCAAGGTAAAAACGGATCATGATAGCCTTAAATACTTTTTAGAACAAAGATTATCCTCTGAAGAGCAACAAAAGTGGGTCACAAAGATGTTGGGTTATGACTTTGAAATCATCTACAAAAAAGGGAAGCAAAATGTGGTGGCAGATGCACTCTCAAGAAAGGATGAGGATGTGGAAGCATTGTTGTGCGCCATTTCTATTATCCAACCAGATTGGATAAACGAAGCAAGGGAGGAATGGAAGAATGATGAAGAAGTGTGGGCACTTATTCGAAAGCTACAACAAGATTCCAGTACGTCTGATACATTTAGCTGGCAAAATGATTCGTTATGGTACAAAGATCGCTTATACCTCTGTAAGAATTCCCAGCTAAAACAAAAGATTCTTATGGAATTGCACACTTCTCCCTTAGGAGGGCACTCAGGATTTTTAAAAACTTACCACAGGGTTAAGAAGGAATTTTTTTGGGATGGCCTTAAATCAGATATTCAAAAGTTTGTGGCGGAATGTTTGGTTTGCCAACAAAATAAAGTTGAAACAATTAAGACACCGGGTCTATTACAACCTTTATCCATTCCAAGCCAACGTTGGGAGGAGGTTTCAATGGATTTTATCACAGGTTTACCCAAGTCTGAGGGAAAGAGTGTCATCATGGTGGTAGTTGACAGACTTACCAAGTATGCACACTTTTGTGCATTATCACATCCATTTAAAGCCAGTACAGTTTCTACTGCATTTATGGAAACAATTCAAAAGCTACATGGAAACCCAAAGATTATTGTAAGTGACAGAGATCCCATTTTCACTGGAAATTTTTGGACAGAATTATTTTCTTGTCTTGGTACTCAGTTAGCTCATAGCTCATCTTATCATCCTCAATCTGATGGGCAAACTGAGATAGTAAACAAATGTTTGGAAGGATATCTTCGTTGCTTTGTATCTGATAAACAGACACAATGGGTCAAATGGTTGCCTCTGGCTGAATGGTGGTATAACACTTCCTTCCATACAGCAACAAAAATGACCCCATTTATGGCACTTTATGGGTATCAACCACCATCCATCACATCATATTTAAGAGAAAATTCTAAGGTTCAGGCAGTGGAACATCACATCGAACATCAACAACAAGTCCTCCAACTCTTAAAGGATAACCTCGTGTTGGCACAAAATAGAATGAAACAACAGGCAGATCAACATCGCAGTGAAAGAAGTTTTGATGTAGGTGATTGGGTATTCCTACGGCTACAACCATATAAGCAAATGTCCCTAAAGCAAGCTAAGAAGGATAATAAATTATCACCAAAGTATTATGGTCCGTACAAGGTGTTGCAAAAGATTGGTACTATGGCATACAAATTGGAGCTTCCTGCAGCTTCTCGATTGCACCCAGTTTTCCATGTTTCATGTTTAAAGAAGGTTATAGGCGACAAGCTCCCAGTTCAAACAATATTGCCAGAACTTGACGAGGAAGGAAAAATTATATTGGAACCGGAAGCAGTCACAGAAACAAGAACTCGACAGCTACGAAATCGATCAATTTCAGAGTATCTTATCAAGTGGAAGAACTTATCCGCTGAAGATTCCACATGGGAGGATGAGAATTTTATGCAGAAGTATCCAGAACTACTCAAGCGTTGAGGACAACACTTTTTTGAAGGAGAGGGGCATGTTGGGTCCCTATAATACTAGTGATTACCCCATTACTATTGTAGTTATACCCCTTATTTATATTGTTGTGCCCCTATTACCCCCATGTTGTTATTTCTGTGCCCCATAGAATCCCTCTATTGTTATTTTTGTGGCTTTATATTATTATTGTTAGGTCGGCTGGATTATATTGTGACTCCTTAGACTCCTATATATAGAAAGGAGGTTTTGTCATTTGTATCATCCAAGAATTGTTCATTTATGTAATGTAAAGGAGGTTGCCCCCTCGAAGAGGCTGAATTCTAAGGCGTTGATCTATCTTTTCTATCTCTTCATGAGCTGGTTTCATAACAATATATATTATTTTTTATTTAGTAGGCTATTCCTTCAATCCTTTTGCATGAGGATTCCTTGATCCATGTTGACCATAGGATGAATCCATCTATGAGAGAGAACTTACACTAATTATATTTCCATGTTTTAACAAGAAAAATAATATCAATTTCACTTGGGATCCAACTTTTCATAGGACCTTTACACCATAGAAAGCCACAACAAATCCAAAAAAGGATCCATAGTGTTTTCAATTCCTATTTATTACTCTCAATTTGGTCTCTATCCCTAATAATAGATTTCCAATTGCTAATGATTACTCATTTGCATTCCTTTAAATTTTATACTTCCTTTCTTAACTCATCTTGGTCTATTGGAATGAGGTCCTCATTTATAAATATTATAGTCCCTTCCTGTTCTGTAAACTGTTGTAAATATTCCACTAGGAAATTCATCACAACAGATCTACTAATATATATTAAAAAAAATCAAATCTACACTAAGAGGGTTTATTTCTCCTTAGATATATGGATCTATTAATTACTATTTATTGCATATGCATGCATATTATAATTATGCAAAAAATATAGAAAAATGAAATAAAACTCACAAACAAAAAAATAAAACAAGATATAACTTGGGAAAACATTTTGGGAGAAAACCAAGTTGGAAGGTGAGGCTACTCAAATTTCTTTCTTTCAATGGAAAATGGATGCAAATGCAAGGAAGTGAGGCTTGTGGCTCATGGGTTGTTACAATGCACAAACCATCTGTATTTTCTCTCTCCCTATCCACTCTCGGCTACTTTTCTCATGTATGGAACAAGTTCACCTAAATAGAATGGAACCCCTTTTCGACCTAGTCGGTCAATTATAGCATGGCTCAGTATGATAATGGTGGTTATGTTTGACTCATCCAACTCTTAACTAGAGTTACAATGTGGAATTTTCTAGAGTCTTTTCATCATGATAACGTGGCTAACCTATTTTCCATGAATAATGGGGGTTTAGGTAGCATCCTTTCAAATTATGGTGGTCAAAACATGAAGGCCAACTTCTAAGTAGCATAACTTTTACATACAGTACATACAGACTTTGATTGAGGCGATTCTTGCGTTGTTGGAAAGGTATTTATATTTAGCATAGTGCCAAAAGGCACAAAACTTAAGTGGGAAAGTTTTACCCCCAAAAAATGTCATTTGATGCCTCAAATTTCTCCAAGAAGGTTTCAGACCCCAATTTTTCCAACTTGGTCCTATCGGTAAGAATAGTCCTATGAGTTGATTCCTTGAATTTTTCCACTTTGAAAGATTCAAGATGGATGAAAAACAATATAATGATCTAATCTAGATCATGCTTCCCCATTTTTGGAGACTTTTGGTGCCCAAAAGCTTCTACTAAATTATGTGAGGAAAAATTTCCTCTACTTTCTCTTGGTTTTACCATTTAGCCGTGCCTAGAAGTTGTCCTTTCAAACTAATATTCCAAAGGTCATGCTAACCTGGTCTTGTAGTTGTATACCTCTTCTACAAAACCATACCCTCTGTTAACTCTGCCTGAGCATCTAGTGCCAAATCCTCTATAGAAGATATAACTTATTCCTCTTCCTGATCTGGCATGGAAGGCCCATAGAGTTTCAAATTCTCTACATTCACCACTGAGTAAATATGCATGTATGGGAGTAGAATGAGTCTATAAACATTATATCCCACTTTTTCCCATATAGAAAAAGAGACCACTATCTCAAAGCCTTTATTTTCTTACTAGGATCCTGTAGCCTCTCCTTCTTCAATTGTGACCATACTTTGTCTCCAACCTTGAATGCCCTCTCCATTTTGTGTTGATCATGCATGGCATTGTATTTTTCCTACGAATTTTGTAGTGTCTCCTAAACTTCTAGATGGATCTTCCTGATCTTCTCAACAAATTATCTTGCACTTAAGCCATCCTTTGTAAGATACTCCCTCACTCCTCTTTGTTTCCCATATGTAATATCAAAAGGTAAAGGTGGTAAATATCCAAATTTTAAGTTTCAAATGGGGGCTTACTAATAGAAGTGTGGATTGCTTTGTTATAAGAAGGTTTTATATATACTAGATTTTCATCCAAGGTCTTCAGATGCTTTTGATTGTAACCCTTCAAAAGCTACACCAAATTATTGTTGACTACTTCTATCTACCCATATATCTATGAATGGAATGTTGTAAACCTCTTTAACTTCGCATCCATCTTCTCCTACAATGTAGTCCAAAATGCATTGAGAAATCTTGTATCCTTTTATGAAACAATGCTCCTTGGGATTCCAAAGTGCACCCAGACATGTCCAAAGAACAATTATGTCGCTTCTTTCCACTGATAGTCTTTTCAGAAGGTATTAGTACAAACAACTTATTGAACTTGTAAAACTACCATAGACAGGTAGTCGTGTCCCTTCGTTATTTTTGGTAAACCTCTCACAGAGTCCATGGAAATGGTTTCCCAAGTACAAGTGGGTACAAGTAAGAGATGATATAGACCTTGTTTCTTATTATTAGGCTTGATGGTACAATAAAGCATGCATCCTCTTACGAACGTAGCTACCTATTCTTACATCTTGGACCAATACACATACCTTTGTAAGTTGACCATTGTCTTCCCTACACCAAAGTGCCCTGCAACTATAATGCCTCCTCCCACATTTACCCACTTTTACAAGATCTCTAGGGTAAACATGAGCTAAGTATCACTATGATATGACCCGGACTCCAAGTTCTAGTTATGGCAGTGGGGCCTATAAACTAGAAGCTTACTGATACCCTTAGGAGCACCAGATCATCTAGAAGTCAAACCATAACCTATGATGATCATATCTTGAGCTGAAACTTATTTTTCACAATAATAACACCCTAAACGCACCCATAACACAATATGCATGTAGTTATGAGGCTCCAACCACACCCATAATCCTGTCTCCATGTGGTTATGATCGAAATTTCTCTGTTTTGTGCTAGCGGTTGCGATAACGGTGCCATTTTTTCAGGGATGGCCTTCAAGCCACTGCCCAGAATTGCTCAAAACTTTCCAGAATAATGTCTAAGATGATAACAATGTTAAACAATCAATATTTAAGAAATATTTTGACCAAGACATGCCTAATACATGATACACGTTTTGTCAAACATATGGTAAACATAGAATATACAAGTCATGAATGCATATATGACCATAAACTTATGAACTTCATCTGAGAATCACCAAGAAGGCTTTATTCCCTCTCAAGGTAGCTACAACAACACTTGTTAGCCCATGCATTCATCAACCATTTCATAACTTATCAAATAATCAACAAGATCCATGGTAAGAGCACATCATAGAACCGTGCATATAATCAGCATAAACTAGAATAGAAACCATGAAAAATCAACCATAAGATCAACATAATAACTAGTACATGTGCTCATACATAACAATAGGAAAATAGTTCATAGTAACATATGCAAATGCCAACCAAGTCAGGGACTTCTGTGTACCACCCAACCATAGGTTGGGTTGAACCAATTCTCTCTTTCAGCTAATCACCTATGTGCCATATTCTAAGAATGAATGTGGGATAATATGGGTTAAACCAAAATAGAACCAACCAGGGCTTCCAAAGGCCAAACCATCTTAACCCTCAACCACAATGATTTCACCTAACAGGTCGAGAAATCACTAATACTAAACCAGATTGGTTCTTCCCAAGCTATCCAAGGCTCCAAGGACTCCTATCTCAACCAACAACCTCTAGGGACCCAATATGTTACAGGGCTTCAAAGAAATACCATCTCAACCCACATCTTCCAGGGACCCAAGATTTTCTAGGGATCCAGAGATTCTATCCCAACCCACAACCATAGGGAACATAAGAACCAATCAAAAAATCCAAATGGGAAATCCACTACATCATGCCTATCCAGGAAATGGCAAGGCAAGGCTAAAGCCACTATCAATCTAGGCAAATCTCCATTCCAATGACAACACATAACCAAGAAACAACATGCATATACCATGCATCCAAAATCCAATAAGGAAATCACACGTGCAACCTGTTACCTACAAAGTATCTCTTATTGTAGTTGTTGATCCAACCTTCTTTCCCGCTGCCCACCGATTCCTTGCTTGTCCTTTGCTTTCTTTCTCCAAGTCCAAGTGAATGTTATACTTATCTGGATATTCTCTAAGTGTGCAATAGTGTAAGAGAGCAAAGTTAAAACTGACAAAAAATTGTGAATTGTTTCTTTGATGACTTTTTATCATTGATGTCTCATTTTTCTTTCATTTTCCTTCATTTTCTCTCTAATTTCCCTTGCATGCATATTTGTGTCTCTTCGCCTTCCTTTTTCAATTTCCATAGCCATTAATAAACCATAAGTGATGCCCACTATAATGTTTCCCACCAATCAACTTGGAATATGTGTTCCATGACCATGGTCTTATTTTATTTACATGGAAAATCAACTAGGGGTTTTTTCAAACCCCTCCCCCTTGGGGGGACACCATCCTTGGTGTTCTAAGACACTTATAACCAACCAAAAATATTTCCCATGGAACTTTATAACACAACTCGATGCAATATTTAAGCATGCTGCTTATTGGAGCTTTATAACATAACTCGTTGTCATATTTACAATAAGCACACACACACATATAACCAAAACACATGTACCAAACACATCTACTCAATCAACAAATAAGGAAGGATACAAGGCCTGCATTTGATCAACCATCTTCCACTACACTTTAACTTGCTCTATTTCTTGGCTCTGGAGAATGAGTTGTTTCCACTGCAAAATGCACTGAGGTTCTAGATGCAACTCTCCCTATGGTTCCACATGCAATACAAACAATTCAATCACATGACTGACATCTTGGACATATCTCTTGAAAAATGAAACATGGAAAACATCATGGACTTTCTTTGTTGGCGACAGTGCAATTCTGTAGGCCACTGGTCCAATCCTCTCAAGGATGTCAAAAGGCCCACAATACCAAGGTGCCAACTTGGTACATGATTTAATTCTCAAGGAGATCTTCTTGGGCTTGATGTGCAAAGTACACATGCTCCCCAATCTAAAACTCCTTGAATGTTAGATCTAAGACTTTTGTGATCCATAATGTAGAGAACAATCTTTTAGAACAATGTGATTAATCCGAAAGACTGTTCTTAACTCCTTGAATGTTATATGTTGATCCACATAACTCTTATGTCTATCATGTGTTGCCTTCAAGTTCCTATTAATAACCTACATCTCCTTCTCCATCTCATCCAACATATATGGTCCAATCAGTACCCTATTCACTGGATCGCTCCAGCTAATAGGAGTATTACAACTCTTCCCATAAAGAGGCTCGAATGGATTCATCCTCAATTAATACTGATACCCATTATTATGTGCAAAATCCATTGAAGATACTCTTCCCACTTCATTTGTTGATGCATGGGGTACATCCTCAACATATCCTCAAGAATCTTGTTAACCCTCTCTATCTGTCCATTTGTTTGTGGATGTTAAGATTTACTGAAAGCTAACTTAGTCCCAAAGCCTACAAACAACTCCTTCCAAAACTTGGAAGTGAACTTGGAATATCTATCTAATATGATCTTCTTAGGAACACCATGCAACCTTGCTATCTCCCTGAAGAAGATCTAAGTTATCTCACTAGCTGATTTTGTAGACTTCACTGCAATGAAGTGAGCTATCTTGCTCAACCTCTCAACCACAACCATGTTGGAGTCATGTTGTCTCGATGTTCTTAGTAAAACTATAATGAAGTCTATGGAAATGACCTCCCATTTCCATTTTGGAATCATAATAGGTTGCAATAGACCAGCTAGATGCTTACATTCTACTTTCACCTGTTGATAGTCCAAACATCTAGAAACAAAAACAGCCACCTCTTTCTTCAAATTCATCCAATGATAAAACTTATTAACAATTTTCAAAGTCTTCTAGTATCCTGGGTTGCCTGAATATGGCCCGACATGAAATTCTATTCAGATAAACTTCTTCAACTCACTGTTATCTGGCACATAAATCTTGTTTTTGAATCTGACCAAGCCATATGTCGTGAGGTGATACTCCTCATCCCTATCACTTTCACACTATTGTTGCAACCTCTGATTCAATTGTTGGTACTTGTCATCATGCTTCCATGCATGCAACATTCGCTCTTGTAAATATGTCCCATAAGAGCTCACAGTTGAAATATGATTTACCTACACTCTCATACGAAGAGCATATGCAACACTATTCTCCTTTCCTTTGATGTATTTGATCTCAAAGTCAAACTCATTGAGGGTAGCCAACCATCTAGATTGCTTGACATTTAGATTATGTTGGTCAAACAAGTACCTTAGCCCACTATGATCACTCATCAGAACAAACCTCCTACCAAGAATATAATGTCTCCACATCTTCAATGCATGAATGATAGTTGCCAACTCAATATCGTGAGTTACATAGTTCTGCCTATGCTCATTCAAATGTCTTGAATCATAGCAAACTACCTGTCCTTCCCGCATTAGGACTCCACCAAGTCCTTCCTTGCAAGCATATGTACATACCACAAACTGCTTATCAAGATTTACTATCTTCAAAATTGGAGCATTTGTAAGAAAATTCTTCAACTGCTCAAAGCTAGATGCACACTCCTCAATCCATTCAATTTTTTTCCTTTCTTTTGTAAAGATGTAATAGGATATCCAATCCTTGAGACGTTCTTGATCAACCTCCTGTAATAACCTGCTAGTCCCATGAATAATCTAACCTCATCCACATTCCTAACCTCCTCTAATAACCTGTTGGTCCCATGAATGATCTAACCTCATCCACATTCCTAACCTCCTATAATAACCTGCTAGTCCCATGAATGACCTAACCTCATCCAAATTCCTATTAGTTGGCCACTCCATGATAGCTTTAATCTTTTCCGGGTTCATTCTATCCCTTCCTTGGAAACAACATCTCCCAAGTACTAAATCTAAGACTGAAATAAACTGAAATTGTTGAGATTGACATACGATTTATGCTCTCTCAACAGTATCAACACCCAAATATTCTTACCACCCGCCTATAGATATGAACCAACTGATACTCCAACCATTGCAATTGACAACACATTCCCTCCCGACGAAACCCCTTCTTTGGTAGATGTGGAGAGGAAAAGTGGATTAATAGCCCTTGGAACTTGCTCCCACTTGGCCATCTGTACCACCCTCCTTTACCTCAGTTGTTGTCGGGTGCTCTGCATGCTTATCCTCATTCTTGGAATATACCAATATATCATCAACAAAGACTATCACAAACTTATCCATATAAGGACACAACACATTATTCTGCAAACACGTGAAAGTGATTAGAGCATTAGTAAGACCAAAAAGAACCACCACAAACTCATAATTCCCATACCTCGTGTGAAATGCATCCTTGTAGATGTCTTCTTCTTTGATGTGACCTTGATGATATCCTAATCTCAGATTGATCTTTGAGAATGTTGTTTCTCCTTTTAGTTGATCAAACAAGTCATAAATCCACAACAATGGATACTTGTTCTTGATGATCACCTTTTCAACTGCCTGTAATCAATTCATAATTTGAGAGTACCATCCTTCTTTCTTATAAACGAAACTAGTGCACCCCAAGGCAATACACTTAGCCTTATGTATCCCTTATCAATCATTTCATTAATCTGCAACTTCAATTCCACCAAATATGGATTGCTCATCTTGTAAGGTGCCTTTGATGTTTATGTTTCTCTTGGCATCAACTCAATAGAGAAGTCCACTTCCCTATGAGGCGGTAACTCAGGAACCTCTGCAGGAAACACATCTTGAAACTATTGCAAAATAAGATACTTCTTCAAAACTTCCTCATCCTCAACATAATTCCTTTTATCATTGGAAATATGCATTGTAAATAATAAATATCCTTTCCCATAACTACGCTTTGCTTGCATAGTTGTAACAATCCTCACTGATGTAGGCTTCTTATTTCCCTGCAAGATTCTCCTTTCTCCATCATCATCCAAGAACTCAATAGCCTTGTCATAGAAATTCACCTTAGTCCTGTTAATGAACAACCAGTTCATGCCCAAAAGCATATAATATGAACCTAAAGGAAGCACATTCAGATGTGCTGATGTAGGCATACCATTCAGCTCAAATGCACAAGATCTCACCCAATGATGAACACTTCTCTTAGTTGTTGTAACCAACTGCACCAACCAAGATTTTGCATCCACTTATTTACTCAAGAAACACTTATCCACCAAGTCAAGTCTGATATAACTATAATTTGATCCAGTATTAATCAAAACAGAAACAACTTAATCACAAAGCTTACCTTCCATCTCGATAATGGATGCTTGATGGTCTGCCCACCTCTTATCACTGTTGCATATATTCGAGGAATAATCTAACAAACATATCCAACTATTTGTGCCTCCTGAGCAATGTAAATCTTAGGCTTGCCACACTGGTGCGATAGGAAATCTCTCCTGTGATGCTCTCTACCACAAGTCCATCACCTCAAAGGATTTCTACCATCGCACTTGTTCTACTCTTTAGGCCGAGACCCATGCCCTCTCTCAGCTGCATTGAACTTCTTGTAAGGTGCCACATTCTCCTTCTCATTTGCATCCTGAGGTGTTCCTCCCTTCTGAGGCATTTTTCCTTCAGTCTTTTCATTTCCTTTCCAGTCACACTTGATCCTAGACTTATGCTTTGATTGCTCATAAAAATGCTTCAATTTTCTAATGGGTTCCTCCAATGATCGAGGCTCATCAAACTCAATCCGGTCTTTGAATGCTACTGCAACCCACTGATGAACCTTTGAATATTTTCTTTCTCATCCTTAAGATAAGGAACATACCTAAATAGCTCTAGGAATATTCTAGTATACTCATCATCTGTCATAGAACCCATCTTTAGCTCATAGAATTCCTTGGCCCTATCATCATAGTATCTTTCAGATAGGTACTTCTTCTTGAATATGTTCTCAAACTCATCCCAAATAATCTCCTCTTCTCTAATGTCTCTGACATTCTTCACATCTTCCCACCAGCTATCTTTTCTCCCTTTAAGATTAAAGGTAGCTATCTTGGATTTGATGTTCTCTGAGTAATCATGCAATCTGAAGAATTTCTTCATCCCAAGCAGCCATGCTTCTACATGTTCTAATTTCTTCATGTCTCCATCAAATTTAGGAGGCTGGTATCTCTTGAACTCTTCTGGAAAATATCCCCTCTCACTCCTCCTAAAAGGATGATGGCAGTGATGACGATGATGTCTCTCAAAACCAGAACTAGAATGTAATACATACATATTACCCCTCTTGTCAGGTGTATCCAGAGATCTTCCATCTATGACTATATCATCTCTATCCATCATGTGTCCTCTATGATACTTGCTTCCATATGCCCCATTAGTCTTCTCCTCTTATCGATAATTGATCGCCATTTGTCCTTGTTTCTATAAATCTGAAAGGCTTTGAAGAATCACTACATTAACTTATGCTTGCTTTTCATGAGCCCTTATAAGTATTTCACATGCCTCAATCAACCTGTTATTATCTGCCTTACAACTTTTGTTCTTTTCCCTCAAACTCCTCAATGTATTTTCCATATCTGGAGAATACTCTTCTCCTTACTGCTCAACTAACCTTTCCTATTCAACTAAATTCAAATGAAGCCTATATGGGGAGTCATGTGAATTGTAGTCCACCATTCTTCTCTTCATATTTGATCTTTTATTTCCTATAAACATGCCATGTTAGATAAACTAAATAGAAGACATAATCAAATCATACCTCAGTGTATCTTAGGAGAGGCTATCACATCTGCACAAGTCAATTCAAATTAGGACGATATAATATCACAAGCATACTAATTCATACATGGATAATATCATGAAATCCATAATAGTAAATAGCTAGCATGCATACATGATAAACACACAAACAACTGACATGCATGCATAACAATCACATCTACCTTGAGCTCCAATGCCACAACCTCTCTCTTATACCACCCTGTAACGCCTCCTCCTACATTTACCCACTTTTATAAGTTCTCCATGGTAGACATCAGCTTAGTGTCATTATGATATGACTCGACCTCCAAGTTCTAGTTATGGAAGTGGGGCCTACAAACTGGAAGCTTACTGATACCTCTTAGGAGCACCAAATCATCCACAAGTCAGCCTGCAACCTCTAATGATAAGATCCTGAGTTGGAAATTCTTTTTTACAATCTTAACAACCCAACCGTACCCATAACACAACATGCATGTGGTTATGAGGCTCCAACCGCACCCATAAGCATATCTTCATGCTTTTATGACCAAAATTTCTTTATTCTGTGCCAACGATTGCAAAATTTGTGCAACTTTTTTAGGGATGGCCTTCAGGCCACTACCTAGAAGTGCTCAGAACTTTATAAAATCATGTCTAAGATGATAACAATGTTAAACAATCAATACTCAAGCAACATCTTGACCAAGACATGCCTAATACATGTTACACATTTCGTCAAACAGATGGTAAACGTAGAAGCTACAAGTCATGAATGCATATCTAATTATAAACTTCTGAAATTCATCTAAGAATTGCCAAGAAGGCTCTATGCCCTCTCAAGCTAGCGACAATAACACTTGTTAGCCCATGCATTTATCAACGATTTGATAACTTATCAAATGATGAACAAGATCCATAGTAAGAGCACATCATAGAACCATGCATATAACCAACATATAACCAGAATAGAAACCATGACAAATCAACCATAAGATCAACATAATAACCAGTACATGTGTTCATAGATCACAATAGGAAAATAACTCATATTAACATATGAAAATTCCAACAAAGTCAGGGACTTCTATGTACCACCCAACCATAGATTGGGCTGAACCAAATCTCTCTTTAGCCTATCACCCCCGTGCCATATTCCAAGCATCAATGTAGGATCATATGGGTTAAACAAAAATAGAGCAAACCGGGCTTCCAGAGGCCAAACCATCTCAACCATCAACCACAATGATTTCATCTAACTAGTTCAAAAATCACTAATACCAAACTATATAGGTCTCTTCCCAAGTTGTCCAGGGCTCTAGGGATTCCTATGTCAACCCACAACATCCAGGTACCTAAGTTGTTACAAGGATCCACAGAACTACGATCTCAACCCACAATCTCTAGGGACCCAAAACTGTTCCAGGGCTCCAGAGATTCTATCCCAACCCACAACCATAGGGAACCTGAGAACCAATCAGAAAATCCAAATGGGAAACCCACTACATCATGCCTATCTAGGAAATGGAAAGGCAAGGTTGAAACCTTGTCCAACACATAACCAAGAAACCACATGCATATACCATGCATCCAAAAACTAGCAAGGAAATAACACATGAAACTTGTTACTTGCAAAGTATCCCTTGTTGTAGCTGTTGATCCAACCTTCTTTTCCACTTCCCACCAATTCCTTGCTTGTCCTTTGCTTGCTTTCTCCAAGTCCAAGTGAATGCTAGAATGCTCCAATAATGCTCTAAGTGTGCAAGAGTGTAAGAGAGCAAAGCTAAAACTGACAAAAAGTTGTGAATTGTGTCTATGATGCCTTTTAATCATTGATGTCTCGTTTTTCTTTTATTTTCTCTCTAATTTCCCTTGAATGAATATTTGTGTCTCTTCTCCTTCCTTTTCTCCTATTTTCCTTTATTTTCATAATTAAAATCCAATTATTGCCTCTTTGCCTTTGCCAATGCATTTTCCAATTTCCATAACCATTAACAAAAAACAAGTGATGCCCACTATAATGTTTTCCCACCAGTCAACTTGGAATACATGTCCCATGACCTTGGTCTTATTTTATTTACATGGAACATCGACCAAGGGTTGTTGTTGATTATGATGATGATGGTTAACGTCCACTGAGACCAAATTGGTCTATCAGACCTATAATTTCTTAGTTTCTAATTGTCTAGCTCCTTGTCTTTCTTGGCGAGACTGGTGTTGTAGCTTTCTTTTTTTTCTCTACGGTTTTCCAACTTTCTTTATCTTGCATCTCCTTCATCTCTTCTGGTTCTTGGGACATTGGTGTCTTAGCTTTGCGATCTATTGTGTTTGTCCTTTTGAGGATAGTCAAAGAAGAAGTTTCGTCTAGCAGATATGCTTCGCTGTTAAATGAAGATTTATTTTGTGCGGTATTCGAATCTTCATAACTGTTGATGCTTGAGGGGTTGTCGAGTTCACTCTTTTGTTGTTGGGCGGGGCTTTCCCCCTGCTTGTCTTGAGAGTTGTTTCTTTCTTGCCCGATTTCTTGTGATCCAGAGTTTTCTCGAGAGCGTTCTTCTTTGATGACAGTATAGTGTTCTTTTTGTGCTCCTTCCCACCATGTAGATCTGTGGTGATTTTTTCTAGCAGAATTTTTCTGGGAGGCTTTTGGGCAATTTTTGGCTAGGTGGCCTATCTCAAAGCAAGATCGACATATGAAGAGGACACTTTCATAATCGAGTTTTTGATTCCACACATAGTCTTTACTTGTTAGGTGTATTTCAGCTAGGAATCCAGAGCTGAAGTCCATTTCCACACAGATGCGTGCATAGGTGGTTCTGGCATATTCCTCTATTTCTGGGCACCTGCAGTAAAATTTCCCAATTGCATTTCCAATGGCTTTTAGCGAAGAGAAATTCCAGAGATGCAAAGGTAGGTTTGGCAATCTCACCCAAACTGGTGCTGAGGTTATGACTATTGTTGAGGGATCGAATGATGGGTTCCATGGCCTCATGAATAGCCCTAATTTTTCCCAAAACCAAGGGCCAGAATCTAGAATACATTGTCTGCTTTCAGGGTTTTCAAAATCTACTATAAAGAAACCCCTAACACAGGGGTATATATTAATTGCATCAGGAATTAGAGGCTTCCATACCTCCGAGATCCAACTGTGGAGAGTTGTCAACCGCGGCCAAAAACCATTGAATCGGCAGATTATGGCACTTTCAGAGAACTTCAAAGCCTCATCGAGTGAGGCCTAGACCACCTGGACGGTGGGAGTTGGGGCTTCACTGACGATATGGGCATGAGCTTGCCCCTCAGAGGCGGATGGAACTGAGCCAACAGCTATTTTTGCGAAGCTGGGAGCCATCTGGAGAAAATGCCCAATCGATGAAGAGCCACAAATCTAACCACAGAAGGCCCAAGATCTAGTTGTAGACCTAGCCACAGAAGAGCCGCAGATCGCAAAAGGCCCAATATCTAGCCGAAGATCTGGTCATAGAAGAGCCGTAGATGAGAAAAGCAGGCAGAAGAGCCGCAGATCATAAGTGCCGCAGAACCTTTATTCCCAAACCTTTACCGCAGATGAAGTAAACCCATTCAAATTCTGATCTAATCGCAGAAGGCCCAAGATCTAGCCAACTCTCAGATCAGAATTAAAATCTAGTGGGCAGAAGAGCCACAGATCTATATAAGCGTAAGTCAGATACCCATACCCTCGTGAAAACTACGTCACTGAACTTTAATCATTGCTATAGATCTAGCCGAAGTCACTGAACTTTAATCATTGCTATAGATCTAGCCGAAGATCTAGCCGCAGATGAGAAGAGCGGGTAGAAGAGTCGCAGATCAGTATAAAATGCAAATTAGTTAAAACAGTACCCATGCAAATTATTATTTCCGCCGCAGATCATAGAAGGCTCAAGATCTAGCTGAAGATCTAGCCACAGAAGAGCTGCAAATGCCGCATATCAGCCGCAGAAGAGCCGCATATTCAAGGTTGTTGTAACCACCTAATCACCTGATTGAATGTAATCAATCACTACATTCCAAAGAGGTTAGATCCATTGACTGATTTCATTAGATACTTCATGTGGAAATTAAGGAAATCATTATTGTGCTATCCAATTCATAAATTTGTCTATTAACCCAAATTGTTGAGATGTGTTGTAGGGGTAAAAAGGAAAAGCCTAAGTGTTATTTGGTCTTCCTCAATCATGGATTAATGCATATCCAAATCGAGTGCAAATGCTATGGGGTAAATTTTGTTATTAACTTGAATTTTTTTTATGACCCAATACAAGTGGAATCAACTCAAATTAAGCTCATTAACATGTTCTAAAAAATAGTATATCAATTTTTTTTTTTGCTTTGGGGACAAAGAGATGGTGAGGAGAGTAACTGAGGATAGCATGCAGCCCTAGCTGCTGCTACAGCTCCCAGCACGAAGCAGCATTTGTTGCGCCTCAGTGGCCCTTGCTGCTGAGGTCAGAAAGGCAAGAAGAGGAATGCGAGATCGCAATTGTAGTTTTTAGCAGGCAGATACTACCCCAGATCATATTGGCCCTCAACAGCCTCTTGCTGCTGGGGTTTGAGCAATATGGATCCACCGAAAGAGGAAGATCATCATCACACAGATCATCTGAAGTAACAGAAAAAGCCTTTGCTTCCCTAATCTCTACAATTGGCCCAACAAAGAACAGAACGTCAGTTTCAAAGTTTGTTAAAAAAATGGAAGAAATACCAAAAATATCTCTCCCCCCAGCACTCCCAAGAAAAGCAGCACTCTCCCTGGCAGAACGAGGGTTAGTAAGGCAATTTACTGGGTTGTGGCCATCACCCAAAACTGTGCAAAAGTGGGTAGAAAGAAACTGGGCTACAACAATATCTGGGAAGATCTCAATCAAATTCTGTCGTAGAGCTTACTATACCTTCCACTTTGAAACCAAAGAGGACCGAGATCTGATATTCAGGAACGGTCCATATTTTATGGATACAAGGGGATTGTATTTGAATAGATGGACACCAGACTTTGACCCAAAAATGGACATCCCAAATGCTGTTCCAGTGTTGGTAAGATTGTCGCATCTTCCTCTCCACTGTTGGGGAGATGATTCAGTCAAAGTGATAGGAAACGCAGTTGGGAAATACATAGACAGATGTGAGCCTAAAGAAAACATGCATGCATGCGCCCGAATCTATGTGGAAGTGGATCTAGGCAAAGGCCTCCCTGAAGCTATCAAAATAAAAGTGGATCAATGGATGCACATATAATAGCTGGACTATGAGAAAATCCCCTTCAAATGTAAGGTATGTCATGAATACTGTCATTTTGCAAATAAATGTACAAAAAATAGAGAAAATGAAAGTGAAAAGATTGAGGATCCGGAAAATAAATGGGAACAGGTCAAACGAAAGAAGATAGCCAACAAACAACCAGTCCAACTCTCCTCTTAGCCCTCACAATCTGTTGAAGCCCTCTCCCTCTTGCCAAAAGCAAACTTAGCTATCTGAAAACCCTTTGATCCTTTGCTCACATCAGATCCCCCATCCCCTGGAGACAAAGCTAGATCTAGAACCCTGCGCTCTCCAATCACCCACGGTCCCCCCATCTCTCAGAGACTCAATTCACCTCTCTGCCCCCCCTAGTAGATAGGATATTAACCAGAAAACAAGCTAAAGAAGAATTCCCAAATGCAGAAAACCAAAAAAAAGTTGGAAGAAAGACAACTAAAGAAGTAAGGGATGAAGCAGTAGCAAAAGAAATGGCCCTAGGAACACAACAGCCCATGGACACTTATCTATAGAGGAAATATGGAGAAAAGCCAGCATAAGGGGAAAGGAGCCATGCACCACCCAACAAGTAAATAATGATAATAGTCTTCTGGAACTGTAGAGGAATGGGCTCATCTGTTAAGGAAAATGCAACAAGAGATATTTTGACAAAAGAGAACCCAGATATCCTTATGATCCAGGAGACAAAAGTAAACAATCAAGAAGCGGAAAATCTTAAAAAAAGGTTCAAACAATATGAAGGAGAAGCAATCCAGGCAACTGGAGCATCAGGAGGCATATGCACAATCTGGAAAAAAAGAAGGTGGGAATTAATGGGGAAAAAACAGGGCAGCACTGGATTTTAACGGATCTTAGGAGGATCAACACAGAAGAGAAATACAGGGTGATAAATATATATGCCCCCAACCACTATAAGGAGAAAGAACAATGTTGGGCAACAATAAAGGAAGTATTACAAGAAACACAAGCTGGAAAAATAATATTAGGAGGAGATTTAAATCTGGTTAGAAGTATAGAAGAAAAGTTTGGAGGAAACTTTCAAGCGGATCCATCCAGGAACTCTTTAGAAGAAATAATGGAACAATATATCCTTCTGGATATACCTCCAAACAATGGAAAATATACCTGGAATAACAAGAGAGTGGGAAAAAGTAACATAAAAGAAAGATTGGACAGAATCCTGATTCAAGACAACATAACAGCACTGTACAGCTCTATCAAATCCAAAATCATTCACACCATAGCTTCTGATCATAAGCCAGTTGTAATAGCAATGGGAAAAATGGAAAACCAAGGCCCACTCCCATTCAGGTACAGCTCAATTTGGGACAGCAGCACATAAATCAGTGAATTAATTAAAGCAGCATGGGCTCCAAGAATATCAGGCTCACCACAGTACATATGGGAGACAAAATTAAAAAGTGTAAGAACCAAGCTAAAGGAATGGGCAAGGTTAAATGAAATAAAAAAAAAAAAAAGGAAAAGAAAAAAGAGCTACAACAGAAAATGGACAGCATGCAGGCTGAAAAAGAATGTAAAGAAGAAAGCAAACAAGACTACCTTAAAGAGAAAGAAATTTTCTGGGAGATATATAGGGAAAACAGGAAAGAGGAGGAAGAGGCAAGACTAAAATCTAGAGTCCTCTGGCTCAAGGTAGGGGATAAGAATACGTCCTTTTTTCATAATAGTATGAAAATCAGAAGAGCTAGAAACCAGATAGAAAAAATACTAGTGGAAAATCAAGAAATCAAAGGAGCGAAAGAAATAAAAAAAGCAGCCCACCAGCACTTCAAAAACTTACTATCAGCAACGGAGGAAACGGCTGAATATGAAGAAATTTTGCAGCACACAAAGAAGAAACCACTCAACACTTATTTCAGGACTGTAAATTCTCAAGAGAATGCTGGGAGCAACTCTTGAGCCCATTAGAAGTAAAAATAGACTATGGAAAACCATTGCCGGAATTCCTCAAAATTCTGGAGAAAGCCTACCCATATGCAACAAAGAAGAAAGTCACAATTATAAGAATCTGGAAATGCATTCCAACAGTCCTATGTTGGCAAATCTGGTTGACTTGGAACAGGTGTATCTTTAAAAACCAAAATCCTAGAATTGGAAAAACATTATCAAAAGTATGGGGATTAACTTCAGAAATATTCAATGAAAAAGGAACTGCCCCAATGGATTATAGTATCCTTCAACAAGAAGAAAGAGATTGGCTTAGCAAAGCCATAATAGACAACAATGGTAAAAAGGGACAGAGAAAAGAAAGCTCAGGGAAAAATTGGAAATTGAGAATCACTGAAGAATAAATTGAAACTTGGAAAAGACAACAAAATAGATATTGTTTGCAATTTGATGGAGCCTCCAAGAATAATCCTGGAAAGGCAGGAGCAAGCGGGATAATTTTTTATCCAAGTGGGAAAAAAATTGTCACATATGAATGGGGATTGGGGCAAATTTCAAATAATAAGGCTGAAGCGTATAGCTTGTTCATGGGGACAAAAATAATTAAAAAAAGAGGAATCCAAAATCCAATAATTTTGGGAGATTCAGCCATCATAATTGAGGCAATGACCCGAACCAAAAGTCCAAGCAACGAGTTTATGAGTAGAATTATCAAAAGAATAAGAAGGAATCTAGAAGACTCTGGTAGTGTAATTTTCAAACACATACTGAGACTTCACAATCAGCAAGCAGATTTGCATGCAAATCAAGCAGTGGAGATGAATGAAGGAAGAGTCTGGGAGAAAAATGAAGAATATCAACACTCTGTGCCATAAGATCAAAATGAATTCGAAAAGAATAATGTACTGGGGAAAAAAGGGACAAAGCAAGAAAAATTATGGAAAAAATCAAAAATCAAAAAACAAAGAAAATAAAAAAAGTGACAACCCAAAAAAATCCCAGAAAAACATGGAAGGACAGAGGAAAAAGCAAGGAAAAATGGAAATTCAAAGGATCAACATAAGAAACATCAATCAAAGTCAAAAAGCTCATGAGCAAGCAAAGCTCAGCTCAGAAGGAAACCAAGCCAGAAAAGGAAAAAGTGTGCAAGAGACAGCGCTCAACTCCATCGCATGGGGGACCACTACAATCACACGCTTGGAGGCAAGCATGCAACGCAAAACAACTTTAAAAAAAAGAGCGCACAGTGCAAAGTCTGCCTCAAGGCACAACTCCCTCACACTCCCTTGCAGTCACCTCCTCTCTGCGCAGTCCACTCCCCAGCTCCCATTGCTCAGCTGCCTCTCCACGCAGCCCCTGCCCAGCTTCCCTCACGCAGCTTGTTGTCTGACTCCCTCAAGCAACCATGCTCTCCCCTCCCTCAAGCACCCACGCATTTGTTGTTCGCTCAAGCACCCACGCAGTTTGTTGTCTCAAGCTCTCTGCGCAGCCATCTCATGTTCGTTGTTCGGCTCTCATGCATCCACACAGTTCGCTGTTCTCTCCAGCTCCCGCACAGTTTGTTGTCCCATCTCAATGCAGTCTCATGTTCTCTGTGCAACCACCTCCCCAACTCCCTTTCCTCCACGTTGTCTAGCTCAGCTGCCTTCCACGCAGCCCTTCTCAGCCTCCCTCCCTCATGCATTTCCCTTATGTACCAGTTTTCTTGCTCATCCTTGCCCGCTGCTTCTTGCCCTCTTGAAAACGCTACTCAGCAGGCAACCTTTCTATTCGATCAAGCTATCACCTACCCTCATCCAACTCTTACTGCAAAATTATAATTTTCGCTATAATTTACACTCCCCTCTTCATAAATATAGGCCCTCTCTCATATTATTTATCTCAGTGGCAATATCCATAGCTACTCAAAAATTTCAGAGCAGAGGCGATCAAATCAGAGCAACAATGGATCAAGGGAGCACAGGCAGCCACAACAAAGCAAGGGGAAAAAAACAGTCAGATGGAGCTTAACACCACTAAGAAGGCAGCCAGGAACGACTCATGACCAACATGCAAAGGAAACAAGGTCATGATACATTGGCTGCAGCAGTCTCTCAAAGATTTAAGAAGTGAAATGATAATGGAGTACAGCTTTCAGAAGCAAAATATGGCAGCGCAACAACATGAGATAAAGGATCTGAAAACCAAGTGCAAACATCTACAGGAAGCAGTAGAATACTACAAGAGCAACAATATGAGCAGTGAAGGAAAAAACTCAGCCAACAACAAAAATATGAATGAAGCAACCCAAGAACACTTAGTCATCAAGCCATAAACCCAAGGAGAAATTATGTTATGTAAATTTGTTTTTTTAGTAGGCCAATACGTCCGACTGTATCCTAGAATAGTTACAAAAATCTATGAAGTTTGGAAACTAAGCACAGGAGAAGGGACTGCGATCTCGTCTCATTGTTTAGTCTACTATCGCAATATAGCGGAATGTAATTGGAGCATGCTCTACAACCTTTTTTGGTAATATATCATCTAACCGGCCTTGTCAAAAAAAAAAAAAAACATGTTCTAAAAAATAACAGAAAATTACTATTATTTTGCTACAAGGAACTTCCAGAAATTTTAGATTTGTGAACTAGTAAACCAATATAAATAGCTTAATGATGAATATGACTTTTCAAAGTTGTTCTAAGGATGCATCATGCTTGTGACTTTGTAAATAACCTACAAACAACCCACTTCAATCATTTAACCAATATGACCTATAACAAAAGAAGTATGAATAGTAAATGTAGAAATAATAGATGCAAGTGAAAATGACATTCAAAGGAAATAAATAAATTGTACAAGAGGGTTTTGAGGCTCCTGGGATGGCCAAGCCCAAGGATACTCAGAGTGCTATGAAGGAAACCAAGCTTTAGAAGCTAAATATGGCACCAAAATTTATTATATGAATCAATCCAAGTACCTTCCTGCTAGAAATGAAAGTGGAGTTACTAAATAACAAGTTTTCTCCACAAGAAGACTAATAAATACATGCCTCTAGAGGAAAATTCGAATTAGTACTTATACAAAGTGATGAGGAAGCATTTTCCTTGAAAGTAGGTAACTTTCCCCTCCAAAATCCCTCAAGAAGTGGATCTAGTTCCCACCACTAGGAATTTGCATTAAATGATAGGGAAAACATTCCTAGATTTTCTCAATCACTGGAGCTCCATAATTTGTTCAATAATTTCATCATATCATGTTTATTTATTATTGAATCTTTGTCCATCGTGTAGCAGGGAGGAACTCCTTAGATTATCTCATCCTCCAAATATGTATAATCTACCCAATATTCTCATAATATTCTACAAACATAAATAATATTAGGCATATAATAAGTAGGGATAAACCAAATTCCTAAGGACCCATTACTATGAATTAACTCTATGATGTGTAAGTAAGGGGTTCAAATACATGTTTTAAGTGTCTATAAATAATCAAATGGACCTAATATAATAGACAATTTTGGGGCCCATCATCTCCCTTCTATTGAAATTGTTGCTCACCCTTGAGAAACCTAGCCTTCTTCCTCTTTCCTTCCTTTGTCATGGTGTCCTTCTGTATCTTCTTGATTTCTTAGGTAGTTGTAGAGGCGGTTTCTTCTAAATAAAACTCAACCATGGATGGTCCTTCTCTAGGTGACCACTCTGATCCAGATACTAGTTTTATGGGCAAACTTGGTGTTGTTGTCCCACATCCTCTACCTTATTTGATTTTGCGATCTGCATCCATCCGTGAGTAATGCCCCTTTCTTTTTCCAATTTGAATAAGAGGGGTACTGCAAATTTCTCGGGAATAACCTTTCATGCTTTCGCAAATTTATAAAAGGACTCCAGGTTAAGCTATGGTTCATGATCTTGGAGTCCCTGGGGGGATATTTCTACCTCTCTTGATGTTGTTTCTTCCTCCTATAGATTTTTTTCTAAATTTTTTTCTTCCTGTAGCAGCTCTGTCTTTCTCCTGTATCACTTTTTCTAAATTTGTTCCTTCCTATAACAACCCTATCTTTCTCTTGTAGCACCCCTCCTTTCTCATATAGCAAAGTTGCTTGTGCTTTTAATTTCTTATCTGTGGCTAATCTAGTGGTTGGCCTTATCATGGATGTCACAGGTTTTTTACCCTTGGCTTTGGGGGAAGTGACCTCCTCAATTTTCCCTTCCCTTGGCCCCAATTATTTTCTTGTTGGCTAATTGACTCTTCAATTTTTATGGGGATTGTTGAAGGAGGTTGAGGGTGATGAAAATGAGGCTATATTAAAATGAGACTAATTGTGATGAAAACAAGGTTGGTAGTGATGAAAACAAAGTTAGATGAAGATGAGGATGGTGGGAGATGAAAACGAGGCTTGGTAAAGATTGAGTTTGGTGAAGCATTTAGCTCATGGATGGTTGCCTTTATTGAACCCCAATAATTAGACACATAAAACAACAATTACATAACACTCATGAAACCCAAAGGATTTGATTACATACCTTGCCTACCTGTGGAGCCGCTTGATGGTGTTGATGTTTGGATTGAAGACTTGTTTTGCAGGTGTTGTTGGAGCCAAATACTGTGTTGTAGGTGTTGCATGGTGGCTTGATTCATCATTGATTCCTGTTGTCAATGGTTTCTTGTTGATGTGTTGATCCTTGGATGGTTGAATGGTAGATTTGGACATGAGTGAGGTTATTTTTTAGTGTCTTTTTTGTGAGGTTATTGGTTTTCCTTCCCTGCTTCTTGCAATTTCTTGAGAAAAATACAAATTTTTTATGTTCTCTGTTGGATGAAACTCGATGATGTAGGTCTTTTTATTTCATGCAGGTGCTTTTAGAATTAGCCACTATTTCTTCTCTAGGTGGTCAAGAATTTTGTAGCAACTAATCGGGAGGACCTATAGCTATTGAAGGATCGGGGTTGTAATATTTATATGCCCATGGTGACTGATTTCCAATTCTAGAGCTTTGGCTGCCTTGATGTCTGCATGCTGCTCCAAAAAAATGGTGGTTGATCTACTAACGGTTTGAGGTGTCATTACCCGTACTAGTTGCTCCATACTTCAACTCTGTTTTGGATTTTGTTCTTACATATTTTAGTGAGATGTGCTTGACTGAGTGTTGTCACTGCAGCTCTTGTTGATAATGGATCAAGTTGCTTTTGTTGGAAATTATCAGCAAACCTATAGTAACCTTGTAGAAGTTTTACAGTTGCCCAAGATCAAGGAGATGATCCCTCAATGCTTCATGATGGTCAATTCTTCATTCTAGTGCTTCCAAGTGCTTTTGATTATGGTTCTAGAGGGCTTGTGCAGAATGCTATCGGACTGGATTCTTTCTTGTAACAGTCACATAGACCTCCCTATGATCACAATAAACTTCACTAATTACATCCAAAAACTCTAATAATTCATGTTAAACTCATGGATAAGGATTATAATCTTTTGTTGTGATGAAAATTTTGGGAGAAGGGGTGAAAATGGGTTTTTCCATGGACAGAGATGAATTTTTGGATGGAAAAATGGCTAAATGGTGTGGAGGATGGATGATGAAGGTGTGGTAGCCTTATTTTTTATCCCCCCAAGGGAAACATATGATCTGACACATCTCTCTATGCCGATAACAATCTTGTAGCAATTATGGTCACTCCTGTAACAATTCTGGAACACTCCTGTAGCCGAATTATTTTATCCATATCTCTCAAATGGTAGATTGGATTGAGTTGAAATTTTTTGAGCATGTTTCCATCATACTTATGCACCTCCCCATAAAAATTCTTGGCTAATGGATACAGAAATCTTGAGAAAAAATAAAAAAGGATGTAGGTGATGGAGACTGATTTCTCAAAAAGTGTGTACTAAAATTTGCTAAAATTCCTTGAGCATGTTACCATCATCCATATGAATCTCCACATGAAACAACTCTACCAATGTATGCACTATTTTTGAGATATGTTAAAAACAATTTCTATCTTTTGTATTTTGACAATCTTGTAGCAAAACAAAACCTTCCTATAGCATTTTAGGACAATGAGGAAAATGAATGGGAAAGGCTTGGGAATGATGGGTGGATGTTGGAAATGGATGAGGGTGATTGATTGGCATGACCTTCGTTCTGTTAGACCATTTGGGAAAAGGAAGAGAAATGTCGTGTTTGACTCCTTTGACTAGATTTTTAACCAAGTTTTTCTTTTGGTGCTAACTTGTTTTTGTTGCTTGCAAAGATTGGAGAGCATCTGCATTCATCAGAGAGAGATACATGGAGTAAAGAAATTTTTTTCTTTTAATTTTTTATTTAAGGCCTGCTAGTTGTCTCAATGATGTTTTCAACTAGTAGGTCTGCCTAGACACCTCAAAGGAGGTTTTCACCTAGGATCTTTTCTTTTTCTCCTTTTTCCAACCCATTGACCACCAATTAGAGGTTTTCAATCAATGAGCCAATCCCAGGAACCTCAAGGGAGGTTTTCACTTGCTATTTTATTTTTTCCTCTTGTTTTTTCATTTTCATTTCTTTTTTCTATCCTACTCTACTTGAAAAAAACAAAATCTCTTTCAAGTATAGGAATATTTCCAATGGAGCCATGTGCACATCAAGATGACAAATAAACTCATGTGTAGGCTCAAAACATATGCTTTGAAATGTACCTTAATATTAGGGACCACCTGTTTTGAATTTGATGATATCAAGCTCTATTGAAGAAGAGAGTGATGCTCAATCTTGTTGATTTTCTGGAACCAAACCTCAATATAGCTTTGATTCCCTTGGGTCACTTGCTCATTTGGATCATTCTTCATGTCTTCTTTTTCTATGCCATTCAAATATTCTACTATTTGTATTTATTCTCTTGAACACATAGAGGATCTGATGGTAAACATGATGGAACTTTCTCAATCTCATGTGAATCTTCTATTTCTGAATGTTGTCCTTCAATGAAATCAAGAGAATCCATTTTCTGCAATACTCTTCCTAATCTAAGATGAATACCATTTAGATCAAGAGGAGTTGTTTGGAAGTATTGTACCTCAACATTGTAAGTGGGATGAGCTACTTCCTTGTGTGGGTTTGGAAATTGTGGTACAAATAGTTGAGTGGGAGTGGATCTTTGAGATGGATGTGGTTGAGGCTGTGGTTGTGGTGGAGGTGGATGGTAGGGATAACATGGAGTTGGGTATGGAGGATAACATTGAGGATATTATGGATTGCTCCCATAAGTTCCTTGCGAATCTTGTTGCCAATATTGGTTTTGGGGTTGAGATGGCCAAGGTTGCTAAGGAAAGAGTGTGTTCCAATTACTTTGAGATGGATGTGCATAAGCTTGAAATTGTGAATTAGGTTTTTGCATCATATCAGGTTGACTAGGCTGCCATGGTCTTCTTGGAACTACATAACATAGTTGCTTTGGTGATTGACTTGCTCCATTTCCCTCTTGGTAAACTTCCTTCAACCTTGGTAATGATGGGAGATATTTAATAACATGTGATTCTGCATGGACAACACAAATATCATCATCTTCTTTTTGCTCATCTTGTATTCTTAACATTTCTACTTGTTTGCTTAGATTGCTAAGAATTTCTATTTTAAAGTTATCAAGCAAATTTCCAATTCCAACTTGAATTACTAATCTTGATGTTGATTTACTTACTCTTGATCTTCCTCTTGATATGCACTTGCATGTTTCATAAATTTCTTCAAATGATAATTGGTATACATCACCTCTACTCATGAGATCAAGGAGATCAATTCACTCATCCCTAATTGTTCTAAGTAAGAGGGCTTTTAGTGTTTCAAATCATAAATGATGTAAATTTTCTCTCTTAACATTATACATAAATTATCTATTAGATCCTCAAGGTTCTCATATTCTTTTTGAGGCATTCTAAAGATTTATTTTTTAATACCACGATCTTTATATTTTTCTAGAAATATCTTTTGCATATCATTCCATGATCTTATTGAATAGTCCCTAAAGTATTGAACCATTTAAGAGCTCTATCATTCAATGTTGTTGGAAACAATCTCAATTTTTGAGTGTTTAGTAAGTAACCATAAGATCTACAAAGGATTTCAAATTCAAAGAGAAAGGTTTTCGGATCCTCTGACCTCATACCATGGAAGTTGGGAAGGAAAGATGGAGGGATGTTCTTCATATGAACATTGATATTAGTATCTTGAATGGGAAATCCAAGAGGATCTTCCTCATTGTCATCATCTCCATCCATTTCTTCTACCTTCTCTGCCACCTCTTCTTCTTCTACCTGCAAAAGTGGATGGTGATGTGGTTCTTACTGCACCATGTGATCAAGTGGGGGGTTGTGGTATTGAAGAAAGTTTTTTGTTTTTATGAGTTTTTTTTGAATGAAAATGCTAATGCAATTCAAATTATGTTTTTGAAATGAAAGATGGCTAATGCAAAAATTTTGTGTTTGTAGAAAGTAAAATAAATGAATCAACTATGTAAGAAAATAATGCATGCTTTGACGCCTCCTTGACAATGGCACCAAAAAGTGACGAGCTCCAATATTGCAACAAGAATGTTGTAACTCCCAAGGATACCAACTTAAATTATCAACCCGGGGTTCATACAAACTTAAGAGGTGTCAACACTATATGTGTAGCATGCAATGTGTCATTCTTTCATTGATCTAATGCAATGAAGTGAATATCATGAAATCAAACACTAACCTCATTGCATAATGTAAAAGTTGCATTGAAAACGAAACCTAGTCTATGGAATGGAAATAATAGTGATTGAAATAGAAATCCTAGCTTAAGAATAAAGAAAGTAAACTAATATAACATGCATGAAGGAAAGATAATGTAATCAATCACTGCATTCCAAAGAGGTTAGATCCATTCACTGAGTTCATTAGATACTTCATGTGGTAATCAAGGAAATCATTATTGGGCTATCTAACTCTTAAATCTGTCCATTAACCCAAATTGTTGAGATGTGTTGCAGGGGTAAAAAGGAAAATCCTAAGTGGTCTTTGGTCTTCCTCAATAATGGATTAGAGCGTAGGGGTCATTATTCAAGCCTAAGGGACAAAAACATAGCTTTTGGAGCAGATATGGTCAAGTTTACACGTGCTACAAGAGTGCTACAGGAGGTGCTACAAGAGGCCCTGTTTTTCTACATGAGTGAGATAACTTGTTGAACGCCCAAGTAAAACAAATGCAAATGAGATGTGAAATTTTTTATTATTAAGTAGGATTTTGTAGGAATCCATTCCAATTGGAATTGCTCCAAAATACCGCTGTTAACACGTGCTAAAAAACAGTAGAAAATTACTACTTTATAAACCAGAAATTCAAGAACTAGTGAGCTAGTTAATGCCTAACCAAATCAAGTGCAAATGCTATGGGGTAAATTTTGTTATTATATTGAATTTTTTATGATCCAATACAAGTGGAATTAACTCAAATGAAGCTCATTAACACATTCTAAAAAATAATATAAAATTACTACTATTTTGCTACAAGGGACTTCCAGAAATTCTAGATTTCTGAACTAGTAAACCAATCCAAGTAGCTCAATGATGAACATGACTTTTCAAAGTTGGTCTAAGGATGCATCATGCTTGTGATTATGTAAATAACCTGCAAAACAACTCACTTCAATCATTTAACTAGTATGACCTACAACAAAAGAAGCATGAATTAGAAATGCAGAAATAAAAGATGCAAGTGAAAAAGACATTCAAATGAAATAAATAAATTGTACAAGAGGGCTTTGAGGCTCCTGGGATGGAAAAACCAAAGGGTATTCATATTACTATGAAGGAAACCAAGCTTTAGAAGCTAAAAATGACACCAAACTTCCTTATTTGAATCAATCCAAGTACATCCCTGCTAGAAATGAAAGTGGAGTTGCTAAATAACAAGTTTTCTCCACAAGAAGACTAAGAAATACATGCATCTAGAGGAAAATTCGAATTGATACTTATATAAAGTGACAAGGAAGCATTTTCCTTGAAAGGAGGCAACTTCCCCACAAATATCCCTCAAAAAGTTGATATAGTTCCCAACACTAGGAATTTGCATTAAATGACAGGGAACACATTCCTAGATTTTCTCAACCACTGGAGCTCCAGAAAATTTTCAATAATCTCATCATATCGTGTTCATTTATTATAAAATATTGGTCCATCTTGTAGCAGGGAGCAAGTCTCTAGATTATCTCATCCTCTAAATCTTCATAATCATCCCAATATTCTACAAAATAAATACTATTAGGCACATAATAAGCAAGGATAAATCATATTCCTAAGGACCCATTAATATTATGAATTAACTCTATGATGTGCAAGTAAGGGGGTCAAATACATGTTTTAAGTGTCTATAAATAATCAAATGGGCCTAATAAAAGAGATAATTCAGGGGCCCATCACCAATGTTTCTTTAGTTTCTGTAGCACCTACATCAAATGTGAGATGTGCTCCTCCAGATATCACGTTATACCATTATATCATATAGATAGACAATAACAAATGGATCTATAAAAGGGAATACTATATCATTCATTAACCTCATAAACATAGTTGGTGCATTGCATTGGAAAAATGGCATGACTAACCACTCATACAAATTGCTTGGTTTTGAAGGCGGTCTTCCAAGTATCTTCTTCTTTGACTTGAACCTAGTGATATCCAGACTTTAAGTCCAGCTTGGTGAAGTATTTGGATTGCTGCAACTAATCCAACATATCATCTATCCTAGGAAGGGATTACTTGTTCTTGAGTGTATTTTTTTTTTAACGCCCTGTAATCAATACACATCCACTAAGTCCCATCCTTCTTTGGCACACTGATGATGGGTGACCCACATGTCAAGGTACTTTGTCAAATGACACTCTATTCTAGTATTTGTTGTAACTATTTCTTCACCTGAGTTGCTTCAATACTAAATTCTTGTATATCCCATTTTTTGGTAATGGGGAGTCCAACAATAGTTGAATCTCATGTTTGACTTCCCTCTTGGGCAGTAACCCTTTAGGATCTCGGAACACACCTTGCATGCCTGTAACAACTCTTCTAGTTTTTGTTTATGTTTGTTAATACACCCTTCCAGGGATGACTTTGATCTCATAGACTCTTTTAAAGACCGATTTTCTCTTAAAAACAATAAAACATACTTCTTGCTAGAATTATTTATTTTCTTGACTTGGTTGGCACTTATTAGTGAAAATTTGGATTTGCCCTTGTGTGTGTTGATGGTGAAGGAATTTCCATCCTTTATGAAGCAATATTTGTTAGCTCTCCGCATGAATATTGCGCCTCATATGTACATATAGGGACTTCGAAATACCACTCAACATACATAAAGGGGAACTACATCTAGTTCTACTTCACTAATAAAATCAACACTGATAACAAATCCAATTTTGCACTATTTGGTTACCTTTATTTAAGCATCCTTATTTACCCATCCCAATAGTATGGGCTTAGATGATCATGAACTTTCAATCCCAACTTATTGACTATCTCTACTACAATGAGATTTTCCTATTATCCTAAGTCGAATATAGCCTCAATATTTGTCTTCTTGACATGTATCTTTATATGGAAGAGTGATCTTTTCATTTTCTTCCTATTGCTGAAGGCTACTCAAATTTCCTGACTTCTCCATTGATGTACAAATGAAATTCTCATCCATGCCTAAGAAACTTTGCACTTAGTTTCTCGAATTAATGGCCATGATATTCTTCTTCTTAGCATATTTATTTTTGTTCTTTAGATTAAGCTTTGGATATGACTTCCAACATTTATTCTCCATGTGACTATAAATATTATAGTGATTGCAAGGATCTTTGCACTATTGTGTTGTGGCTACTGCCTTTTTGTCCTTTCCCCCTTTCCACTTCTTTTTGCCCTCCTTGGAAGCTTCTTGGTTCTCTTTTTGCATTGATCCATTGACTTCCCTTTCTTTTGTTTTGTGTTTTCTAGGTATTGTGTCTACACACAAGCCTCATCCACTAATATGGGATTGCACAACATCACTTCTTTCCGCAGATGGAAGTGTAGACCTCTAAGATGATTGAGGAGTACAACTGGGTTCTTTAGGGAGATACCCAACATTATGGCCATCTTTATAATTCTATGGTGTACTCTTATACACTCTACCCCTGCTTTTGCTTGAAGTAATGCCACAGAATCCATTGTTCCTCTAGATACGAAACATGGAAAAATTATGAATTTATGAGGGTTTTGAAATCCTCCATCATAGTCGCTAAAGGATATCTCTCCAACCTCAGGGTCTTCATGTGGCTTTCCCACCAGTTCAAGGCATGGCCCTCTAATTTCAGCCAAGAAAATGAAATCTTATGTTCGTCCTCTATATGATAAAAATGAAAATAAACTTCTAATTGTTGCAACCAATGATTTAACTTCAGAGCGTTACTCTTGCCTTGATATGGCTCGATGTCAACCTTTGCTTCCATTTTGAATAGTGATTGTGAATGGTTGACGATACTTGAGTTGGGTTGATCCTTTTCAGGTTTTTTTCTTAGATTTCCTCTATGGTTATTCTTGATATGTTGATTTCCCCTCTAATATGACCTCCATATTAGAACCTCCATCTTCTTTGAATAAATCGAGCTTATTAGTCAGGGCGGCCATGTAGAGGCCCACATTATGGTTTATATCTATGATTTATGCTTCCAGGCTTAGTGGTATGCTGAGGGTTATTAATAGATTCATTGACTATAACTAGGGTATTGTGACTTTTGGCTTAATCGATCTAGATCCCCTATAACTCCTCACAATATACATAAAGAAACCTACTCTAATACTAATATGATGCATAACTTGTCATGGATTTTCCATTAGGCAATTCATCACAACATATTTACTAAAATATATTAGAAAATCCAAAATCTACACTATGAGGGTTTATTTCTCATTAGATTTTTGGATCTGTTAATTACTATTTATTGCATGTGCATGTAAATTATAATTATGCATAAAATAGAAAACATCAAAATAAAACTCAAACTACAAATTAACACAAGATATAACTTGGAAAACCCTTTCAGGAGAAAACCTAGTTGGAATGTGAGGCTACTCTACTCTCTTTCTTTGAATGGAAAATGGATGCAAGTACAACGAAGTGAGGCTTGTGGCCCATTGGATGCTACAATGCACAAACCCTATTTTTTTTTCTCTTGTTATCCACTCTTGGCTACTCTGCTCATCTATGGAACAAATGAACTTGAATAGAATGGAACCCCTTGTCTACTTGTGGTTGGTTATAACACAACCCAATACCTTATTAGCGGTTAAGTTTGACTCCTCCAGTTCTTAACTAGAGCTACAATGTGGACTCTTTTGGAGTCTTCTTCATCATGATCATGTGGCTAGCCCATTTTCCATAAATAATGGGGGTTGACGTGGCATCCTCTTGAATTATGGTGGTCAAAACAACAAGGTTAACTTTCGGGTGGCATAAATTTTGCATACAGACTCCCATTGAGGCGATTCTTACGTCATTGGAAAGGTATCTGTGTGTAGAATAGCAAAAAAAGGTGCAACAATTAAGTGGAAAAGTTTTAACCCCCTCCAAAAATGCGTTTGACGTCTCAAACTATTCTAGATCCCAATTTACCAAATGAGTTCCTGCTAGTAAAAATGGTCATGTGAGCTGATTCCTCCACTTTTTCCACTCTAAAAGCTTCAATAAGGATGAAAAACAATATAATTATGCACTCCATATTACTTTTAAGCTTGGAGATTTACTAAGTATGCCAAGCTTATGGTCAATATAACTTACCCTGACACAAATCAATCTATCTTTATGGTCGAGTATCTTTCCTAACCTTTTTTCTTGTATGAGATAAGTTGTTTCAATTTATGACTTATTTTTTAGTTCTTCTTTTACTATTGCTAGTGTGTCCTAATCTTTCTTCTCTTATATACCAATGATTTTAAAGGCTCTTTTATTATGCTTATGATCCAATTCAATTAGCTTATTCATTTTCTCTTTGATGCATTTGATGTCTAATTTATTTTTCATACAATCTAGGGCCAAACTATTATTTAGTTTTTCTTTAAACTATTTAATCTCATCCTTCAAGGTACAATTTTCTTCAACCATTGATTGTAACCTAGCTTCCATTTTTTGTAAATGAGTTTTAAACCCTAATATTTTATTCTCTAGCTTCTCTGCTAACTATTTGTGTTTGTTATTGCCTCTAATTCTATTATATGTTTTGCTTCTCTTTCTTCTCTCAATTTTTCTAACGAATCTATATGATTATAAAGAATCTAAGGTGACTTTGTTGGAGGTGACTTTGTTGGGCCGCTCTTGGTAAGTTGAGGTTTTGGCATATGTAGTGAAGTGCTCATAATTAGAAGATTTAAAAATAAGAGGAAAAAAAGGGGAATTTATGCATGTTGCAATATGGCAATTTTGAGGTAAAAAATGAGTTTCGAAACGAAAATGTAGCAACAAAATCAATTTTCAAGATGATGATGTCATCCCCAAAGGTAAATATTTTTGGAGGGAAAAGAAGAAAACTATTTTTCTTAATTGTATTTTCAGCTTGTCTCCTTACAGGTTTACTCAAAATGTTGAGTGTATGCACTAGTTGGATGTATAATAAAATTCTAGATTGAACGAGTACAACATATGCAGAGTGGGTACTCATTGGATGCATAAATAAATTTTGCATTCAAATAGTGCCCACACTTGACATTTGAGTAAATCTATAAGGAGATAAATCAAAAAGACAATTTAAAAAAAAATTCTTTTTAGAATTCATAAGTCTTATTTTATTATTTTCCTTAGGAGACCCATTTTAGACCCCCAAAAATTCCCCTAATTATTATGAATGGTCGAGTGCAACTCTTTCTCCAGAGAGAGAGTCCCTAGATCGCAGAGTTCATAGTATCACCAGATAGAGAGGGAGGGGTTGTAGACCACAAAGTTTACTGTATCCTTTCAGAACATAAACTTCAATGTATCATTATAGAACATAAACTTTAATGTATCACCACAAACCACTATATATCATTGTAGATCTATGTTGAGGAAACAAAGTATAAGATTAACCATTGTAGAGAGAGACCAAAGACCACTATGTATCAATGTAACAAGAAAACAAAAGTATAAGAAGAAATCACAAACTGTTATATATCACTATGTGTGTCATCCTAGGAAACAAAATGATCACAAGAGAGTGAGGGAGATCACAAATGACTATGCGCCATCATAGATTTGTGCTGAAGATTAATCACTAGAGAGAGGTTTGTGCCAAGATTACTATAGACTTGTGCTAAAGATTGAGAGATTCGTGCCAAGATTACTATAGACTTGTGCTAAAGATTGATTACTACAAAACCATGTTGAAGATCACTGCAAAACCATTAATTCAATTATATTACATTCAATTAAGCTATACATCTCCATAGATCGCTATTGAAAATCACCACAAATTCGTTCATTCAATTCTATTATATATAATAATTTTCTTATTATATATATATATATATATATATATTTTTTTTTTCTCATTGATTTAAAATCCAATTATAAATTTATAACAATTATTTAAATGGTAGGTATTAATGGTTAGATTTTATATTTTGGTAGGTATTAATGGTTAGATTTTATATTTCAAAAAGTAAAAGAGATTCCAAAAAATTGCAACTATTTATACATTAAAAAAAAGTAATTTAAATAATACTAAACTATGTTTTTCACTTTTTTCAATATATCTTCTAATAAATTTTATTTATTCTGATTTTATATGAGATGGGTTTAAATATTTTAAATTTTAAATTATATGGATGATACGATTATTTTTTTATAATAATTAAAAAAAACAATTATATCATCAATATAATTAAAAATTTAAACCCATCCCATATAAAATTATAATTTCATCACATTCCAATTTCAGATTTTAAGTATTGCAA
Organism: Pinus tabuliformis; assembly: GCA_031772625.1. NCBI lineage: Eukaryota > Viridiplantae > Streptophyta > Pinopsida > Pinales > Pinaceae > Pinus > Pinus tabuliformis. The sequence goes on along the minus strand of CM062814.1, from coordinate 5,529,043 downwards.
GTCCATTCAAACTTTCACAAAATGATTGTGATTGATATTAAACTCTGTTATAAATATAGTAATAATGTATAAGTAATAAAACCACCTTAAAAGAACAAAACGACACATAGACCTAGGGAATATGCTCTTGACCCTTAGGGTTTAGGGCTGCACAGAGACTTATTATACCTTTTCGAGCTGAGGAAGAGACAATTTCCGGAATCTTTCATACAAATTTCAACTATAAAAGGACATGTATGATCCCTGCCTTCATACGCTGTCCCATATGCTTCCCAGGTTGGCCGCTCTGCTAGTCCAGCACACCTGCCCGAGCGGTGCTCTGCTGCGAAATTAATTGCAGATCTGTGCTGTTCCTACTCGCCTCCCCAGGCTAACCCCGCAGCCACTGCTATCGACCCTCCAAACGACTACGACCCAGTTTTTTGTTCTAAAAATTATTTATCCGGCAACGGTTCTGAGCAAATCCAGGTTGATCGTGCCTTAGTTGCTCCCCGATTTCGGCCAATAGATACCTTGGCAGGTATCCAGCACTGTTAGCGAACTATCACAGGTAAAAAATGAGAAAAGGGCAAAATCTGTTTTTATTTTAAAGCAAATGTGATGCTGCGTATATAATTGTTTTGCCGATTTATAGAGTAACTCATGGTTTTTTGAATCACCCAATTGTGTGCATTTTGTTCCTGGTGTTTTCTCTGTTTGGAAATGACTCACTGATTAACTGTAGATTAATTGACAATTTTTGGGAACATAGGGTCATTAATTGGCAAATTTTGCAATTGCAACGTAGGATTACTAATCTGCAATTTTTGCAAGACGATGACATTAGTTGAATAGAGGCCTTGCAAAAAGCCTAAAGCTGATATTTATGCTTATAGTCCAATGATTGTTGAAAATGGGACAGGCTAGAAATCAAACTCAGAACTTGCCTCTGGCCAGTAGGCTGATCTACCAGTTATCTACGTTCTCCCTTCAGATAGGAAACCCTTATGGATTTGATGTCAATGTGTGGATTGCTATTTCCAATCACAAGTAGACATGCCACTGTAGGGCAAATGGAAGAAGCCTGCTATGCCGTTTTCAAAAGCCAAGAAAAGTATATAGAATCTCCTTTTATCCTTTACTGAATCTGATAAATGGATTTTGTGGAATTGGCAACTCTGAGAAGATTCATCCTTTTTCTTCCGAGCTTAAGAACAGTAATAATTGGCCTATTGAGAAACCCCGCTCCAAATCAATTAGGGCATGCGATCTGGAGGTTTGGATTAGGATGCAGCTAAGAAACTGTAGATGATATGGAAGTAAGGGGTCTATCTCCTAACTATTACCCTTGAAGTCTTGTTCCTTGAATAAAATAAAATAGAAGAGGCATTGCAAACAGAAGTTGGTGGCAATGAGACATAGTAGAAATGCATGCATCTTTGTGTCTATGAGCAAGTTGCTTCTGTGGCGTTTGATGCTGAGATGCAAGTGCAACAGATAACTTAGCCATTGAAGAACTTGGCAGAACTCCGGCATTTGATGCCGAGATACATATGCAACAGAGAAGTTCCATTGGAATAACTTGGCCCAACTCTGGAATTTTCAAATGTATCATTATTGACTCTTTCCACATGGAAAATCTTTTTTCAAACATAATTCCATGTTTATCAGGCACCCGCATTGCCATGTTTATTAGGCATCCACTTTCTCACATTGGCTTTGGTGAGCCACCCCAGCCAATTACAGCATGTCATTTTGTTTTTGGGTTGAGCCGTTTGGAAATTCCTTTTTTATTTAACACTCGTATTCTCTAATAATGTTGACTAGGTTGAGCACTTCAATTTCAAAATGTTGACCAACCACAAGTTGTGCTTGTTTGAAACTTGCAAGCCTTGCCCTGAGGTGTCATACGTTTGAAAAGCTCGTATGAAAAGCTTAATTGAGTCAAGATGATGTGCACTTAGAAATGCGTACGGCCAATAGAAAATTAACCAATTTAATGCATGCAAACAATGTTTTCTTTTTTCATGGTAATTTCAGATGTACGGCCAATAGAAAATTAACCAATTTAATGCATGCAAACAATGTTTTCCTTTTCATGCTAATTTCAGATTATTTTTTCAAAGAAGGGAAAAAAAAATGAGGCCCATAAGTGTAATTGCAATTAAGACTGCAAGATTTTATGGTCTTGGTGAAGAAGGCTATATTTCATTGTAATGTAGATCTATCCTAGTGAAATGGTGGAGTCAAGTTTATTTTTTAACCTGTGAAATTATCTGTTCTTCCTTCCTAGTTAATTGTATGGTGACACAAATGTTGTTTCACATCATATGTGATGCCCTTCTGAGTCCTGACCATATACTTCTGAAAAATGCCCTCAAACTGCTGAATATGGATTAGGCATAATCATATACTTATGATATTACTTTCTTTAATTAGAGGTTCCTTTTCGAAGATGACTCTTCATCTCATTTTTCTCTAATTTTAGTTTTAACTATTATTTCACTAGCTAACCTCGTGATTGAGTAAATATTCATTTAGAGGGATTGATATAAGCTAAAAGGATAAGCTTTATTTTAGTAGCTGTTATGTTTACCATACAGAGGAAGACTGCATTTTCTAGATCATTTAGTTTACTTTTAGGCTCCTTACTGATATTAAATTTGGTTACCATCTTTTGAGTTTTCCAGGCAGTAAGACATGGCGGCTACAACTTTTGCCAGTCAAGCTCTTTTCCAAATTTCTTGTGCTTCAGCTACCCCTAGAACAAGGATTAATGTATCCCAGAGGAGTTCCGTGTGCTTGAAACCATTTGGGAGTATCACCAGGGCCTTTGGTCTGAAGGCAAGTGAGGCTCGTTTCACAATGGCAACGCATAAGGTGAAGCTGATAATGCCTGATGGTGTTGAAAGTGAATTTGATGCTCCAGATGACGTTTACATTCTGGATTCTGCTGAGAATGCAGGCTTGGAACTTCCATACTCTTGCCGTGCAGGTGCATGTTCTACATGTGCAGGGAAAGTTGAAAAGGGATCAGTGGATCAGTCCGATCAATCATTTCTTGATGATAAACAAATGGAGGCTGGTTATGTGTTAACTTGTGTGTCCTATCCTACTTCGGACTGTGTGATTCAGACCCACAAGGAAGGTGAGCTATATTGATGAATATATGGTTACCAGTTGAATTTGTTCTCGGGCTATATCTTTTGCCAAGATATGGAATTGTACGCGAGATGATTATGCAGCATCCGCAGTCATGATATTTGTCTTTAAGGTAGGTAGGCCGTATGCATGAGTGAACTGTGAGTTTTTTCACTGATGTTAACAAAGTAGTTTTTATGTTAGCACTGTTTTTGCTGAAGATCCAAATAATGTTACATTGAGGAACTTATGGGCTCTTGACATGGATATATTGGCAGTCAAGGGTGCTGCCCGTGTGTTTGTGTGCTTGTATGCCCCATTTTCTTGTTTAAGTTGGACATGATGATTGGGATTTTTGCAAAATAATGTAGGTCTTATGTTAAAATTGTTCTGTTTGAGATTCTGGACAATGACGTATGGAGGGATTTATGGGCTTTTGACACAACTTTATAGGCAGTCAAGGTTGCTACCAGTCCGTTTGTATGCTTTTGCCCCATTTTTTTCTTTTATTTAGGACATCATCAAGAGTACACTTTTAGATTGATAGATAAAGACGCAAAGACACTTTTAGATTGATAGATAAAGATGCAAAGACACTACTGCCAAACGTGATTTCATCCTTAAAGGAGGATTGTAGGATGTAGTCGAAATATATATGCATCACAATGGTATTCCCAAATAGCTGGACCTGTTTGTGGTTAAGGCTACAACATCTGAAATAACAGTTTGAGATTGTGTATATGCTATTGTATGTCTTGGCGAAGCAAACGCCAAACCTGCAATTTTGTAGTTCAAATTAGTTGCTTGATTTGTGGGATTGGGATGTGTCTTTTATGATTTATCAGTGTGAGGAAGGAAATTCAACATCTGAAATAACAATTTGAGATTGTGTATATGCTATTGTATGTCTTGGCTGCAATTTTGCAGTTCAAATTAGTTGCTTGATTCGTGGGATTGGGATGTGTCTTTTATCATTTATCAGTGTGAGGAATGAAATTCATAGAAGGATGGACAGAAAGTAGACATGTTTTTTGAGATGGATATCCACAAAGTGTGCATTTAATTTCTGAGGCTGATGGCTGTGGTTATTCAATGCTATACGATCTTTCTATTTGTCACTTACACTCATGCAGAGGAACTTCGTATTGAATTCCAAGGTTGAAAAAGTGTGCATGCACTGCAAATCTGGGTGTTCGTCTTGCTGCATTCCTTGGTCGCAATGTTTTTAGCATCTGAAGTCACTGATATAGATGACTGATTCAGGGAAAACATTAACTATTTAGGCGCTACTTGTACATGATTAGATATGGAGAAATTAAAGGTTAGATGATAATATAGTTTTTAATATTGTGAGTATAATTTATCTTTGAACTTGTGAAATAATAGTGGAAGCTTTCTTGGATTGATCAGATATGGAGAAATTAAAGGTAAGATGATAATATAGTTCTTAATATTGTGAGTATAATTTATCATTGAACTTGTGAAATAATTGTGGAAGCTTTCTTGGATTGAATGTTACTACTGCTTAGTTAATGCCATATATTTTGTAACCCTAGGAAACGACCTCTGGTTTCCTCAATTATAGCTTATTGTGGTTGCGTAATGTCAGGGCAGGGATGGGGTTTTGTCCGTACGAATATAACTGTTTGGATTGGCCTTTTCTACCAAAAATTGGCTGTTAATAGTATCTTTGAAATAAATGTTGTGGAGATTAGCTCTACATCAATGTTCAGAACAAACTCGGTTCATTCGCTTTGGAAGAAGGAAAGATTTGGGAACTTGTTCTTAAGCATTAATTGTACCCACATGTCTGTTGCTAGTGAAGGAAGGTGGCAGCACTCCTTGGTGTATACTTCAGAGGGGGAATGCTTAATTATGTTAGAAGGCTGGGACTGGGAGGAGGGGTTGCTCGGGTGGGTGTTATGTCTGTGGAAGATCTCTTGATTTGTGTTAGTAACTTGTCATTGGCCATTCTAACCATAATTTTTTGGTGGTAATGTTGAACAAACATTCAAGTGAACGGTCAACATTTTCTCAAACCATCAACACAAATTATAAAATATTTGAACATGTTTGAGATGAAAGGGTTGAGTAGCTTGTCTCAGGCTGGAGAAGTCTCACTGGCGAATTAGTTGGTTGCAGCGTTCCCTAGAAGTTTGATAAAAATAACATACTCGAGAGTGAATGCGAAATTAATTAAAAATTTAAGTGCCTCAAAAGTTGACTTCCGACATCATCATGGACATTCTTTGGAATCATAATTTGTGGTCTCCTTTAAGAAGGGAGACAATATTAACCCATTAAACCATATGTTTTGTAGTGCATTTAACCCATTATAGTGCATTGTGAAAGGAAGGCTTGTAATGCATTTAACCCATTATAGTGCATTGTGAAAGGAAGGCAAAACTGTTGTTGTTGTGTTTCTCATGACTAGGTGCATGTACTAATACTAAACTTTCACAATAGTATAAAAATATATTTGTTTGAGCTCACTTTGGCATTTTACTTATAAGAGCTCTCCAAGTACCATATTCTTGCCAAATTTTGAGCTTCTACAGTGACAATCTTGCTTATAGGGATAAACCTTAAGCTTCACAAGTTTTGAGGCATTTCCTCTCCCTTTGGCTTATCATGATTTGGGAAGAGTTCTCCTCTGCATTGTATCGCAACTTCAAAAATGTTCTCATTGTATCTTGAAGTTTTATGTCTTCCAATACATTGCATTTTGAAACTTTTGTTCATGTGACAAGGCTCTTGTTGTCATTATCACATTGTGATCATACTTCTTTTCACACTTGAAACTTTTTTCATTTGCATTGTGTTGTGACCATCAAAATTTTCATTCACATGACGACCTATCACTTTGCAATCCATCTTCTTATTGTGCCATAAACCATGCAATACACTGCAACATAGAAATTTTTTTAACATGCAATGTGCTGTTCCCTTTCTTTGTCATGAAGCATGAAAAGTTTTTTACTTGAGACAAGTTTATTGTGTAGATAAAAAGATTTCTCTCCTTGCAACACATCTCATGAGGGTTTTACATTTTGTTCATGCGTTGCATCATGTCGCACAACTTTTTTTTTGTGTGACTGAAGGCACCCTCCCTTCATTTTCTTCTCTTCTTACTCTTCTCTCTCTTATCTTTCTTTCCTTCTTGTGTCTCCATTCCTCTTATCCTTCATCTTCTTCCCTTGTCTCTTGCCTTTCTTTCCTTGGCACATCTTTGAAAACTTTGCACTTGTGATGTATGATGCTAGGACTTTTTGTTGGTGTGATGCATCACTCCTTAAAGTTTTTTGTTTTTTGTTTTTCTTTTCTCTTTGCATGTGATGACTTTCTCTTCATCCTTGGGCCACCATGTTGCAACCTCGAAAAAGTTCATGGGTGCAAGAACTTATGTTCTCATGCAATATGTAAATCGAGCCCTTTAATATTCATGACTTCCACCATGTTGCACAAAAAATAGTTTCGTGTGATAAAAGATGTTTCACATGGAATTAAACTTCATGTAATACACCCAAATTGTTGCCAAGCTTTCCCCATATAAATATTTCTAAGTTTCCTTGTTTGTAAGTTTCTTTGGTTGTAAAATTTTGAAGAATATTTTTCCAGATTTTCGTCCATAGTAAACATTTTGAATTGATGTTTTGAGTCCAAACCAGGGCCCATCATTAGGAGTAATTTGATGAGATGATAAGGTATAAATAGATAAAAAGAAAAGAAAATGAACTTTTCATCATTAGGAGTAATTTGATGAAAGGATAGATAAGATATAAATAGATAAAATGAAAAAAAATGAAATGGGTAAAACTTAAAAACCAAAATATAAAAGAAAATTGGTCAATTAATTAGAAAAATATAATAATGATAAGAAAGTTTATTAGGAAAATATAATAATAAAAGGAAGGTTTAATTAGTATATTGGTATTAATAATTGAAAATATAAATAAATAATTAAAATATTAACATTAATTAATAAATTATAAATCTAATTAGTTAATATATTACAATTAATTACTAACGTAATATTTTAAAATGATGTTAAAAGAATGAATATAATACTAATAATATTAATGTTAATAATATACTATAATAAATGAATAATATTTAAGTTAATAATGTACTAATATAATATTAATAATATTAAAGAAAACAATATATTATAATAAATGAATAATATTAAAGAAAACAATATATTATAATAAATGAATAATATTAAAGTTGATGATGATGATGGTTAATGTCCATTGAGACCAAACTTTGGTCTATCGGACCTAAAGAAACGAATTATTTAGTTTGATTTAAGATTTTATTCCTATGCTCAAAAAGCTTGGAGAGAAGCCTCCCGAGCTCACTGTAATCTTGACAACGTAAAAGGCTAGGAAGTTTAGTATTGCAACAAAGATTTTGAAACTGAGATCTAATGTAGTTGTATGCGGGGGACTCTAAGAGGAAGTGATTTTCATCCTCGATGTTCGTATTCTTACAGAGATGGGAGAACCTTTCCATCCATGGTGTTTTAGGAACTGCCCAACGACCTGTTTCACTATGGAGCTCATGAGAGTTCATTCTAATCTTGGCTATATTAATTTTCTTCTTTGAGCTAGTTAAAACAGAGAGATACTTTTGATCTTCTAGGGTGGGGTTGATGACCTCCTTATAATATCTTAATTTTCTTTTAGTTGCTAAATCTTTCTCACACCACATTTTTTCTTTGAACTTAGAAGTAACAATATTTTTAATATTATTAATGTTTTGCAATGCAACATTCTCGTCGATCTCTCAATTGTTTAACCAAACCCTGGTGTCTTTATACCAACCTCGTTTGAGCCTTAGGTGGTTTTGGCTGGAATTTAAAGCTAGCTTAGGAAGTCTACGGTCTCCTATTGAGTTTGTGCTTGTACAACAGAAGCCTAGTCATAGCTAGGCTCTTGATAGGGGAAAGACCCACTTCTATAAGGAGAATAGGATAGGGTGTGTTTCTTTTAATTTTGAGGTTATACGTTATAAAAAGCTTATGGATTTGCTCAATCTTTCTCCAGGATTCTCTAGAGATGCTACAACCCCAAACCTCGCATCCATATAAGATAACCGGAGTGACTAAAGTTTCAAAAAGAAACTTCTTTCTATCCCACATTATGAGGTTTGCCGTTTTACAATTATTTTCAAGACCAAAATAAGCTTTCCACCCCCCATTAATCCTTTTCTCAATGCTATAGTTTCAGTTGAGCTTGTGATGAATATCAATTCCTAAGTACTTGTAGGTAGACACTTCCTCCAAGTTACTATTGTCATAAGTAAAATTAGCATTAATCCTTTTCTCAATACTATAGTTTCAGTTGAGCTTGTGATGAATATCAATTCCTAAGTACTTGTAGGTAGACACTTCCTCCAAGTTACTATTGTCATATGTAAAATTAGTGTAAGTGTCCTTTTTGGATTTGATAATCATAACTTTTGTTTTGTCAGTGTTAACAATCATACCCATGGTAGAGCAGAAATCCTTAAGAAGTATATGTTACTTATCAAGATCAGATGGGCACCTTGCGAGAAGAACACTATCTTCAGCGTAGAGAAGAAGGATGATGACTATCCCAGTGAAAATCGTGCCAGCACATCCTACTTCCTCTAAACAACCTTCTAGCTTATCGATGTAAATGCCAAATAGGGTAGGGGAGAGGGGGCAACCTTGTTTAACTCCGATATTACACTTAATATATTTCGACCACCCCTCATTGCTCTTTAACTTGGCAATTACATTCTCGTATAACCTTATAGCGGCAACTCTCAACTCAAAAGGAACCTTTAGCTTTTCTAATATGTTTCAAAGGTTGTTTCTAGGAACCGTATCGAAAACCTTTCTAAAGTCCACAAAGCAACAAAAGAGATTGGATTTATCATTGCAACATTTCTCCACAATGATCCTAAGTGTAACGAGGTGGTCTGTTGTTGAGTACTACTTTCTAAAACTTGCCTGGCTTTTAGATGAATAATAGAACTAATTAATTAATATATACAATTAATTACTAACATAATATATTAGAATGATACTATAAGAATTAATTTAATACTAATATTAAAGTTAATAATATACTATAATAAATAAATAATATTAAAGTTAATAATGTACTAATATAATATTAATAATATTAAAGAAAATAACATACTATAATAAATGATTAATATTAAAGTTAATAATGCACTATTAATAATTTATATTTTAGTAACTATATTAGAATATCTTATAACATATTCTCTATTAATTAATTAATTAATTAAATGATTTATTTATTTATTCATTATAATTGATATAATAGAATTAGAGTTTAAGTTAATGAAAATAATTATATATTAATGTAAAAGTATAAAGATCTAAGAATTATAAAATTATATTAGATGGAAAAGAGAAAGAATGAGAAATATCAATATTAATAGAGTAATATTATTAATATTAAGATTCTTATGAGAGTGATAATGTTAATAATGACACTATTAATTTAATATTGAAAGGGAGGGAAAAATCTTAAGAGTTGAGAGAGCACAGGGAGCCAACTACTAACTTTGAGACCACCATCCCTATTGAGGTTGTTTGGATGTCTTAAAATTTCAAGAGCCTCTCAGAATCTTCACTTAAAATAATGATCTTCCTTTGCAATGATAGAAGTGTCCTCAAGGAATATGTGATGCTTAGTGTGGAGGGAATGCTCTGCAAGAGCAAATGTACGAGAGCGTTGATTTTTAATGTTGACACAATGTTCTTTTATTCTTGTTTTGAATGACCTCTTGATTTCACCAATGTTTCAAAGTTTGTTTGGGTAACACTAAGTCATTCTTAAGGGTGAATTACATCCTTGAGGTTCTCCTTTAGCTTCTATAAGACATGGATCAAAGCCCTAAGCTTTCAACATTCAAAGAAAGTGCTAAGCTCTTAGGTTTCCACTCAAGAAAGATGACCATATTGCCATGGTTTAGGCATATATAATTGTCTTTCCAAGGGTTGGCCTAGAAGCCTTTCCTTAAGTCTTATCTTTTATTAACAAAATCTACATTAATTAGAGATATTTAGGTTGACCTTCTATCTTAAGAGGATTAAGGGGGTTTTCTATAACCTTTCCATCTAAAATTTTCCCCAAGGTTTACACAATTGTAATTCCTTATAACATGGCAATCAATACTCTTTTTTAGAGGGTTATATATATAGTGCAAGGTAAATGTCACCATTGAAGTCACTCATATAAAACCGATGTACCTAGTTGTATAGCAAGGCTTTTTGTGGCAATAATTGGACTTCCCATTTCAGAACTCATAGCCTTGCATAACCAACTCCCTATACTTTTATCCTACAATCAATAAATTCATAAAATGCTTGGCTATAATTTCATATATATGTGATATTCTTAGACATAGCTCATAAGGTATACTAATGATTTACATAAATTCCATCATGACTAGCACATTATGCTATTTAAACATGCAGTGGTTTTCTAAGATATCAACTCAATGTACAACATTCCAATTCTCATATCTTTCATGGTTTTATAAATAAAATGTAAGGATAATGCATCAATGCAATCAAGATGGCAATACTTAAAGGGTATAGACACATTAAAATTTGCAAGAAAGTTATCGAATCCATAACTTCTTAACCATTCCACGCATATGAGACATATCATGCATTGCAAGCATAAATTCATAGTTTCAAACTTGTTTGTATATAAGATTTCATTGCAAAATGTGAAAGACTTCTTTGAATTTGTTGTCAACTCAACCAATTGGGGGTGAGTGATTTTTCACCCAATTGTAGGCATATTTGTTGAATTTTCAAGTACAATGTAGAATAATACTTATTTCTGAGCATTGATAGTTACTTTGGATGATTATGTCTTCTTTTAACATTTAAACTTCTTCATCAAGCAATTATACTTTAGAGATTCAACCATTAACAATAGAAGGAAAGAAGAGATCACAATGCACAAGAATGACAAAGTTTACCTTGAGAAAACCCACTATGGGTGAAAACCCACTATGGGTGAAAACCCAACAATCTTTTCTCTATAGAATCAATCCAACTGGAGAGACATTAAAGTCAAGATGATAGACAATTGACCAACATGGATGGCAAGCTGAACCTCTCACCAAGAAACCAAGTCAACCCCCACAAAACTATTCACAAAAAATCCTTGAATAACTTATCTAATATTTGAAATAGGTATGATATAAAGAGTCGAATTTAGCCTCTACCTTAGCCACAAAAGTTCGGTCTTGGACCACAAATGAACCACATAAAATTTTGGTTTTTGCCTAAAAAAGATACCACAAAAACTTGCATTGATATCAGCCTCTTGTACTTTCTTGAGCAAGGGAAGAAATAATACTTTACTTCTGTTTTCGACCTCCTTGAATCTTTGTTATCCTTTGTAGATTGTAGAGATATATTGCTTGTGGCATGTGATGTAAAGTGCCCCAAGAGGGAGGATGCATGCCTCCTTTATCTAGCCATCATGAGGTTGAATGACTGCCATAAGGGGCTGAGCTAGATATATTGCTTGTGATGTGTGATGTGAAGTGCCACAAGAGGGAGGGCGAATGCCTCCTTTAAATAGCCATCATGAGGTCAAATGGGTTCCAAAAGTGGCTGAACCAACTTGAGCATTTAGAGTAGTTAAATTGGTTTCTTGTGGAGGGAAAAATACAAATTCAAAATTCAAAATTCTTCTTTTGCAAAGGTCATGAAGAACATGCCTTTCATATTTTATTTAACAAATACAAATAATATAATTTATTTTGAGCATGAAGAACATGCTTACAATAAATACATAATGATGAAAATATACATTATGAAAACTAACCATAGTTACAAAATTCAACAACAATGATACCTAATCTTTTTATAGGTGGCCACTGTTTAGCCAAACCATAATACCACAAGGGTGAATTCAAGCACCTCCACAAATTTGGCAATCAACAACTTTTCAAGGATTAACCTCATAATAAACTTCTTGTTGGCTATTAAGAGCCCCACGAAATCTAAGCGCGCCTTTTGCTAGATTTTCACAAAACAAGAGTGAGCCCCTTTTCATTGCTTCACAATTTCTTAGGGAACACCATTCTTGTGTGCATAATGTGGCCTTAGCTTGTAGTCTCGTTCTTTAATGTTCTCGAAAAGTTTTTCCACATGATTTAGGGTTTGAACCATGGAGTTTTCAATTGGTTTAACACTCATCTTAAGTTAGTTTCAGTCTTCAACACTCAATTCACTATGTCAACATGGAAAATTCGCTCTTGCTCATGCACACAACTTGCCTCTAATGCTCATGCAACCCCACATATTAGTTTTCTCTCTCCATAATCCTACACCTTCATCCACACATATGGTTCTAATCTCCCAAACTCATGCAATTAACCTCCTTCAATGGTGGGTACATTTTTCAAGGGAGAAGATTTTGGAGTGTTATGGGAGTCAACTCATTCTTCTAATAATTGTGAAAAGTGTTCCTTCCACCATTTGCATTAAATGATTGACTTGTCAAGTTAACATTCTCCCCATCACTTATGCAATTCACCTCCTTCAATGGTCGACACTTTTTCCAAGGGAGAATCTTTGTCATGTTCCTTCCTAAATTATTTTGGAATAGTATTAATTTCTATATTTTGGGGCCAATTTTGGAGGTGATGGGGGTCCATTCGATTTTATTAGGAGGCTAGACTTAGTAGAAGTTAATTCGATGTGGTTAAGTATACGTGGGGGGCCATCTATACTAGGGGAATACACATCCCCTAGTTTGATTTGCATGGAGGGGAAACCGATGGTTATGTGAGGGACCCACGATGGAGGGAAAATGGAGGGAAAAGTGCTCCACGAAATCTATATAAGGAAGGCAACTCTCCTCATTTGGATATCTTATCTTTTGACATATTGAACTCAATCTTAGTTGCTCGAGCTGTTTAGCCGGGTTACTGTGTTTTTTAGCACATGAGTGTCTTGGAGCGGAGATCTCAACCCTTGTTTTGGTGGACTTCGAGTGTTATCCCTAGAAGGGAGTTCTTCTTCATCTCAGTTCGTACCAACAACAGGGAAACGAGTTACAACAACTGTAAGTAGAGTACCAGCAGCAGGGAGAGTAACAACAACACAGGGATTGCGTAGTCATAGCGTGAGGCACTCCAAGAAGTTGGGGAGACAGGAGCATCCTTCATCATTTTGAGGAGTATAGAGGGCAGCTACAGACAAGAGGGCCATCCTACATGCAACTCTTATTTCATCACAAACAAGATTGTGTCATCTCCTCCATCACTGCACAATCATTGGAGTGAGACTCTTTGGGGCAATACCATTCAGGGGAGTTTGGAGCTGGGAGATGATTTGGAAGGCCATTTGAGGAGGATTGCTGGAGTTGGGAGAGCAGAGACTGACAGGATCAGTCACAGCAACATAATTCAAAATTGGAGGAGGGCCAAGTTGTGAAGAGTCAATTTTTGAAGGTTGGAACCAAGGGAAACTCTTTCTGGGTTTTGGGCAAGGATCACACTCTAATTTAATATAATTTTCTGGGAAGATATAAGGGGTCAAACATGGGTCCCAACTCAACTAGTAGCTAGAGTAGCTAAGGGGAATTTGAGCCGAAATTCCGAGGTCAACATTTGGCCAATTCCTTCGTGGGTTATTTTGGGCATTTGGTGGAGAGGCTGAGGTTAATTTACCATAATTTTCTGAGCACCGGAGGTGGGGTTCCCAACAACATCTTTGTAGCAGACATCATATTTCACAAGGGCAGCGTAGGGCATCATTGCAACATTTATTTGTGCCATCTGGGCTTGACATATTACCACCTGGGCTTGATCACACTTGCCATTGAGGCAAGCCCAGGTGCACCACTTCCACATTATTGTACTTTTCTCCCATATTATAATAAAATGGCTCAACTATTGGTTATTTCTGGACTTTTTATGGGTGTGCTCTAATGTTTCAATTTTATGGTGTTGTTTTTATTGTTTTCTTTGCATAGCACTATTTTTCCTAGTGTGGAACATTACAATGGTATCAGAGCATGATCTTGGCCCAGCTGTGGGAAATTAGCCAGAAGATCATGGAAGCTTTGGGTATGAGTGCACAGTGATGGGTGAAACTGGAGACAAACACATGGTTTAAGGAAAATCCAGTATGCAAAAATTCTTGGGTAGTTGGGACGATGAGAGGTTGACCCAGTTGAGGAGGGTGACAGACCAAACCCATCCTCACCCTTACAACATAGACATTAGAGATGAGCAGGCCATGGGGGTGCAACCATCTACATCATGTGGGGAAAGTCGACCAGATGAGGGCATCGGATCTCCTGAAAAGGCGCAAGCAGGACATAGACAGTGAGAGGGTGAGACCAAGGGGCGCTTTTGCTGGTGGAGACCTGGCTTTAGATATTAGGAGTCTGAGGAGGAGGTTGAGCATGATGCTGAGAGCCCATAGGATGGTGAGGAGCACATTGATATACCCGGTGTGGCACAAGAGTCACCTTTATTAGAGACCTCTTTGATAGACCTAGTTGACACCTTGGTGGATAAGATAGAGTCTACACACATAGAGCCAACAGTTGGTGAGGTATCTGGAGCTGTGACCGAGTTAACAGGCGATAGATGCCCACGACAGTTCCACCAGTTTCAGGTCGACCTTTTGGCATTAAAAAGGAAGGTCGCATTAATGCGTGAGGCTATTCTGCAGCAGAACGAGGAGCTGGAGGGCATGAGAGCAGTTTGTGCCGAGTCCACGGCCAAATTGACTCGCGTTGGGGAGCAGTTGGATTCCCTACTGGTGCAGCTAGAGTGCACGTTAGAGCGTGAGAGTAGCCCTCTTCGGGCATACATAAATGGGGCTGGCAGCACTGTTAGGTTACCTTGGCCCATTGGACAGAGAGAGACAAAGCTACCTAGTCAGATTTTATGTATTGACCAGGATAGCGAAATGAGACGACCTGAGTTGCACAGGGTGCAACACCCGCATGTTGGGGTTGTTCTATGTGCGGGGGTTCATGCATTCAATCTCTCTCTTGGGGTTGGGTGGCAAGAGATTCTGAGTTGGTACTCGGTGGAGTGGGCTATGGAGATGGTAGTACACCTGGGTGTAGCTCAGCAGGAGCTTCCAGGCACTGGGGAGACCAGCAACGCAGACTGGGATTGTGTTCCTGGTGGGGCTACCTATCGTTTCCCAGGTATGTTGGTTAACTACAACCTGGATGATATAGTTGACATGGCAGTTGAGTGTGCACATTCACTAGGGGAGTCTCGGTCAGCACCAATGGCCAAACAGTTTATGGACATACTCTTTTGCTTGTCTTGGTATGACATTTGTACACGGGATCACTAGGTGATCAACATACTTTGGCAGGTGTTTGTCAAAGGAGGTGGCATTGGCAGGCCACCAGACAATGCCTTGTATGGAGCTAGGGATTCTTCACATTTGTGTGGGACACGAAGGAGCAGAGCAGTGGTGGCATCGCTGCTGACACTTGAGGAGATTCACTTCTTGGGTCCCTTAGGGAGGACTTGGAGGGGAGGTCCCCTCATCAGAGAGCATGGTGATACGACGGTGGAGGTGATGATACGGGTTGGATGTTGGCCGATGCATATGGACACAACTTTAAGCCATTTCATTCAGGGATAGGTAGGAGCATCTAGCGTGGAGCAGTGGTCTACAAATGGGCATGGAGATGCATGGGGGTGTGCCATAGTATGTTGGATTACGTTGTGGAGTGGGAGTGCCTCACATCGCATTGAGTATGTGCAGGGAGTGACAGGTACAGTGACATAGGACAGTACAAGATGGCAATCGTAGTCGAGGTTATCCAGCGGTTTACAGGGGTAGGTCATGGTGTGCAGTGGCATGTCTAGGAGTATTGGGATGATCGGTGGTATGCAGTGGCATATGGTGCTGCACAACGGGGTCTTGGAGTGTTGCCTCTAGGGAGACTAATGGATGAAGACACTAGGCATACCTTTGGGTGTAGTTCACCTAGGATCGACGGGAACACAAATGACAAATACTTGATGGTATCTGCGGGGACTCACACGCCTAACCCTCTTCTACATCCCTCACGAGCATAGTTGATTTTCTATCGTCCTTTGGCACTCTGGGCATGAGAAGCAGTGGACAAGGAGCTCACTCGAGATATTTGGATGACACTCAACGCACTAGGGGAAAGACTTCTCAGCAGTGGAATTGGGTTGGTGCATTAGTTGACAACCACAGGTTGGGGGATGAAGTGATCATCTGTAGGGGTGGCATATCGTTCATCACTGAGCCAACGCCTAGGGAGCTAGTCACGAGGAAGACACATGTCACTCTTTTCCCAGGGCATGTCGAGACCATGCATGAACAGAGGATACCAGGTATGACTAAGGGAGTCTCCCAGTATGTTTTTGGGCTTCAGACATTATATTGGCACGTTATCGAGAGGGCGAATGGCAAACCCAAGGGAGATGGTTGGTAGGGACAGGATGGATCCACATACATTGAGTTGATTGCACGTATCATATACCCATCTATTGGTTGCATTCGGGGGTAGCTATTTGGAACACGTGGTTTCCAGTGATCATCAATACTACACAGTGGTAGGCATAAGATAATTTGGCATGCCTCAAATTAGTTCATGATGTATGGAGCCTATATATGGGTGGCATGCAGGGACTAGAGATGACGGCCAGAGGGATTCCATTTGTTGATAGAGCTATGCCACAACAGGTTTGGCTATGGGATGCAGGGATTCAGTTGATTGATAGATCACTCGTGATGAGTGGAGTCGTGGCAGAGAGTGATATAGTTCGCTCTTGGGATGACACATGGGGGTTCACAGAGGGTTTGATCATATGGGGAGGCAGACATTCTCTGTTGCTGCACAGGTTCGGATTTAGATTTGGATGGGTAGGCCTTGGCGCCATGGAGATGCCCAAGAAAAATGTGTCTTACCTCTTTTAGTATTCCACCATCGAGTTCCAAGAGAGGATGATACTGACTGTGCATGATGGGGAGTATGACATAGTCATAGTAGTGCAGCATTAGCGTGGTGGCACCACTCTGGGACTAGCATGGAGTTGGGGCATCACAAATCTTCACAACTCAATAACCTTTGGGGATGTGTCGACTACTGCAGGGGGATATCATACATATATTCCATTGGGCTTTAACGAGTCAATGATGGAGCAGGGGACTTCTGGTACTTGCATTATGCAAGATAGTGAGTGGAGTGAGGGGAGTTTCATGTTGGACAGGATGGCCTAGGATCTTGGTATTGAGAGATTCTTTCATATCAGGACGGTGCTGAGCTAAGGGACGATTCAGTGGCACATTTGGGACCCTGTCACATGTTGAGTGACAGTGGCGAGAAACAGTTAGAGAGGATGATCTTTCAGGCATTGCTTGAGGACAAACAATTTTTGGTGCATTGGAGGAGCTTTCCGGTTGAGAATGCTACTTGGGAGGGCGAGCACATACTTGAGCATCCAACACTGAAGTTGATTGGGGACAAGCAACATTTGGGAGGGGAGGATTGTCATGTTCCTTCTTGGAGTAGTATTAATTTCTACATTTTGGGGCCAATTTTGGGGGTGACGAGGGCCCATTTGATTTTATTACGAGGTTGGACTTAGTAGAAGCTAATTCGATGTGGTTAAGTATACGTGGGGGCCACCTATACTAGGGGAATTCACATTCCCTAGTTTGATTTGCGTGGAGGGGAAATCGATGGTTATGTGAAGGACCCACAATGGAGGGAAAATGGAGGGAAAAGTGCTCCACGAAGTGAGTTCTTCTTCATCTTAGTTCGTAGCAACAACAGGGAGACAAGTTACAACAACTGTAATTCAAGTACTAGCAACAAGGGGAGTAACAACAGCACAAGGATTGCGCAGTGTCATCGTGAGGCACTCCGAGAAGTTGGGGAGACATGAGCATCTTTCATCATTTTCAAGAGTATAGATGGCAACTACAGACAAGAGGACCATCCTACACGAAACTCTCATTTCATCACACGGGATTGCATCATCTCCTCCATGACTGCGCAGTCATTTGAGTGAGACTCTTTGGGGCGGCACCATCCAGGGGAGTTGGAGCTGGGAGATGATTTGGAAGGCCATTTGAGGAGGATTGATGGAGTTGGGAGAGAAGAGACTGATGGGATTAGTCACAATTCGAATTTGGAGGAGGGCTAAGTTGTGAAGGGTCAATTTTTGAAGGTTGGAACTAAGGGAAACCCTTTCTGGGTTTTGGGCAAGGATCACACTCCTAATTTTATAGAATTTTCTGGGAATATCTAAGGGGTCAAACGGGGGTCCGAACTCAGCCAGAAGCTAGATTAGTTAAGGGGAATTTGGGCCAAAATTCCAAGGTCAACATGTGGCCAATCCCTTCGTGAGTTATTCTGGGTATTTGGTGGAGAGGCCGGGGTTAATTTACGTAATTTCCTGAGCAGCAAAGGTGGGGTTCCTAGCAACATCTTTGCAACAAACATCATAGTTTCACAAGGGCAGCACAGGGCATCATTGCAACATTTATTTGTGCCATTTGGGCTTGACATATTACCACATGGGCTTGATCATGCTTGCCATTGAGGCAAGCCCAACCCAGGTGCACCACTTCCATATTATTGTACTTTTCTCCCAGATTATAATAAAATGGCTCAACTGTTGGTTATTTCTGGACTTTTTGTGGGTGTGTACCGGATGTTTCAATTTTATGGTGTTGTTTTTATTGTTTTCTTTGCATAGCACTATTTTTCCTAGTTTAGAACATCACAAGCTTCTAGGGGGTAATGGGATAATCTATTCCTTTCATAATTGTGGAAGATAGTCCTTTCACCAATTGCATTAGATGATTTACTTGTCAAGTCAATATGGGAAATGAAGGATAATTCCCAAAATTAATTTGGTAGCTGTAAAAAATAATTTGACAAAGGTGGCTAGGGATTATTAGGCATATTGAATCCCTTAGCCCCTTCAATGTTCTCCACTAGTGGTATCATGCTCCTTGTGGATGCTCATGCCTCATTGAGTTGTTTTGTTCCTTCATTAACCATAATAAATACATATATAATATTTTGATTTATTCAGTTCAACTTAGCATGCCAATGAAATGTTTAAGTTGAAATAAAAACAATGCTCAACATAATTAATTACAACTTAAACAAGGGGTCAAAATGGGGATGGTACACCCCCCTCGCCCCCTTGGAATAGCATAATCATGGGTGTTCTTTTCGTATCAATATTTTCCATGTCTTCCTCTTTTAATTGATTCAACAATGGCATTATTTTTATGGTCTAGTTCACTTGTATACTTTTGGCTTTCCAACATATGCCTACAGTTATCATAAAGTAATCATACATATAAGAACCTCTTCTATGCATAAATATTCCATTGACGTTTATAACTCAGGATAAGATATCCATTCTAAACACAATACTTATTTGTATGGTCATGGATTCACATCCATATGACTGCCATGGATAGAACTCAATACGTTGTTTGCTTGAACATTCCAATGCACTTATGATACTAAGTAGGAGGTTATTCATTCAAGCCTTGTCTTTCTTGTAGTCACTTTCCTTTTAAGCGTAGGCATCCATTTCACTATTACATAGTCCCTCAAATGATCCATGATTTGCAAGGCTTATACACATCGAAAGAATATTAAGACTTATAGAGTTTTACAATTAAGGCATCCCCAAACATGCTTCAAGATAACATAAATCATCACAACAACGATTATGGCATACCATGTTGGAAATACTGAGAGGGGGGTGAATAAGTATTTCTTTTCAATTGTTACTTTTACCAGTTAAATCAATTATATTTAGAACACAAAATGAACAATAGGAATAAATGCTTTTATTAATATAATGTTTACAATAAATCAGGTACAATATATAGGGCTCCAACCCATTTCCAAGCACCAACTTGGTCTTTTGTGAGGCTCCAACCTCTAGGGCACCAACCCTGTCTTGTCAAGGCACCAACCTAAGATTTAGGAGCACCAACTCCAAGGAAACCAATCCTTCCAATTCTGAAGCACCAAACCCAAGGGCTCCGACCCTATTTTGTTAAGGCACCAACCTTGGATTTAGGAGCAACAACTCCAAGGACACCAATCCTTCCAATTCTGAGGCACCAACCCTAAGGGTTCCGACCTTATAGTATTTCTTTGTCAATAAATGTTTTGATTGTATTACGCTGATCTCAAAATCTTCTTCACTATGTTCTATCAATCTACAACTTTACTGCTACATCAATGACAACTTGTCTTCTTATGAAAGAGTCTTCACAACTTCATATTTGTCCAAACAGAGTCTGCAGAGTTACCTCATGATGATTTCAAATAGCCATCATGATCTCCAATAATGTCTCCAGGATCTACTGATGCTTTTCAACAAGATATCTTTGATAAGCTGCACTAAGCCTCAATATATGCACAAAAACAATTCTCTATTTTTCAATCCTCTGTTCTTATTGTTGCAGTGACTGCTTCAGGAGTAACTACTTCAGGAGTGATTATCGTGGTATCTTACTTCCAAGGAACAAACTCACAAATACTTCAACGCTGGTGTTGTCCACTGCTCCCTTCAAACGATGACTGATGAAATCTTACTTTGCTGGTTTGAGGTCATATAGATCTTCACAACAAAGTTCTTCAGGTTGCGGTCTGTGCTTCTTCCATAGATTAATTCATCACAGGTATAAAATGTATGAATGACCCTATGCACAGTCAGTCTCGGCTTTCTTCGTTCTTCAACTCTTAATGCTCTTGTGTATTTCTCTTTTGATCGACCTTCGAATTCCTTTCCTTTGTTTCTTCTTTTTCGCTTGTCCTTCGGCTTCTTTGAGTTCATGAGTTGTGAACTGTTACTTCATTTCTGTATTCAATGCCCGAGATCAATACCTTTAGTGAAACGTTTTAACTTGTATTTATATGAGTTTCACCAATGATTGAGAGACACATTTATTGGAGTGAGGCCGACTTGTTTATTTACGGAGAAACCATAAAGGAGAGGCTATAACCATATTATAATAGAAGTCTGGCGGTCCCCACATGCCATGTCACCGCTAATCACAATCACAACTTTCAGAGGTCTCTTATTACACAATATATCGGAGAGGCCCTTTTTAATATTCATCCAAGGCCCACATGGAGGTCCCACATGCCATGTTATTAATCGCAATCACAATTTTTCCGAACTCCCGCAATCACAACTCGTGAAAATCCCGCAATCGCAACCTTATGGCTTCACGATATAACATCCCGATACCCCTACTACTGATGGAGTGGATGCGATATTCAATAAACTATTTTTGATAAGCCAATCAGGTCCACAATATTATCACAATTGGTGGTCTGGGGTCCACCACTCTATCGCAATTGGCGGTTTGGATGTGTTAACCCTTAAGACTTGTGATATGACTCCCGATGAGGCGGACGTAATATAACATAACGGTGTATTCTAATGGAGCGGCCGGGTCCGCATATATATCGCAATTTGTGGATTTGAACAAAACATCCCTTTATGGTTTGCGATTATGCGATGGATGTGATATTGTATAGGGCTATTACCATAACCTGTTTCGGGTCTGCAGTGATATCGCAATCACAAATTTTGGTGTGACATACCTTTAAGTCTTTGCGATACCTTTTGATGACCAGACACGATGTTATATTAAGGAGTATTATAATGGTCCAGTGGGTCCACAATAATATCGCAATCAGAGGTTTTCCCTGTAACATCCTGTTAAGACTTGTGATATGAAAGTTCATATGACGGATACGATATTGTATTAAGGCATATTGTAATGGAACCATCAGGTCTGCAGTACATATCGCAATCGGCAATTTTAGCGTGACCCTTTTTAAGACTTGCGATATGTAACTTTCGATAGTGGCAGATACAGTATTACATTAGAGCTTGTTGTACTATAATAGTCGGGTCCGCAACTCAAATCATAATTGCAAATTTCAATGTGACACGTAATAAAGTCGCCGATATAATATGTTGCTGATATGTTAACTCCGATGCGCTGTGGAATTTTGTTTATGCTCCTTCGCCGATGTGTTCCTCTTTGCTTCTCGATGGCTTCCAATGACCTCTTCCTCTTACTCTTTGGCTTTCTCTTTCGATGGCTTCCGATATCTTTCCTCCTTGGGTCCACTGCTTCTATTATGTCTGTATATATGTATTTAATCCACTTGGGTCCTCCATCTCATCATATCATCATATATCAAACTTTCATCACTATGAGCATTATGATCAATGGGCATCAATAGGCAACATCATGTATCAAAGAATTTGCCATCACAAACACTGCTATATTGACATCAATGACAACCTAGATTAACATACCATAGGGTTTCCGTGTTCTAAAGATAGCGTATTTTATGTGCTTTCTAGTAAAACAACCATCATCTATCCTTCTTCACAGGTCCATCATCTCACCTATATCATGTACATACAATTACCATGAGATATGTTTATAACAATTTTGATGAAAATTCCTTTTTAATATGTGTCACATCTCAATCTTCACTCAAATTTTCTGCATAAGAGAAATTAGATTTTGTAAGTATGACTTTCCTCATAGGATTTGGCTCTTCCTACAATAGGTAGCACCCAATATTTATTATTGACTCACACTCATTTCCATATCCAAGGCCATTCTATGAACAACCCTAACTTCTAAGCAACCAAATAAATAAATATATATATATAGTAACTATGACATTTTTCATAGGATTTGTCTCTTCCTACAATAGATAGCACCCAATCTTTTTTATTGACTCACACTCATTGCCATATCCAAGACCATTCTATCAACAACCCGAACTTCTAATCAACCAAATATATATATATATCTATATATATATATATATATATATATATATATATATATATATACATATTCAATTTTTAGTTGTCACTACTTCATACATATAATTTTTTCATTGCAACATTTTCAACAATTTACAATAGTTTGCATAGATTTTCAGAATACCACATAACCATGATTTCCCTTAATGCATCTACCTAATTTGTATTTTGAGTGTACTACTTGATATATATCATGAAATATCAATTCATGAATGTATTTCCAAGATTTTATTAAGCTTTATATGCAAGTAGCCTCTTACCTTGACCATACCTTACACAATATCCATGACATTTAGACCTTCAACCATGTATTTATTAATAAAGATACAAAATATACTTGAAGGGATTCTTATCCAATTCCTTTCATGTTATTTTCTATTAGGCATGACCGATTTCATATTTGCATAACTACTATCACCATTCTTAATTTATGTGGCTGATTGATACTTTGTGGGAGCTCACATGATCCCTTTATCATATTTTCAACAAGCGTGTACTTATCATTGTCCTTTGCATGAGGTTGTTTACCTAAGTTGCACAAAATGTGGAAAAGTTTGGAAGTTTCCCAAATGGGTACGATTGGAAATGTGAACCTCTGAAAATGGAAATGTCGAGTGCAACATCATATATATATATACGATTGGAAATGTGAACCTCTGAAAATGGAAATGTCGAGTGCAACATATATATATATATATATAATGTCTTATCTTGCAATATAAAAAGAGTGAGACACATAAATGCCATTTTATAAGGAAAACAAAGTCTATATTAACTTTTATAGATCCAAAATTAGCCATTATAAATGATGTTGTACATCCAAGATTCCAAAATCAATGTTTACACATGAGGCTATATGTATTAAAATGAAATAAATCATGAATTAAAGACAATTATAGTTACATATAATTGTAATCCTCATCCTCATCAACAAAAATAGAACAAAATGCATGTTCAACAAAACTAAAGTGTGGATTAGAAGATGAGGAAACTCTACTTCCACTTGCATGACCACCAATATCAAGTGCAAAAGAGAGAGCTCCAAGTTTGGGCATTTTGCTTCCACATCCCAATTTTTATGAGGTCCAGTTGTATATCCTTCACTCCTTTGAGACACAAGGCATAGGTTTAAATGCACATATGCAAGATCCTCAAACTTTTATGTTTCCAAAGCGTTGCACCTCACAAAATTAATGAAACTATAGGTCCTCCAATTACAATCTACTAATGAAGAGCTTGACACTTGTGGTAGAATACATGTGGCAAGGATTTGCAAATAAACACCATTTTCCCCATTATAGGTCCACCATTTAACTGGGTTCATGGTCCTCTTCTCATCCAAAGTTTATGTCTGCAAATTCCTCTAAGCTAGCAACAAAAAAGATAAATTCCTCCCTTGCATTTGTTGAATGGTGTTGTCATTGATGTCAACGCCAAGTCTTGAACGCTCTTAATATTGGTCTAATTTGCATTAATTGATGCTCCAAATGACTAGAAAACCCTAAAAGCCCTTCAAGTTCCAAATAGCCCCATATTCGTTGACAATTTTTAGGATGAAGAGCGATGAATTTTCTTATGTGACCATCGTCATTTGATTCTCCTCGTCGAGCTGATTTTGGTGATATGTGGAGTGTTTCCTGGGCCCTCACGGTTTGAGAGATATGCTTAGTCAAAGATGGTGCTTCCTTTGTGTGGTCAAAAACCCCAAATAGTTTGAATGATGTGGTAGTCAAATTATGTTGCTATATGGTTTCAAATTTATTTTGAAATTAAGCTGGTGTGGTGAAAGGTTTCATAATGTATTATTGTGAAGGGGCTTTCAAAATCATTTTTTAAATTATCCCCCTAAAAAAGGATTTTTCAAGTATACGCTAATGTTGGGCTCCAAAATTCAAATTCAAATTTCAAATAATGTTTTCCCTCCTAAATTATCATGTCGGCCTTCTTCTCAAAAGAGCCCCATGAATATAAGGCACTGTAGCCTTCCAAGGTATCTTTTTCATGGGATGAATTCATGATGATTCTTTGTCATCTTGGATAGGCAAACGAGTCTCAAGTTATGATCAAATTTCTGGAAGGTTTTGGGTATAATTTTCTTGTCTATTGGGCTATGGTGTTTCGTTGGGTTATTATGCACACTTTGATCAACTCGCTCTCATTAAGTTATAAATCTTTGCGGCCACAATATTACCAATGAAGCTTATTTAGATTATGGCTCAGGGTTTTTGGGCATCATTTGGATTTTTTTTTTAGTGTTTGCAGGTAGCGGCTAGTGCATGTTCCCTATGGTTTTATTTCTTTTAAAAGGTTTCAAATGATTGTAGGGCATTAGAAAATCCCTCTTGACCCATCAAAAGATCAAATATGTATGCATTTTCTATTGTAGTTTTGTGATTTGTTGGATATTTAAATGACATAAACTTTGAAGATTTGCATGGCAACGTTTATGTGCTTAAGTGTTCGCTGGTGATAGGACCCTTTGGCTCTCTTAAAAGAAAATTATGGAATGACATTCACGCATATCCATTGCAATGATTCCCTGCAGTCGTGTTGATTCGATAAAGACAACGTGCAAGAATTATCATCAAGTGTGGCCCATGTTGTGAACTGAACTTTCCTTGAGATAGTGTGAACCTTAGTAGTTCCTTGGTTGTGTTGTTTGATTCTTTTTGAAGGCGCGATCCTTGAAAAAAGTTCAACAGAGTTGTAATACACTATATCTACAACCTCTCCTTTGATTAAATATAGTTTTCCTCTTGATAATGGAAAGTGGCAATGAAAATTGTTATGTATGACTGTGAAGATTGGGCAGCGATGAACCTTACGATAGTATGATAGTGATGTGTATGATAGTATTCTATATGATAGGAGCGTGATGTATATGACAATGACCTTGAAGCATGACAATACTTCTATGACAGTGGAGTTGATGCCATGTGTGTTGTATGGCAGTGCATTGAATAATTGAGCTAGTATTTTCACCTATTTGGAATTGAGTCTTGCAGTGTGTTGTGGTTGTCCTGTATCCATGGATATATTGTGAAGACCTTGTGGTAATTTGTGTATTGTTGTCAACTTAATTGTGTTGTAGAATGTAGCTAGGTTCGGTCTTCATAATGAGTCGTAGTTATGAATTTATGTAATGAAGAAGACAAAGATAATAAAATGAATTTTGTAATACTTGCATTATGGGTTTCATGAGAAAGGAGTTTTTATTATAGGTCAATGAATTCTTTTTGATGTCTTTATGAATTTTTTATCTTGTCATAAATGTATAATTCAGTGTCATGTATATGAAGTGTTGTTACACTTGTAAGAGTCCTCTAGAATAGACAAGCATAATCATCCTATGTCGGCTTCAATATATATATGATGGAGACTTCATGTCGGCTTCAAATAGAGACACAACCTTTGGAGAATATATATATATATATGAAAGTGACATGTCATCTTGCTTATGAGACACCTCGGTTCACAAAGGATAGGTCGGCTTAAATATAGGCACCAACAACTATATAAAGAAATCTCTGTTCATTTCCACAGTAGACAAGTTTCAGATCACTTTGACTTCGGATTACAATAGAATAGTTTCAAATCTCTTTGACCTTTCAAAAGACATCACAAAGAAACGATTTTGGATGTGTGCAACTGAGGAACAGGTTTGGATGGAGACAAGAACTTGGATGGAGACAGGGGCTGGGATGAGATAGGAGCTCGAATGAGACAAGATCACCGTCTTTGGGTTGCGGATGATCTCCAAACTGTGATGATCTTAGATCACAGTTTCGGTTAAGCAGTGACCACAGTTTCGGTGAAGTAGTGAAAATGATAGAACTTGGATAGTAACCAAAGTTTTGAATGATGACATGGTGACATCTAGTTCAGTGCAACATGGTGACAACAATTTTGGTGCAACATGAAGTTCAGTACTACATGGTGTTGTATAGTGCAGCATGGTGATGAAGCAAAGGATGACTGTGTCTTGGTCTAGGAGAGGCATCATTGGTCTAAGGTTGGTCATGGTCTTTGTACTCATCTAGTGAGTAATCTATAAGAAGAGGTATGCAGGTTTTCCCCTCAAGAGGAGGGGTTTTAGCCCTGGCTTGAAGCCTAATCATTGTGTCAATGTTCCTATTGTTTTGATTGCTATTTGATGTACTGCACAAAAATAATAATAAGAGACAATGATAATATAAGAAGAGTTACACAAGTAGTAATCAAGTGAAGATAATTTGAATTAAACGTTTCCCTACCTAATTCTCAACACTATGGTTCCATTAGACAAGGGAATGATTAATTTTTTTGTTTGCTTGTGGCATATTATATATTGCATTGTATTGACTAGAAAATGTGCTACAAATATGGTGTTTGATCTTGTACATGATGAGTTTTGAGAGCTGCTACAATTTGCATTTTGGAGAAAGATATGCTAGGGCTTGCTTGATAGTTTGAACAATGGCTATGGGATTGATTCTCTACTACCAAGAGTTTTAATGAATGTATTAGTTGAAGGACTGCTAAAGGCTCTCATAGTGTTTGTTTTTTCTGACAATTGAAAACCAAATTGACTATTATTCTTGATACGTGATAGTTGAATAGTTGAATGTGTATTTGCAAGACCACTTGATGATGAGCACTTCAAGGTTTACATCAACTTAAAATATCATTGAAACTCTCTTCAATCTATTATTGGAAGGACCTTGTGACAAATTCAAGGCTTGTCTTTGGACTAATTCAAGAAAATATCTTTGAGCCCTAGCTTGTGACCAAAAGAGAGGAAGCTTAGTGACAACAATAATTGACCAATAGTTCCATGATCAAATTCAGCTATAGGAACGAAGTTTTGAAGGCAAAAAGTATAACAATATTATGCCATGTACAATTAGGTGTTGCAACTATTGTGACAGTGTTAATGCCATGAATAGATGATAGGAAATTGTTTGTCCCATAACCAAAAGACAAATTATAGTTGATGGTAACCTACTGATGGGAAACAATTTCATATTGTTAAGGAGAATTGTACAACTAAGTTTTATTGAGGAAGTTATAGATTGTAGCTTGGTTGAGAATGCTTCAAGTAGTGAGTGTAGTAAGGACTCTGCATAGATGATTTCTTGACAACATATGTGAAGAAAATAAAATTATTGCTACAGTTAGGATATGACATACATAATTTGATGCATTCCGTTGATTGAGTGACAATGTAGGGTGCTATTGTTGATTTTGATACACATTGGGTAGTTTACATGTGCTATTGTGAAAGTGAATGTTTCCTAGAGTTTTGGAAGTAAAAGAAATGTTGAGTAATGAATTGGTAAATTTTGATGTTTGGTGCATTTAGCGTTTGATATGAGCAAAGTAATAATTGATTGACAGTGATTCTATAACAATTTATTGCAGTTCTTTTGTATTGATTATGAGCATAGGTGGATCTAGTCTAAAAATTGTGAAATATGGTTCGTTGGTTGATTAGGGTGGAAGGGTGGTGCTAGGGAAGGTTGGAGTCTGCACAGGGCATTGGAGAATCCTTTTGGTTTCATTTGGTAAATAAGGTGTTGGAGCATCCTTCAAGTTGGACACTGTAAACTAGGGTGTTGGAGCGTCCTTCCTGTTGCAGCTAGTAAGCAAGGTGTTGGAGTTTCCTTCAAGTTAGAGCCTATAAACTAGGGGGTTGGAGCCTCCCTAAGTTGAAGCTAAAAATATTGATGTACAGTTTATTGAAGACAAATATTAAGAAGTGTTTGGCTATTTGTCTCCCAGAAGGGTTTCCACCTAAAATACTATTGTCTATTGTCTTGATGTTTGCACGTTGTT
Source organism: Pinus tabuliformis (assembly GCA_031772625.1). Lineage (NCBI taxonomy): Eukaryota > Viridiplantae > Streptophyta > Pinopsida > Pinales > Pinaceae > Pinus > Pinus tabuliformis. The sequence goes on along the minus strand of CM062814.1, from coordinate 5,500,210 downwards.
GAATGGTGTTGTTTACTGTTGATTTATGGTACACCTGATGATAATGTTAATTAATACTCTATAACGTTAAAAATATACTAATTGAAGATAAATTTTGATTCACCCTCATCTCAATGTTTCCAACAATTGGTATCAGTGCATGTTCCTTCAATAGCAACTTAATAGTTGAAAGGAAGATATTCAGAATGTAGAGATAGAAGCAAGCCACCAAACATTCAAACGAATCAAAGGAAGTTCGAGGTACTGAAATATTTTTAGATCTTATTGCCACTAATGAAGAGAAACACATTGCTCTAATTCCTATGTTCAGTGAATTAAGTTTTTCATTTTGGAAAGATAGAATGGAAGCTTATCTGCAAGCTCATGGATATGATGTCTGGAAATCTATTGTTTCTGGAGACACATCTATTGACAATTATAAAAGGTACAATATGAAAGACATGAATGTCATTCTTAGTACTCTTCCAAACATTGTAAAAGTGGACGTTGATCAATGCTCATCAACCATAAATATTTGAAAGAATCTTCATGATCTCTACCCAAAGAAGCATGCAGGTCAAGATGATTATGAAGATCATTCTCATGTCAAAGAATCTGACACCGAAGAAAAATAAAAGGAGTAGTTGATGTAGAGGAGAAGTTGATCAGTGCCATATATGACCTCAGAAAAGCAAGGAAGCACAATCATACACTTGAATAAGTTTCCCTTTTGAGACATCAAGTGTAGGAAGCAGAAAGGAAATTAGGAGAATTTGTTCAGAAGCATGTAGCAAAAATAAGTCAAAAACAAAAGGAACTTGACGCAGCTCTTACTGAAATCAACAAGATCAAGGAATGACAAAAGGAACACTTGCGGGATTTTGAAAAGAAGGTTCATATCATTAATGAGAAAGATCAAGAAATAGTTTAGTTTAAGATGAAAACAAAAGAAGTAGGTAAAGCTCCATGTGATGAAAGCACAAGCTCCAATTCCTTGCAAAGCAAGATTGATGAGAAGACTGACAATAGGATCCCTCAAAGAACAAATTAAGATGAAGGATAGAAGAAGTTTAAAAATGTTGTTTCTCCAAGAAGTCATGAAAAAAAGGTTGCAACTCCTCCAAAGAAGGATGACTACAAAATATCGTCAAGACAAGACATCTCATCTAGGCACCCTAGAATGTTTAATGGTTATTGTTTTTCATGTACTAACTTCAGTCATATGGCTAGAGATTGCAGAATGTATGGCAAGACTGATTATCAAAGACATTATCAAAACCTTAGAAGCAAGTTTGTAGGATCGCAAGGTAGGTATCAAAATGACTTTGCCAATAGAAAGTACATGTCATTTTCTCTATCATTCATGCCTAACATTGAATGTCACAAATGCCATAACTATGGGCATATAGATCCTGATTGTAGGTTCAAGATAGAATCTTCCAACCCTAACATCAAGGACAAGAAGGTTTGGAGAAGAAAGAAAAAGGAAGAAGATCAAGTAAATGGAAAGTCTATGTAGTCATGCTTTCACATTTTGTAAAAGAAAAAGGTCATGATGAATCAATAGGTACATTGGAAGATGTCAAGGTTTAGGATGATTCAGTCAAAGATTTGGTTCATATGATATTTTGAAGAATCCAATTTGATGACTCCCTATACTGTGAACGTTGAGAAGGAAAATTCTATGTAGCAACAATTGTACTTTTGAAGATCTATCTTTTTGAAAGGTTGATAGTTGGTAGATATGGAGTCTTTAGAATGACATTTAACATTGTGGCTCGTTTCAATGGAGTAGGTTTGATAGGAAAAGTTAAGGAGAAAATCACAAAAGGATTCATGTCATTGATCTATATTGATAGGTAGAATTAGTTGTGGCAATTTGTATGAAGCACATGTCAGGGGGAGATAGGTTATTTATTGCAACAAGCATCAAGGAAAAGAAGCAGACAAACATCTTATAGGAAGGCAGAGGAAGGAATTTTGTTAGGGGGACAATGGTATATTACAGGAGAAAGAAGGAAGATTGTTAGGGGGAGTCACCCATTTCCATTGATGTCAAAGGGGTAGAGAACATAGATCAAGAGTATTAGAAGCATGAAGTCAAGGGGAGCAATACTTGCAAGAGGAGTATGTGTTTCCATCAATGACAAAGGGGGATATTGTTGAATGGTGTTTGATGTCAACATCGAGTCTTGAACACTCTTAATATTTTTCTAATTTGCATTAATTGAAGTTGTAAATGACTAAAAAAACTGTAAAATCCCTTGAAGCTTCAAATAGCCCCATACCTGCTGATGATTTTTTAGGATGAAGATCAATGAATATTCCTCTGTTACCATTGTCAGCTGATTCTCCTATTCGAGCTGATTTTGGTGATATGTGAAGCATTTCACTGGCCCTCACATTTTGGGAGATATGCTTAGTCAAAGATGGTGCATCCTTAGTGTGGTAAAAAACCCCAAATAGTTTGAATGATGTGGCAGTGAAATTATGTTGTTATATGGTTTCAAATTTATTTTGAAATTAAGGTGGTGTGGTGAAAGGTTTCATAATTTATTATTGTGAAGGGGATTTCAAAATCATTTTAAACTTATCCCCCCAAAAAAGGATTTTTGAAGTATGCCCTAATGTTGGGCTCCAAAATTCAAATTCAAATTTCAAATAATGTTTTCCCTCCTAAGTTATCATGTCAGCATTCTTCTCAAAAGAGCCCCACGAATAACATTAATATAAGGCACCATATCCTTCCAAGATATCCTTTTCGTGTGATGAATTCGTGATGATTCTTTGTGGTCTTGGATAGACAAACGAGTTTGAAGCCGTGATCAAATTTATGGAAGGTTTTGGGTATAATTTTATTGTCTATTGGGCTATGGTGTTTCGTTGGGTTCTTTTGCATACTCTAATTAACTTTCTCTCATTAAGTTAAAATATTTGTGGCCAAAACAAGACCAACAAATTTTCTTTGGATTATGGATTAGGGTTTCTGGGCATCGTTTGGATTTTTTTTAGTGTTTGTAGGCAGCAACCAATGCATGTTCATCCCTGCGGTTTATTTCTTTTAAAAAGGGTTTCAAATGATTACACCGTAGTGGAAAATATCTCTCTACCCATCAAAATATCAAATATATATGCATTCACAATTGTATTTTTGTGAGTTGTTGGATATTCAAACTACAAAAACTTTGAATATTTACATGGCAAAGATTATGTGCTTAAGTATTTACTAGTGATATGACCCTTCGGCTCTCTTAAAATAAAATTTTGGAATGACACTCAATCATATCCATTACAATGATTCCTTGTGGTCCTGTTGATTCTATAAAGATAATGTGCAAGAATTATCATAAATTGTGGCTCATGTTGTGAATTGATGTTTCTTTGAGACATCATGAACCTTAGTCGTTTCTTGGCCATGTTGCTTGATTCTTCTTGAAGGCATGATCCTTGAAGACAATTCAAGAGAGACATAATACAATATATCTGTAACCTCTCTTTTGATAAAATATTGATGTTCTCTTGACAATGGAAAGTGGCAGCGAAAATTGTTATGTATGACTGTGAAGTTTGGGTCGTGATTAGCCTTATGATAATATGGCAGTGATGTGTATGACAATATTCTATACGACAGGAATGTGATATATATTGTAGTGACCTTGAAGCATGAAAATACCTCTATGATAGTGGAGTTGATGCAATGAGTGTTGTATGACAGTGCATTGAATAGTTGAACTGGTATTTTCAGCTATTTGGAATTGAGTCTTGCATTGTGTTGTGGTTGTCCTGTATCCATGAATATATTGTGAAGACCTTGCGATAATTTCTGCATTGTTGTTAGCTCAGTTATGGTTCCATTAGACAAGGAAATAATTAATGTTTTTTTTTGCTTGTGGCATATTTTCTATTGCATTGTATGATTAGAGAGTGCACTATAGATATGGTGCCTAATCTTGTGCATGATGAGTATTAAGAGCTGCTATGGTTTGCATTTTGTAGAAAAATATGCTAGGGCTTGCTTCACAATTTGAACAATGGCTATGGGATAGATTCTCTACTTCCAGGAGCTTTGATGAATGTATTAGTTGAAGGACTACTAAATGCTCTCACAATGTTTGTTTTTTCTAACAATTGAAGGCTAGATTGACTATTTTCCTTGATATATGATAGCTGAATAGTTGAATGTGTATTTGTAAGATCACTTGATGATATGCATTGCAAGGTTTACATGAACCTAACATATCATTGCAACTCTCTTCAATCTATTATTGGAAGGAGCTTGCGACAAATTCAAGGCTTGTATTTGGACTAATTCAAGCAAATATCTTTGAGCCCTAGCTTATCACCAAAAGTGTTGAAGCTTTGTGACATCAACAATTGACCAATAGTTCCATGGTCAAATTTAGCTACAGAGATGAAGTTTTGAAGGCTATAAGTACAACAATATTATGTCATGTATACTTGGGTGTTGTAGCTATTGTGGTAGTGTCAATGCCATGAATTGAACAAAATTCAGAGAGACTCAAAATATCTGAAATATAAAAGTATATATATATATATATATATATGATGTAATTGTTACAAGTGAGGGCCCACTTATATACCTACGTAGGTGCCTTGAACGGTCATGTCCTTAGAGGCATGCCTCTTCACTAATTATTATTTAGTTATATTATTTTTATATATTTTATTCATAACATTTCCTTCCCTTTTAGAAAATCTTTGTCCTCAAAGGTTATTGATGAGCAAGCTTAATACCCTTCTCTGTCTCGCAATGTCTCTTCATAACCTTAACTTATGGAACTACCATCTTTGATGATACAAAATGATATGAACTCTTGAGTGTGGTACAAAATTGTCATATTGTAAAACTATCTAACCATCCAAAATGAATCTTCTATGGAATCTTGCAATTACTGAAAACTTGGGATGAATTGTTATCACAAGACTGGATTATTGTGACATCAATGTTCTTGGTAACATAAGTTACTTGTTGTTAAATAGGGAGTCCATACAGGTGAAGATGGTTTTAGATAGAGGAGGAATGACCTGTTGAAGAGTTTTGTGAACCCAACGTTTCGGACTGCCAAGTGAGTCCATCATCAGGGGACGCGACAATAGATAATCTTTAATCAATGATGTATCCATGAGCTGGGTTTAGGGTATATATATCTAGGTATTAGAAAAATGGTGTGAGAAAATTAGGTCGGCCAATGTATTTATTTATTAATATATTTATTTATTTATTTATTATTATTATTATTATTATTATTTTTATTTTTATTTTTTCAAATCAAAAAATAATTGTTTTGAATAATGATTTATTTACTTTATTAATGAGTTTAAATTAATTAATTAATTATTTATCTATTTGTTATATTTAATAATTTGTTTATTCTGATTATTGAATTTTTTATTTATTTATTATAATTTCTTTATTCTATTTTAATTTTCTTTAACTTTTAATTTTTAGTTTAATTATATATTTTGAAAAATATGTATCTATATATGTTTTAATTTAAATTAATTAATTAATTATTTATTTGTTTATTTATTTGTTTTATTTAATTATCTTTTTGTTATGATTATTAAATTATTATTAATTTTTATAACTTTTAATTAAAGTTATAAAAATTATTATTAATTTTTATAACTTTTAATTTTTATTAATTTTTATAACTTTTAATTTTTATAACTTTTAATTTATAGTTTAATTATATATTTTGAAAAATATGTATCTATATATGTTTTAATTTAATTTAATTAATTAATTAATTATTTATTTATTTGTTTTATTTAATTATCTTTTTATTATGATTATTAAATTATTATTAATTTTTATAACTTTTAATTATTATAATTTTTAATTTTTAATTAAAAGTTATTTGTTTTATTTAATTAACTTTTTATTATGCTTATTAAATTATTATTAATTTTTATAACTTTTAATTTTTATAACTTTTAATTTTTAATTTAATTATATATTTTAATAAAGTTTGATATTTAATTTAATTAATTAATTAATTAATTATTTGTTATATTTAATTCTTTGTTTAATATGATTGTTAAATTATTATTAATTTCAATTTCTTTCTTCTATTATAATTTTTAATTTTTAATTTAATTGTATATAAAAGGTTTGATGAAATAGATATCTATAAGATTATTGTTATAATTATTATATATATATGATATATTTTAATTTAATTAATCAATTAGTTAATTAATTAATATATGATTAATTAATTTATTACTGTTTTATGATTAAGTTAATGAATTAATGCTTAAGGAGGATGGTTAAGAGGAGTTTTAAAATGATTGATAGTTTTTGAGTTAATCTGAGGGAAAGGGATAATCTGAGGGAAAGGGTTAATCTGAGTGGCGATTATTGTTTTTTAGGATTTCTAGTAAAGGTTTCCAAGTGTTACTCAATTTTAATCCATCATCACGGTTAAAATTGTTTTTCCTTTTTTCTATTTCAATGGCTTCTTTAATTTTTCTTTTAAGACAATGTTCTTCTTTTCTAACAAGTTTGGCTTTTTCCATGCAGATGTAATGAGAGGAAGAGTGAACATGTTCAGCTAAGGCTGATTTAGAGATTCTTTCTCTTCTTAAGTCAGCAGAGTGTTCTTTAATTCTAACATTAAGGTATCTACCAGTTTCACCTATGTATTCCTTGCCGCATGAGCAAGGAATCACATAAACACCTTTCTGAAGGTTAGGGTTTATGGGGTCTTTAACAGAGTTGAATAATTGCTTGATGGTGTTCGCTGGGGTGAATGCTACATCAATGTTATGTTTATTGAGAACTTTGGAAATTTTATCTGTGGTACCTTTTACGTATGGAAGGGAGACCTTATGAGTTGATAAATTTTGATCCTTGATATTATTGTTATTTTTCTTTAGGGATAGGTGCATAGCTTTCTTTATGGTATTTCTATTGTAGCCATTTAGCTCAAACACTTTGTGAAGATGGTTGAGTTCATTGTTTAAATGGTCAGGATCAAATATTCTTACTGCCCTAGTGGTTAAGGTCCTGATGATGCCAATTTTCTGTTTAGGGTGGTGATGGGAATTTGCATGAAGATATCTTTCTGTATGAGTTTTCTTTCTATAGACCTGGAAACCAAGAGACCCTTCTCTTTTGGTTAGGAGGACATCAAGAAAGGGAAGCTGGTTGTTGTTTTCAATTTCAATGGTGAATTTTATATGGTCAGAGAGGCTATTTAAATGGATGAGGAATAGGTCAAGCTTTTCTTTTCCATGACTCCACTTAGCAAAAATGTCATCTACAAACCTTTTCCATTCTTCAGGGGTGTATGGAAATGATGGAAATTAATAATAATTTTTATAACTTTAATTAAAAGTTATAAAAATTAATAATAATTTAATAATCATAACAAAAAGATAATTAAATAAAACAAATAAATAAATAAAAAATAATTAATTAATTAATTTAAATTAAAACATATATAGATACATATTTTTCAAAATATATAATTAAACTAAAAATTAAAAGTTAAAGAAAATTAAAATAGAATAAAGAAATTATAATAAATAAATAAAAAATTCAATAATCAGAATAAACAAATTATTAAATATAACAAATAATTAATTAATTAATTAATTTAAACTCATTAATAAAGTAAATAAATCATTATTCAAAACAATTATTTTTTGATTTGAAAAAATAAAAATAAAAATAATAATAATAATAATAATAATAAATAAATATATTAATAAATAAATACATTGGCCGACCTAATTTTCTCACACCATTCTTCTAATACCTAGATATATATACCCTAAACCCAGCTCATGGATACATCATTGATTAAAGATTATCTATTGTCGCGTCCCCTGATGATGGACTCACTTGGCAGTCCGAAACGTTGGGTTCACAAAACTCTTCAACATGTCATTCCTCCTCTATCTAAAAGTTACTTGTTTCTGGTTTGGGAATACAGACTGGTTGAGATGTCCGCTTTTATAATTTAGATGACAATAAGGAGTTCTTGTGATTTGATCTCCCCTTAATCTGTTTGTGGTGATTTCTTAGTTTATTGAAGGTATTTGATTTCTTTTAGGTACATAGGTCACTTGATTAATTGCAAAATCTTCACTTGAAATTTTTGTTGTTTGATCTACAACTTCTGAGCACAGCTTCACTTCAACTAGTTTATCATTTTCTTGAGTTGTGATATTGATTGGATCGATATTCACTCCTTTATCTTCAACTTAGACTGTTACGACTAGAGACTTCTATACTTCTTAAGTAAGTTGTTCTAACTTGTCTTTTAGCAACTTTTTGTCACTTTTAAGCTTTTTATTTGCGTAATAATGTTTTGATTATGATTCCTTAGGCATGAAAGTTCTTCACTTTCTAGATTGTTGACTTTATTCTTAGTGTCCTTTTCTTCATCTTTTACATTTTTGATTTGTTGCAATAAACTTTTATTATAGTTATTTAAATGTAAAATTTCCTCTTCTTTTTCTAATAAGTGCTTCTTGAGTTCCATCTTTGTGACCTTAGTCTTCTTGACTTGTGCAAGTAATTTTTCAATGCGGTCTTGTTGTGGAAAACAACATCCCATTTTACTTTATCATTTTCGTAATAATAATGGGGACCCTCCATGTAATTTTGGTTAAACCACTTTTATTTTGCTTGGCATGTTATATTTTTTTTGGTCGAATTTTCAGTTTCCTTAGTTTTTTGTTTTGATTGTTTTATTGAGTGTGATTTCCCGCCAACTTCCTAACAAATCTGATTTTACTCAGTTTGGACTTATGACATGAAAATGACACTTATTCAAAGTTCCAATAATTTTCACTAAATAGATAAATTTAATTAATTTTTTAATTTGTAAATAATATTATTAAATTAATTTATTAACTTAAATTAATTAACTTAATTGTAATTTATATAATTAACTTGTAAATAATTAATTTTTAATTAATTATTATTTTATTAACAAACTATCCTACAAAACAACCGTAGCCAAGATTATATATATATTAACCATTTTACAAAACCACATTGTAAATTGTAAATTATATATTAAATAAAATAAAAAATATAATGAAAAACCCGGAGTCCAAAGGAAAATCTAATTCGTTTCTTTAACCCTTATGAGCTTCCAGGCATCCGGCTCTGCACTTCTTATAACTTCCAGGCTTCCCATCCTCCTCTACACTTCACTTAAGCTTTTTTCAAATGAGTTTGTTTTTGGTTTTAATTTATATGGAGCAGGCCCAGCGCCACGTGGGCACGACCCTGTCTCCTGCTCCTCTTTTCATTAAACTTTCTCGGAGACTTTTTAAAATTATATTGAGGCTCTATTAATTTCTACACTCCGGGCTGGCCCATGGGCCTTCACCTCCTCCTCACCTCATCTCCTCCCCCTTATAACTCCCATGATTCTTAAGGAGATTATTTTTATTAATTTATTCATATAGTTAATTAATTAAATTTAATTAATCATTCTAATTTAATTAATTTATAATTTTTATTTTACTTTGTACATATTTATAATTTTATTTAGTATAGATAACCTGTTTTCATGGGCTGGGTAGCAACGTCGTAGATTATGCGATTTATGACATCCATGTCCTCAACCATATTACAAACTTTGAGCTTCTTAATAGGTACGAGGGTGACTCTGACCACAGACCTTTGTCTTTATCCCTCAATCTTGCTATGCATACCATCCACATGCATGAGAACAATGAAAGCAAAAGTCACATTCACTTCAATAGAAGTAATGTTGACCTTTTCTTAAGGGATTTGTAAAGGGATTTAGGCTCCCTGACTTATAATAACAACATTGATCAAATCTATTACCATTTTACTACTACCCTTTCTACCACCATTAACAAATTCTCTAATAAGACTTCATATAAGAAAAATAATAGAACTTCCAATCCTTGGTATGACAAAGACTGTAAGATTGCCAGGAAAGTAATCAAAGACACCCCTAATGAAAGCATTAAGCTCCATAATATGAGTATACAAAGCTCTCATTAAGAGGGAGAAGAGGTCAGATTTTAACAAGAGACAAGAGAATCTTCTCCACGTTTCTAAAGTTGCGCCAATTTTTTTTTTGGTGGAATGTACTTGTTCGTAAAACTAAATATAATCATTCTATCCCCCAAGAAAATTGGGATAATTATTTGAAGAAGTTGTATGAGTCTTCGGACACCATGGGCACCATCTTAAACACTCATATTAAGGATGATATTTTTTCTTTGGAAGATGTTGAGTCTGGGATTAATAAGCTTGCTAATGGGAAAGCCAAATATATTGAAGGTTACCAAGATGAGATCTTTAAAATGGGAAAATCTATCCTCATTCCTTATCTTCACAAGCTTTTCAATTTGGCTATAAAGCATGGCTTCCATAAGCTTTGGATGCAAAGCCTTATTGTGCCTATCTTAAAAAATGGGGACACAAGCGTTCTCTCTAATTACATGACCATAATGATTAGCCACATCCTAGCCAAGCTTTATGGGCTCATTCTGGAAAAAAAGCTTAGCCTTTGGCTTGAGAACCAAGGTAAAAGAGCTAAAAGACAAGATGGTTTTAAGAGACATAACTCAAACATCGACCACCTTGTCACTCTTAGGATCATTGCAGAGAAATGTCGCTATAGTAAAACCAATCTTTTCTGTTGTTTTGTGGACTTTAGTAAATCTTTCGACACTGTCCCTCGAGATAAGCTCTGGGAGAGGCTTGAAGAGATCATGGTTCCTCCTCAATTGAGGATTGTTGTAATCTGCCTCTACGAGGCTGTCATTTCCAAGCTTAAGACCAACGGAGGGTGGTCTAAAGATATTAAATGTAATATCAGGGTTAAGCAAGGTTGTCCCCTTTCCCCTACCCTTTTTGGTATTTACATCGATAAACTAGAGGAGTGTCTAGAAACTACGGTTTCAAAGGCACTGAGCTCACTGGTATTATCATTACTCTTCTCCTTTATGCTGATGATATCATTCTTCTTGCAAGAAGCCATGATGACTTAGACAAGTATCTTAACACTCTTCATGTCTACTGCTCCAAGATGGGTATGACAATTAATATTGACAAGATTAAAGTCATGATCATTAAATCCAAAAAGTTCACCCATGGTAGTTTTGTCTATGATAACCATTGTCTTGAGCAGGTTTCTTCTTATAAATATTTGGGTATTGACTTTCCTCATCAGCTCAACTGGAATTATAGTATCGAGAAAAGAATTATTGGAGGTTGGAAAGCTTATTATGAGCTTGAAAACAATTGTAAGTCAGCTAATATTTACATTTGGAGTAAAAAAATGTTCCTCTTTGAGACTCTCATCACCCATGTTATCTCATATGGATGTGAAGTTTGGGGATGCAATATCTCTAGGGAGTCATGGAGAAAGATTGAGATGATCCAAAAGAAATTCATAACCTATAACCTCAAGTTCAAGGGAAATACTCCCTACCCTATCCTCTTGATCAAAATTGGCCTGTCCCCCATTGAAAGTGTGACTATGTTTAGATATCTGATGTATAAGAAGAATCTTCACAATATGGAATCCAAGAGGCTCCCAAAAATTGCTTCTAACCCCAACCTGCGCCTCAAGAGCGGGTGGTATCAGGATGCTCAGTCTTGGTTCAAACTTTGGGGGATTAAGGAGGATATCATAATAGGAAGCAATGACAGTATCAAAGAAACTATTACCTCTAGTTTTAAGGACAAGATGTGGGATGCTAAGGAGTTGGAGGGTAAAATGAAGCTAAGGTACTATAAGGAGGTGATCAACCCCACCCTGGATAACTATAATTATCTCTCTATGTTGACTAGAACTAAGAAGAAAATGACCATCACTAGGATTAGAACTAACTCTCATGAGCTTCAGAGTGAGATCGGACGATGGTCTACTCCCAAGACTCCCTGCGATGATAGAATCTGTTAGATTTGTGATACTAAGAAGGTGGAAGATGAAAAACACTTGCTTTTAGACTGCCCGAATCTTTCCCACATCTGCTTTCAATTCCTTATCATCAGCAACACCCCCAATCTTCTTGACTTATTAAGTCAGCCCAGCTATAGTGATCTTGGAATGCTTCTTTCCCTTCTCCTTGATCACAGAAACAATATTTTGAAGAATGGCAATTAGACTCTCTTTTCTTGAGGTCCGCTAGACCACTCTAGTCTTAGTGGACGTTAATCATCATCATCATCACTTAATTTGAATTATTTTGTTCTTAAAAATAGTTTAAAATTAGAATTTTAATAATTTGTATATATTAATAAAAATATTAAAATTTTGTCTAGGCATGTATTTTATAGTTCACTGACAGTTTTGACACCCCGACTTTGGAAGGCTCTATCATGAGTTCTACTTGGCCAAATGAGACCAAAAACAACTTGTTGGAAAGCTAAAATCACGGGGAACAATCCGGAGACATTAATTCTACCAAATCTGAAGATCTACTATGCCTAAAAATGAGCAGAAAATAGAGTTCCGAATTTGCAATAAAAAATAATTTTCAGAGTTTTGTTTTTTGTTAATTTCATTAGTCAAAAGTTTCATAGTGGCAAATCCATCCGAGTCTATTATTTTAAGCCAAAAAAATCCTTACAGGGATCCATGGGAGGCACAATTTTCATTTATTTAATTAGAATTTAGTTTGAGAGTTGGTTTTCCCAAATTTTGGTATTGTGATTTAGTGTGCAAAATTAATTAATTTATTTTGAATTTTGATTGGTTTTTGCAAGAGATTTGTTGAAGATAATGAAGCTAAAGCATCTTGGAGTACTGTTATTGCACCAACAAAGGAGAAAAAGAGGAATTACAGCTCCAAATTAAATGGATCTGAACTACTCCCAACAACTCTCCATTTTTGGAGATTTCTGTAAATTATTAATATGAGTTTGAGAATGAGGAAGGGGTTCCTCTCCTCTGCAACTATGAGATCTAAGAACTTTTGTAATGATATTTTGAGTTGTAGATAGGAAGAAAAAATCAGATCTTGGTTATTGGGGGTTTTCTTTTCGGAATCTAGTCTTTGTCTTGGAGGCAGAGATTATGAACTTTTATAATTCTTATTCCTGCTAGCCGAACTTATCATTTTGAAAGGACTGTTGGTGATCTATAGAGAAATAAAGAAAAAGAATCAAGATTTATTGATTTCATTTTCAAACATTTTTATTTATTAATGCAAATCACATTCTTTTAATTGCAGATTTGTGAGGAATTATCTCATATTGTGCACTTTTGTTTGATATGAAGATGACTGTCTTTTGAAGTAACTATCTAATTCATTAGTCTCATGGATCTGTTGCTAATTTTCACTTTTTTCATGTGCTTAAATAAGATTTATGAGTAGCTATTTACTCATAAATCTGTCAGTTAAATCAATTTAATTATTGTTAGAATTAAGTGTACTATTTCCTAATTTTAATGGCCAATCTTTCACTATTTTAGATCTTCAAACAAAACATGTGTTGTATCTAAAATATCAACTTTTGGAGCTTTTTCTGCACTGTATGATATTCATTATTAAATAACATGTTAAATCCCCATGTTAATTAAGTCTTGCACTTGATATTTGGGAGCTATCTCCTAAGTATCGAGTTAGGTTAGCTGCTTTTACTTTTCTACACTGCATTTAGAGTTAGATTCATAGTTATATTAATTATTTTCATTCTTAGAAGTCTCCTTTTAGAGGAGTAGCCTTAGCTTAAGGGTCACTTTCCTGCAACAACTCTACAAGAGAGTAGATCTGATATCTCTCTTCTTGTTGGTAAGAAATTGAAATATTATAAGTCAACAAGGAGAGAAAGAGAGAGGGTAAATATATCCATAAGAACTAATCAGAGCCATCATTTAAACGAATAAGAGTCTGCCTTACCAAATGTTGATAAAGTCATTTTTTCCCATTAACATTTTTGGTGCTAGAAGGAGCGTCTGTCATTTTAAGCATTCAATTTTTATTTTATTTTTTTAAGCTTTGAATTTTTTTTACAATGTCTCTTTCAAAATTACCTATTTGGAAATGTTTTACTGGACTTTCACCAACCACCACTCCGATAAAGTTAGTCAGGCTCTTGTCTAAAATAAAATTCAATGGTAAGACTCTTGCTTTTGATTATCTCCTTCAATTTGTTTTAGATTGCAATAATTTTGATATTGACAAAGGTATCATTTGCAGGATATTCACTCTTACTTTGACAGGTAAAGCTGAAGACTGGTGCTGATCATTACCAGTTGCCTCTGTACATAGTTGGGATGAATTTTCAAAAAAAAATCTTCACGCTTTTAAGAAATATAATTGCGAAAAGGTTTGTGATCAATTAGAAGCATTGCATAGATTGGAAGGTGAGACTTTGGACGATTTTCTAATTTGATTTAAATTAGTTTGTTTACAATTTCGATCCAAAGATTTTCCTCCTGAGTTTCAGTTAGTTGGATGATTTAAACAACTAGTGTCTCTTTCCTGTATTCCTAATCATTCTAAGAGATCAAAATATACAACTTTTGTAAGCATATTTAATACTATTAAAGGGTCAATGACTCAAAATAGCAATGCAGATCCACTACAAATTGAAAATGCAAATGTTGTTAATCAACAATTTTAGCAAGTAGATGTTGCTGAAACAAATAAAGCTAATCTTGAAGATGCTTTTAACCAAAATAATTTCGTTGTGCTAAATCCTACTAATTTTGTTGAATTAGAAAAACAACAGGCTGCAAATTTAATATGCATCAGGCAACAAAAAAATCAGCAAGAAATAATGCAAAACGAAAATTCTATTGATATAAAAACAACTGCAAGTAATGTTGAATCTACTACTCCTGAAATCAATGATCATTCACAAGTTACAAAGCAGGCTCACAACATTTTCTAGATCAACCAAATACATGTCTCTCCTCCAATTCTTTCAAATAATAACGAATCTGATTTTTGTTTTGAGAAAGACATTAATCAATAATTTGAAATCTGCAATAATACAAATATGGAGAAATTTGGAATGCACATTCTGAAAAATGAGCAAGAATCTTCAGATAGAGAAAATTTTAGGTACATATCCGTTGAAGAATGTAACTAGGTTCGGTCTTCGTAATTGTACTTGAGCCATAATGAAATATATTTATCAAAAGAATGAAAATGAAATATTATTATTAATTAAATCGACTTGTTAAAGCATGGGTTTCATGCTTGGGTCAATTATCATAAGTCAACCCTTCATTCTAGGCTTTAGGATTTTTTATTTAAAATCAAAGTCAAATTTGTTTTGTCAAAAGACTCCTCTATCAAGTCACCTTGCAAGGTTGGCCTTGAAAAAAATACTCTACAAGTCGGCTTCTCAAACAAACACATGTTGACTTGTTTTATAGTGGGAGACAACTATAAATAGGAGGGTAAACTTCACTCAACAAAGCAGGGATATAAGTTCAAAAATTTCAAAAAAGGAGTTCTCTGATTTCAGTAAGGAAGTTGGGTGAATCCCAGTAAGGGAATTTGGTGAAGTTACAGTGAAGAAGAATTCGATGTTTTAAGGAAGCCGAAGTGTCATTGCTATTGAAGTTTAATATGCCTACTAGGCTGTCTCAGAAACCAAATCTCTAGGCCACTACAGAACCGAAGTCTGAACCCACACTATACCAATACAGAATTGAAGTGTAACTATGTTTCAATACCAAATTATGATGTCACTTGAGAAGGCTGCCATAGATTGAAGCATGGTAAGAATGTCACATGAGAAGGCCTCCATAGATCAAAGTATGATAAGGATCGTAGCATGAGAAGGTTGTCTCAGAACTGAATCATGACCGAAGTATGTTGAATATTGTATACTACCACTACAAGATCGAAACATGATCTTATTGCAAGACTGAAGCATAATACCAAAATATGCCAAGGGTCATCACATTGTTACAGGAACGAGGTGTTGAGAATAGATTGAAGAACGAAATACTACTCATATAACTCAAAACTGAAGAATAAATAAGGATGACTTGATGGAGGGAGTCTTTATTCTAGGTTATAAGGTTATTGGTCATATCAAATTTGTATTGAATCTACTGAAGGAAGGAAGAGTTATTGACTAGATTTTCCCATACGTAGGGGTTTTGCCCTGGTTGCATACATATATCTCATGTTCTCTTCTATTTATTGATTGGCATTAGTCTTGATGACACGAATAAGATAATTTGAAAGAAGAAAACTAATAATGAAACATCACAATGTAATGTCATAATATGAGAAATCAATTAACTTGTCACCCTATTGGATTTCTCAACAATATTTTCAACTTCTTATTTCTTCATCTATTTTGATATTTTAAGTAACAATAATTGAATTGTTAATCATTAAACAGTCCCTCCGAACACAAATTCAATTTTAAAAACAAAGGAGTGGTCACAAATTTAATTAATGATGAATTATTAGTAAATTATGATTCAGATAGAAGGATTTAATTACCTAGAATTTCAACCATCCTAAAAATTCTCTAAAAAATGCATCTAATCAGTTGTATGGTTCTGATTTATTTTATGAATTTACGGAAGATAACTTTAGTGAAGTCATTAACAATGATAATTTGAAGGTTGAGATTGTTGAGTCCTTTCACCCTTTGGTAATAGTTATGTCAAATTTGCATAATCTCAATCCCCCGAATCCATTTACAGATGAGGAAAACACCATTACATAAATTGTTCCACTTGTTTCTCATTTTCAAACGTCTCAACATTGTGATGATTTCATTATTCAAGAATCCACTCCTATTTTTTATTCTTATGATGATGAAGTTTTCTTTTCTGATCATGGCCCTCGAAATTTTCCATTTCCATGAGTGGATGCTAATAATAATTTTAATCTCATTATTTTGGTTGACACTTGTGGAAAACAATTTTTTGTAAACAAATCCCAGCAATCTTGTACTATTATTTGTAACATTAAAGTAAATTATGATTTTGGTTTTCTTCATTTTTCTCAGATTGAGTTTAATTTTCTTTCTTATTTTATTTTTGAATTTTTGGATACAATATGCTAACACTTTGAGCATTTGGGCACTCACTACTCATCAAATGCAAAAATGGGAATATATGAAAACCAATTCCATGAATTTAAGCATGAGCATCAACAACTCCTTATTCTGCAATTTTATTTGATGTTCGTGTCTGGCCAATTCATGTCTTGTTTTCAAAAGAATTCTTCACAACTTCTGACATTTGGGAGTGCATTAGAATTTGGCCAGCAATCTGATTCATTCAAAAATATTTTGAGTTATTTATTTAACTTCCATTTGCACTTAATTGATCCATTTCAGAAGTATTTGGAAACATTAGTTGCACAAAATATTTTTGATGTTTTCGCTTTTGTACATAATACTAATAATTTTCAGCAGGCTACAACATTTAAAGATATATCATCCAAGTCTGGCCTGATATTTCCTCTTTCTTTGAACTTCTTCCAATCATTAATAGAAATACATCCTGATTTTCATGATCCCATAGGCATATGTTTGGAAGAATTTCAAGGTAAGAATCTTATGAATAAATTTATTTTGTTGAACTTGTTAGATGTACATAGTAGGCTAAATTTTTCTTTTGATAATCTAGCTGCAATTTTATTTCTGTTTCTAATTTTTGATATTTTTATATGTGAAAAATAAAACTGAGAGAATGGTTACATTGGAAGTACGATTTCACCAAGTTTTAGTATGCTCTTTAGATTAGGAATAGGAATAGATCAGTTTAAATTTAGATTGTTTTTCCTTTTTGTTTGATGCAGGAGCATCCAGCTAAGGCACCATGACCCGGTGTTGGTCTCTGACAGGTTGGAAAGTTAAGTTAACATTTTGTTTGTCTTATATGTTTAGTTTGTCAGAGTAGGAGGTAGGGTTTTATTTTTATCTTAATCTCTGTATTAGTCAAAGGTAGTTTGGTCAGTTAGGGTTATTTACGTGTTTGACTTAAAGAAACAGTAGATTAATAATTGTCCTGTCATTTTAAGAGAAAAGGACAAATGTGTCTAGATGTACAATCTTGTCGTGTAGGCAGAACCGAAATCTTAATAAGTTATGTAACTACAATGTCTACAACCGAAAGTAACTACACAGTTTCATTAACTGTAGACAAGCATATAAATGTAACAATGAAAATCATGGAAAGGGTTCAACATTTTCTGGATACAAATAATAAAAGAGACAGAGCACAAATTCAATCATCATTATCCATCTGTATCATCGCCTACATGCTGTGCAAACATGTTTCTATCAATTGTCTAATTGAATTCAAAATAACAAGCAGAGTGCAGGCCTACAACTGCAAATTGTTTTTTTTCCCTCTCTTAAAATAAAACAGAGTACAGTAGATTGCATGAAACTTTCACGACCAGAATGGACAAGCACACAAGCAAAGTTCACGGCCAGGAGAATGCCCTTACAGTGAAACATTGGAACGAAGAACACGGAGTCCAAGTAACGGCTAAACGAACCAAGACAGGTAACACATTACGAATCATCTTACACCAATTTCATTCTTTTCTTAAATGGAATAGAGACAGGAGAATATATATATAAAACTGTTGTTAAAAATAAGTCCAGTATTACATCGTCCAACCGAACGGAGTAAACAGTGACTGCTAGACCGAACAGACCTAGGTCAAGGGTTTGATATTAAGAAAACCCTCGAGCCAAACTAAAGAGCGAGACCAGAAGGAATCCCAAACTGGAAATTGAAAATAGAAGCATGCCCAGGTCGTGAAAACGACTCATAATCACATACAGTAACTGAATAGTGAGGAGCAGCCACTATAGACCTACAGGCCCTAATTACAATTCGACAAACGGTGGTGAAAGAGCCTACCAACAGAGACTTGTAGGGTTTGAAGAGCAAAATCGTTGTAATCCTCCACGTCCAAGGTCAAACCCTCGACCTGCACAACCAGAATGAAACGAAATCAGACCTGCTACACTTAACAGCGAACAAAGAGTGATAAACTACCAGCGTAGGAAGAACAAACTCACCTGGGAGCGTGACAGAGTAAAAACTTTCATGCAACAGAACCACAAAACACCAGACAACCTGAGACAAGAGGAGCGGGCATTGATTAGTCCATGAACCAGAAAAAGGCAGAGATAAAATAGGGAGAAACAAGTTACCTGAAGGTGAAGCCGAATGAGCCATCGTGCTTGAACCCTGTGCACACAGGAACTGGAAATATAAAACAACTTTAGCACGATAACCGCAACAAGGAACATTGCCAACAGTAGGAAAGAACAACCGGTAGCCCGAGAAACCAGACATCGATTCCAAATAACAACAGAAAGAAAAATAACTCACTGTGCAGAAGAATACAAGCGAACCAACCTCCAGAGCCAAGGCAGTTTCATGCGGTAAGGAAATTTGTTGCTAGTAGCACAGACAAGTTCAGGAAGCCATTATCCGTTCGTAGCCAAGACCGAAACAGAGTTTACCATAAGAACCAGGACCAGATAGAGCAATTCGACAGAACCCTCGCAGAGCTCCCACAGCAGAACCAAATACCAAACAATGACCGGAAGGCCTGAAGGTTTTGTGTAAAGGACCAAGCGGGAAAACAAGGATCGAGGCCAGAGTACAGGGCAGGTTCGCATTTACGAGCCATAGTAAATGATTTCAACTACCAAATAAAATATCCATTGTTCATATCTGTGACCAAACACCAAATCATCAACCGAATCTGCCACCATCATTAGCGCCGGACAACTTTCATATCGAGGGATACGTTGGAGTTTGGGCTGGGTCCCATCATTGTTTCCCTTTTAATAATGCAGATAGAAGAATAAAGTGAACATATATCTCTTTTAAGTCGCAAACATGTTCAAGGAAGTATTCATTTTCTTATCAGAATTATTATTCATGTGCTCTGTATAGGTATTGTTCTCTTTATATATTTTTTGCTTTGCAGTTATGCGAGATGAGTCATGATCATTTTTCGCTTCTTATTAATTCAACCAAAATAAAATGCTTGGCTCCTTCTTATTTAAACTTGTCGTGGGCTTGTAGCTTCTCATATTTTAAATGACAAATTCACAAAAGTCCTGAAAGAAAATGAAAATTTTCAAAGAATCTTCTCGAAGCAATGGTAAAATACTCATGTCCATAACCATACCCTTGCTCTTTCTAGGGCTTTTCATTTGCTATAACTGAGCTAAATCAACCCTTTTCACCAGACTGCTCATCCTGTGTATCTCTTTCTAAGTTTCACTCCTTTTATAAATCTCAGGATACTTAGATCCTACAAAATCATCTAGCCTGTATCTTGAATACACATGGGTCACTATTGTTGGGTTTTCATTGGGAATTCTGGTATCTGAAACCCAAAAATCCCGTAACCTCTTAAAATCCAATTAAAATTTTTTCCAGGCATCCAGGCTCCACATTATCACGAGTTTCAATTTGCGTGCACGAAATTTTGCCCCCCACTACTACATATTACTGCACTATCTTATGAGTAGTGGCCCCACTGCTTCAATAACGCACATACCCAGAAGCCCGTAACTTTTTGCAAATTCCAATTTATAATATCTTCTAGGCATTCGGGCTCCTAGTACCCATATTTCCATTATATGCACCCGACACCTCTCATGGACGAAACCTTTTTCTAATTGTATTCGGGCTCTCCCTTCTAGGCTACTACATCCTCTCTCTCTTTTATTACCTGCAAGTCTGAAAGCCTAGCTAATTAATAAAATTTCATTTCATGTTTCTTTTGGGAGCTTCAATTCCATTAGTGATATGCCTAATCCTATGGCACTAGAAATATTTTTAATTCACTTTTGTGAACAAGCTTGACATATCTTCTTCCTCTAGGTTCGTTTAGATGGGTATCACTACTATTGTGCTTGCTCTTAAAGCACACAAGCATTTTCCTATGGGAAATTTCATGTTCCTCCTAGGCTCCAACCTTCTAGGCTAATGAAAAGCTCATCACCTATGGCTCACTTGTACTATTGATTTCACTTTACTGTCTGATGCCCTACCTTCTTGCTTTCTGTCTCATCCTGACCATCTTTTAATGTGCATTCTTTTTCTTTTCGTGACTCTCCTGAATATCCATTATGATAATGCAACACATTGGTATGTAAACACATAATAAGAAAAGATAATGGATCATGGTCAATTTATGATCAATTTCCAATTCTCTTGTGATTTTCTTGCTTATATATCGCTTCATTTAAATGCTTATCACACAAAGCCCCAAGTCTTTTCTATATATATCCCCACTGTTGCATTAGATGGGACTTTGGGATTGATTTCATGGGATTTTATGAATAATCTTAGGGCTGGTATAAAATCAAAAACCACAAGAGGGATTAATGCTTCTACAATTCAAAGCAAAACACATTTTCATTTCTAATGATTTTTAATCCCTTGAACACGAGTCATTATTTTTCTAGCTTAACGCTTCTAGTCTAAATTCAATAAATTGATGATCTTGGGAAAATGAAAACTTCATAAGAATGCATCTTCTTCATATTGTTAATCTCAATTAAAAGAAGTTATATTTTTGGAGAAATTTGGCATCTTGCAGGTAAATTTCAACTAAATGGTAAGTTTCATATGCCCACTTTCATCTGTTTCTGTTTTCTTATCCTTTTTGTTTCAACTTTATTTTTAGTGTTTCCTCATATAAATCTTTGTTTTCCATGTCTTTAAGGATTGCTTTGAAAGCTTTTCACCCCTGCTTGCTCAGATTTGGAACTCGTTCTTATTGTTTTCGAGCTTTGGAAAAAACAGTTATGATGTCTATCAAATTGCAAATCAGTTGAATCTCGGAGTCTCTAAACCTATAGTTTGTTTCACAAGCCTTGTTTTTATTATAAAATCGTTATGATGTTTCCATGAAAGCTTAGTTTCGAAACAAGAAAATTTTCAAAGAAAGAAACTTCTTATTTGGCTTCATTTTCTGTCATAACTGTTATTCTGAAGTTATAATTTTTTATTTGAATTAAAGCTTAATCAATTGTAACTTCGCAAGACAACTTAATGAAATCTCAACTTAAGAAAAAACTTATGTTTAACCCTCATGCTTGTTCTTTTGTTGAGACATTTTTCATAAATCCTCTTGTTAAAGTCTATTTTTGATTTCGGCTTTTAGTTTGCATCTCCTTTCTTCCTTTTGGAAATTTTTGGAGTGTTGATTTCACCTTTGCTTCAAATTGGTTTTGGTGATGTCACTAAAATTTATATGAAAGGAAATTTTCTTACCCAACATTGGTCAACATGCATGGGAACCTTTTTACTCTGTCAATTTCATGAGTTTTCATTTAACTTAAAGGGACATATTTATTGAATTCTAAAGTCATATTTCCTTAATTATTTTCCCATGGAAGAACATTAATCTTTTCCAAGTGATATAGTTCATCTTTTCAAGGAAAGAACTAGTTTGAGTCTAACTCAATGAATCTCCCATTTCCCCCACTTCACATAAAGAGCCTCTAGATTGATAGTTGCAGGGAAATATGAGGGAGTCAATTTTTTATGAGTATTATATCCATTGCATTTAAAATCTCTTGTACCACCCCGCCCTCTTCACCCAATTGCAAAAAACAATTCTCTATTTTAAAGCTGATCAAAAGGGTGGTACATAAGAGGGTTGAAAGCACACATGTGTGGGAAGCACAAGTAAACCATCATGGTACTAAACAAGATCGTTGACAAAGGGGCTATGCTTGTATGGTACTAAGACAACTTCGTTGGGGATATGGATACTCGTTGGCAGTGAAGTGATGTCAGGTTAAGGAGATTATTTATATTGATGGATACATACTTTCTTTAAAACTTCTTATATGTACCTCTGCTGTCACTCATAAAAGGTAAATTTAAAATTAAATATTTTCCTAAAAATACGGATTCATGATTTTAGACTCAGTTTGTTTCAAGTACTTATCTCTTAGAACTTATGTCGCTTGATAGATTAATGTGGTACCCATGGGAAACATTTTAATATTTGAGATATAGATAGGATTTATCATAATAATAGGTGAATTTTTATTTATTTATAACAAGTAAATAAATAAATAATTGTTATAAATAAATATTATTAATAATTATTTATTTATAACAATTATTAGATTATTTATTAAGTATTTTTATAATATTAAGTTAGGTTTAGGTTTTATAATTTATTTTTAAGATTTTAGTTGGCCCCCTTTTAGGTTTTATTTTTTTTAAATTTATTATTTATTCACCATCTCCTTTGTCTCTTCTTTCATTCATTGTCTTGATGATAGATTCTCTTTGGGATTCGAAACATTGACAAAATTCAACTATTACTGTGGAAAATCCGAACTATATTTCTACAAAAGAAAACCACAAGAGTTAAAGTCCAACATGATTCACCATTTCAACCTTTTGGTAAATTTAAGTTCATTATCTTTTTAAACATAGATAATGTTTCGCCGAGTGTGTCGCTAATTGTTGTGGAAAAACAACAACTCCCCATTTTACTTTATCATCTTTGTAATAATAATAGGGACTCTCCATGTAATTTTGGCTAAATCACTTTTATTTTGCTTGGTTTGATGTTTTTTGGGTAGAATTTTTAGTTTCCCGATCTTTCACTACCTAGACCTAAAAAATATACAAACTGATATATTTTACTTTTAGTTTTATAAAATTAATTAATTTTAAAATTTGTAAATAATATTATTAAATTAATTTATGAACTTAGATTAATTAAATTAATTGTAATTTATATAATTAACTTGTATTTTTAATTTATTTATTTATTAAATTTTTATTAATTTTTATTTTATTAACGGTTAGCGTGGAATAGAAATGGGTTTTGAGGTAGCGGAAGGCGAAGAAACAGGGGGTGATGAGGTAGAAGGAGCAGCCGCAACGAAGATAGACCCAGAGTAAATCCCTACGGGACTCCTTGGCAATGCTAGGGAATGGGTGGAAGCTCTGGAAGCTTGAGGCAGAGCGTAAGCGTGGGGAAGAACTAGACAAAACCTCAGTGACAGAGAAGGAATATCATTCAAATACCGAGGATTGTTGCAAAGAAGTTACCCTGTAGAGTAGTCAACGTTTTGACTCTAGGAGAGAGTTGACATTGAGAGAAAGATCATGCATGAAGAACCAACGAGCGTTGACGATGGGCAATGGAATCGGAGAAGAAGCTATAGGTAGGATGCTGACAGGCCATGATCTAGAGGTAGGAATGCCACTGATGGACCTCATTACTTCGAATCTCGTGCCGGGGGGCCAAAGCATAGGTGGGGCGGCAGGTGTTTTTCCTTCTTCCACTTTGGGAAAAGTCGGACATGCAGATCGGAAAACCTGGAAGGTTGGTGGTTTCATTTCGCAGATCCAAAGCAATAATGATCCAACTTCCAAGGTTTTAACTCCTATAAAAAATAATATCTGTCCAGCCAAGCATAAGAAGAAGCCTTTATCTTATTCCCAACTTGCAAGGAGTATTCATAAACTTGCTACTATAGCTGATAAAAAAAGCTCCTAGAAGCAGCTAGTACATCAAGTAAATGTTAAAAATGCTAAAAATGACAAGGAAATCTCAGGGTTTGTAGAAACAAATCATTTGTGTCAAGTCAAAACTACTTCAATAGACAAAACAGGAAAGTGGATTTGGGTAAATGCAAAGAAATATCAGAGAATTTTAAGGCGTAGGCTTGCTCGCCTTAAATGGGAACAAATGAGAAGAAAGCCGATCCAGAGAAAGAAAATAAAGAAGAGCAACAAAAATAAAGAAGAATCAATCATTTACAGTCCCACATCTACACCTCTTACTTGGTCATCAGATCTATATGTCCAAGAACTGATGAAGGCCAGGACAAGGTTGGAGATTTTGGAAGCCAAAGAACAGGAAAGGGATTGCAAAATTTCAGAGATCACAGTTGCAAATCGATGTCTAATGGAAGGTAATAGAATTTTAAAAGAACATGTAACAATGTTACAAGAGGCTCTAGAGATAAGAAAACAAGAATGGAAAAGCATGAAGACAACGTGGAAAAGCATGAAAGAATTAATAACAACAAATAGGGATGTGATAATTTCTAAACAAACTCAGGTAGATACACAAGTATCTCAACAAACAAACATTTCCAAAGAGAAGGCAAAAAGGAACATTGGGAAAGATAGTCCAAAAGAAATCAAAGCTAGAGTTGAAGACGCTAATGGTTACATAAGGACAGAGGAAGAAGAAGATGCAAGTGCTTGTAGAGCATAGGAAATAGAACACAAAGAAAGAAAGGACAGGGAAACAAACTTTATTATTAGGGGAATAAGAGATTATGGGAAGAATGAAAGCACTCTCAATTTGACAAGAGACTTTCTAAAAGAGAAACTACATTGGAAAGGGAAAATTTGCCAAGAAAGGAGGGTTGGGAGGATATGTGAAGAGAGGCCTCGACCCATAAAAGTCACCATGGCAAGCGTACAAGACAAACACTAGCTTTTGGGTAAAAATAAACTCTTCAAAGGCTCACACTTCTTCCTCGATGAAATTTGAACCAGAAAACAACAAGAAGAGAGAAGGGATGAAGTGGAGAAATTAGAACAACAAGAAATGAAGGGAAAATGGCATGGTTGTACAATGGTAAAGCTATTATTGCAGTGTTTGGGCTTCTAGGAAAAACAGGGCAGAAAGCTGCCAATAAAGAAAAAATAGAGAATTTGATAATAGGGACGAAAACAACAAGAGCAACATGGATGAAAATGGGTGAAGACACAAATTTGAGTCTTATGTGCCAAAATGCGTAGTAGTCAAATCCTACCCAGGTCTACCTAAGTTTAGTTTGTTGGAATGTAGAGTTTACCCTTGGAGGAGGGGAGCTGGGTTAGGGCCTATTGCAGAACGTAGAAAAATAATTTGTCTCACAGAAACTCATGAGCACGATGGTTGCAAGACTCCTGTGTTTGACGGTTATTTGAGGTTGGCAGTTTGGAACAAGGTAGCAAAAAATGGAAAAGGGTATGGGGGAATATTAGTTTTAGTGAAAGAAAAAGAAGGTCATCACATTTAGTTAATTAAAAAAGATGCAAATAAACAATATTTATGGTTGAAAATATCAAAGAATGAGAATCACATAAGAATTGCAGCATGCAATTTTTCCCCTCAAGTCTCAAAAACTTACAAAAATAAGGGGCTTGACAGCAAGGATTCGTATGCAACTTTAAAAAAAGATATTTCCGCGTACTCTCAGCAGGGAGAAGTTATTTTAGTGGGAGATTTCATTGTTAGAACAACAAATAATCAAGTTAGCCTTCTTTGTTGCAAAGAGGATAACAATCCTATTTGGCTCACTAAAGAGGAGAATCCCAAATGGGTGAGGTGTTCAGAAGATGACAAAGTTAGAAATGATTTTGGAGAGGAGTTGCTTACACTATGTGGGGCTTTCAACTTAATTATTTATAATGGTCTAGAAAGATGGAAAAGGTCTGGGAACTTCACTTGCAACACATACAATGGGGCAAGTGTCGTTGACTATGTGATGTGTTCACAAATCTTGATAGAAAAGATAGATGAAGTTAATATTGAAGAGAATATTTGGGACTTAAAATTAGACCATAAACCAATTTATATAAGGTTATCATGGTTAGAAGAAAGGCAACATAGGAGGAAAACCCAATGCTCTCGACAATCACCATCAAGGGGCAAAATTATTCTAACACAAGAAAATTGTACTATCTTCAAGACAATGTTAGAGAGATTAATTCAGAAGGAGAAAACCGGTTTCAAAAGCTTCAATGGTCATGAGTTAACAAATATAATTCAAAGTGCACTTGAGAAGTGTAAAAGAAAAAAAAATAGGAAATCCGAATCAAATTGTTTCCCTGTAAATGCTTGGTTTGATGAAGAATGAAAAATGACAAGGAGAACCTTGAAAAAGGTAGGAAAGGAGAAGATGAATGTAAAGTTATATAAGCAGATACTAAAAAGGAAAAAAGATGAGTTCATGCAAACAATGAGAGAAGAGTTAATATATTTAAGTAAGAAAAATCCGAAGCTCTTTTGGCAGGAACTGCAACCAAAGAAGAATCAAATTGAAAATAATATTACAACCAATCAATGTTTTGAATATGAAAGACAACTCTATGAGAAAGAATATGAGGTAGAGCCCCCCCTAGGATCAACACAACTTCAAATATCTTCACGTTACAGGAGGTGGAGAATGGAATTAAGAAACTGAAACCAGGAAAGGAAAAGGACTTGGTTGAACTTCAAGCAGAGTATCTAAAATGGGGAATGAACGCTCTTGCACTGCACATCATGGAAATATTCAGCAATATCATTCAACAAGGATTCCCAAGAGACTGGAAAATACCCCTTTTCAAAAGTGGAGACATTAATAATCCATCCAACTATAGAAAAATTATGATCAATCCTTTGTTTGCAAAGCTTTTCAGCAGCATGGTAGAAAACAAAATTAGTAAGTGGGTAGAAGTAAAAGAAAATAGGGCAAGAGGACAAGCGAGCTTTAGGCTGAAGCATTCTAGAGTGGATCATGGTATCACGTTGAGACACATTGTTGAAAAGGTTTGGGAGGACAAAGAAGAAGTATTTTGCTGCTTTGTTGACTTCAAAAAAGCATTGGACACAATCCCTAGAGACAAGTTGTGGCGTAGAATGGAAGAAATTGAAATTACTATGAATTATAGAGCCACTATCCATAGAATTTATGAAGAGGTGAAAGTCAAGATTAGAACCTCAACAAGTATTTTAGAAAGCTTTAGAAGTGACATTGGAGTCAAGCAAGGTTGCCCTTTATGTTGATTAGTGGTTGTCACTGATGTCAACACAAGCAGCACCAGGGGCTACCCTGATCTTGCAAGGGAAATTTACTTGACAACTCATATTATTTTGCGTCAAATAACTTCTCGATGGATTCTACTCGTCGAGATGTTTTTGTTGATATATGGTACGCCTACCAGTTCTTCACGGTTTGAGATTTATTTGCATTTGAAGTAAGTAACCCCAGTCAGTGGGCTAAAACCCTATGGGCTTGTGGCATGGCACTTATAATTGGTTGTGGTCATTGAGTAGTCAATAATTAATAATATTTTTTGCTCCTAAAATCCCTCCAACATTCACTTGTTGAGGACCCTCTCAACTCAAGACATTCATATAAATATTGACCCTCATATCCTCCTCTTGTAGGGATTTTGTGGCTTCAAACAGGTCATCGTGGAATTTTCACTATAACAATTTTTTTTGCGAGGCTTCAGAAGCTGAAACTAAATCCCATTTGAGCCGAAATCTTGTTGAACCTCGTGACCAAATTTCAGATCTTGGTTCGCTATATTTTCGGCGATATGATCTGAGGAAATTAGGGTTTTTGCAGGATACTGAATTCCATCTCAAACTGGTGACGTTGGGAAAATCATCATAACTTTCTCTCTGAGCATTGGATTCAAAGTTTGTAAATAGTCACAGAAAGAGGACAGATTTTAGTTTGTTGAGTAGAATTTTCAGGGCCGAAGGTCGCAACAGTGGGAGATTGGGAATAAATATTTCTTGAAGAATCCAATCTTGATCAGACTTGTGGGGTTGCAAAGAGAACTCAGAGGGATACCACAGGAAAAAATTTCAGACCTTGGAGATCTGAAATTACATAGATACAACATATTCAATATCGAGCTCCTAGAAGGAAAGAAAGAGCATGCATTCAAGGATCACTGCAGTAAGGATCACGCATCAATAGTAAAGGGTAAGTATCCTACATCAAGGTATGTATGATTAAGTGTTTACATTTGAATTTTTAGTATCATATTTGAAATATGTTTTTGCAGGACAACGTAAGTATATACATGGTATCAGTGATATCTCTAGTCTCTATATGTCACAATTAGTTTTGATACCACATTTTGGATGTCCTATTCTTGATACTACACATTTGATGCTACACCAAGTCTACTAAATCTATATGATGTTGTAAGTTCATGTTACTTGTCTTGTCATAGTTGATAGAATGGTCTTTGTTGTTTTACTTAGAACATGTTTCATCACAAGTCTGGGGTCTGTCATCAGTTTCTATTGTATATATCTTTAGGTTAGTTTTGGATATAGTCTTGCATAGAGTCTATGCCTATATCAAGAGTGGGAGTCTTTGTCTACTGCTGCAACAAGTCAACAAAAAAATGACAAGAACATTTCAGGTACTCATTGTAATTTTAATTTGTATTTATTCATTATTATGCACTTACATGTGTTTTGTAGGCAGAGGTAAGTTGAAGGGCATTTTGTTTTTCCTGTTGAGATTGGGTTTCGTTGGGAAAATTTGCATGCAGGTAGAAGAAGATTCAAGTACAGCATCAAGCGAGGATTCAAGAGCTGAAGTATCAAATCAAAGGAAGCATTGCAGCGGGACATCCTTTAAAGACATGACAACTATCCGTATATTGTGAAGAAGTGTCAAGGCCAAGAGTCATCATTGTAAAATTGTAAAAGAGTCATTTGTAAAAGTGTCATCATTGGAAGAGTCATTATTGTAAAAGAATCAAAATACCTAGAGTTGAAAAGGCATTGTTGGGAGGTATAGGAGTCTCTGTTTGGATTATAGGGTGGAAGGGGAGTGCTAGGCAGGTGCATGAAGTCGCCTACTGGTTGGAGCTTGTGAACACTTCAGGGTGGTAGGTTGGTCCAGGGTGTTGGGGCATCCATCAGTTGATTACTGAAGAAAACAGGGCGTTGTGGCGTCCTTCCATTGGAAGCTAGAGAAGAATGCTTTTCTAGAATTCTAGGAAGTTGTTGGTTTCATTTCAGTTGGGGCTGAAGATTAAAGAATTTATTAGAAAAGTGTTGAGTGGTTTTTGATTCGGAGGGGGTTTTCCACCTAAAATTTTTGTGCCTACTGTGTTCTTTTATTTAATGTTATTACTGCATAAACATTAATAATAATTGAAGATTAACTAATGCCCTGAAAATATTTAAAAGGCTTAATTGCTAAGGAATACTGATTCAGCACCCCCCCCCCCCGTATTTTCCAACAATCGGTATCAAAGCTTGGTTCCTTCAATAGTAGTCTAACAACTAGAAGGAGATCATGGAGTATACTAAGAATATATTTCCTTTGTTTAATGGAAATAACTATGCACTTTGGAGTGGAAGAATGCAGGTTCATTTGCTGTCGCAAGGATACGAAGTATGGGAAATCGTTGACAAAGGCTTCACACCGACCCAGGATGAACAATGTAAGAAAAATATGGTATATGATGCAAAGGATAAAGATCTTATTATCAGTGGGCTTATTGAATATGTTTATCTTAAGGTATTGAGTTGCAAAACTACTAAAGAGGTATGGGGAAAGCTTGAAAATATATATGCAGGTGACTCAAAGGTGAAAGAAGCAAAACTTCAAATTTTCAAGGCAAAATTTGAGCAACTCAAAATGAGGGAAGATGAAGATATTGCTGCATACTTTCAGCGTTTTGATGAAACAAAAAACACATTGGAAGGTTTGGGAGAACTTGTTGAAACGAAAATTGTTGTCCAAAAGATCCTCAGAACCTTGCCAACAAGATTTAACCCTAAGGTATCTGTCTTGGAAGATAGATCGAATCTGACCAATCTCAACATAGATTAATTGCATGGAATTCTTACAACATATGAAATGAGGATTGAAGAAGAGGATGGCACATCTCACTTAGAAACAACATTTGACGCATCCAAGAAGGATAGTAAGGACAAGCAGACCCCGAAAGCAAAAAATTGCAATTGTAAGGATGAGGAAAAGGAAGAAGATGAAGAAGAAGTCTCAGATAAAGAGTTTGCCTATTTCTCATGGAAAATGAGAACAGGGATGAAAAAATTTAAAGGTAAACTTCCATTAATATGTTTTGATTGTGGTGAGGTTGGGAATTTTGTAGCCAAATGTCCTCACAAAAATGAGGTTGCTACGAAAGGAAATAAAAGTCCTAGGAAGTTCAAGAAGCAAGGCAAGAAGAAATGGTTTAAGAAAAGTTTCTTTTCTAAAAATATAGCTCCTCATTCGAAGAAGACAGTGATAACGAAGAAGAATTCAATGGAAGAGTATTGTTTATGGCCAAACACAATAAGCAAGAGGCACCTGACGAAGAAGGAGACGAAGAAGAAGAAATGACTGAGGTTGAATTTCAAAACGAAGTGATCAGGGTTATCAAAGAGCTCAAGGCCGAGAAAAAGCATGTCAACACTCTTGAAGATGAATTAAAGACAGAAAGGGAATGGGTCCTAAATCTTAAAATCAAGGTTTAAGAATACAAATGAATTTAAGAATCACTCAAGAAAGAATTAAAGGAAAGCAACAAGGAAAGAGAAGCATTGGAAGCTGAAATCATTTCTTTACGAAAGGAAGTAAAAAATGGAAAAACTATTCAAAACTATGCCAACAACTCAAAGACTTTGGACGAACTCATCAACAACCAATGATCATGCAGCGACAAGACTGGTCTTGGTTACAAAGAAAAATTTGAAAAGGAGTCAAGTCCTTCTATGACAACTAAAGAAGATGGATATGAAAAATATAACAAGTAGGTAGATCTCCCAGCTAGGTCGAGAGATCAATAATCACAGTAAGAACCTTGGAGGACAATTCCTTGAAGAATATTTCCTCCCAGGTATCAACCTATCTTTTATGGTCATTGTTATTCATGTGGAAGGTTTGGACATAGAGCTTTAGATTGTCGCATGTATGTTTGGAATGAGTATAATTCTAGGAGATCTCTTAGAAATGGATATTCCAAAACTCAGCAGAATATCAATAGATTTGATCATTTGAGAGATGATGTCGAATGTTACAAATGTAACAATTTTGGACACTTGACCGAAGATTGTAGACTTGGAATTTCTTCAAAGGAATTCTCGCAAAATCAGAATGAACAAGTATGGAAAAGGAATACTGAAAGGTGTGCTCTCGCTCTCAAGGCTCAAAGAAATAGAAACGTATGGTATGTTGATAGTGGTTGCTCAACGCATATGACTGGAGATAGAAATAAGTTCATATCCTTGAAAGAAAAGAAGGATGGAACAATGTCTTTTGGAAATGACGGGTCTTCAAATGTCATAGGAGTAGGTATGGTCACTCTTGGAAGCAAGGATGCATTAGCAAAGGATGTGTTGCTGGTTGAAAATATGAATCAAAATCTGCTCAGTGTTGGACATATGTGCGATCAAGGACACACGATGTTATTCAACTCGAAGAAATGTGAAATTAGGAAAGGCAAGTTTGGTAAAATTGTGGCTACAGTAAGCACAGCTCCAAACGACATATATATTTTGGATGAGACACCTAAAGGGTGTTTCTTGGAAAAAGAAGACAAGAGCTGGTTATGGCACAAATGAATGGGAGATATAAATTTCGACAATTTGGTCAAGATCAACAAAAAGGAAGCAGTTAGAGAAATGTCGAAAATATCAAATCCTACCAATACGATATGTGAATATTGTCAGCACGGCAAACAGACAAAAGACGAGTTCAAGACAAAGGAACATTTTGCGTCACGTCCATTGGAATTAATACATACTGATCTATGCGGTCCTATGAGAACAAAAGGTTTAGATGGTAAATTATACTTTATCTTAATGATAGATGATTACACTAGAATGACAACCATCAATTTTTTGAAGAAAAAGTCTGAGGCATTCGAATGTTTCAAAATCTACAAGGAATTGGTCGAAAATGAAACCAATTTGAAGATCAAATGTCTAAGATCAGATAATGGCAGAGAATTCACGTCCAAAGCATTTTAGCAATATTGTGACGAACATGGAATAAAAAGGAAATTCTCAATAGCCAGAACACCACAGCAGAATGGAGTAGTTGAAAGAAAAAATAGAACCGTACAGGAAATGGCTAGAACCATGTTAAAAGACTCAAACTTAGATGATAAATTCTGGGTTCAAGCAATTGATACTGCCGTATTCATTATAAACAGAGGCCTGCTCAGGAACAATTGTAACATGACTCCGTACGAACTATGGAAAGGAAGACCAACTAACGTCAAATACTTCAAAATATTTGGAAGTAAATGCTACATCAAAAGAGAAGGCCAAAAATTGGGCAAGTTCAATTCCCGTGTTGACGAATGTATTTTTTGGTTATTCGCGCAAAAGAAAGGCGTATCGATGCTACAATCTAAGGCAAAAACAAATAGTTGAAAGTATAAATGTTACTTTTGATGAAGAATGTGTTCTAAAGGATAACAATGAGATCGTCTCTTTAAGAAAATCTGAGGGGCTTGAGGTAGAATCTGTGAAGGATGAAGAAGAAGCTCCAGAACAAGACCAATCAAATAAGGAAACACCAATCAACCAAGAAGAAATAAGAAATGATCAACAGGATGTACAAGAAGTTTCTCCAAAACGTTCAAAAGAATGATATCAAAATAATCATCCGTCAAATCAGATCATCGATAACATAATTGAAGGAATTGGAACCAGAAGAAGTCGACAACTTTGTTCATCACAGCAAGCCCATATTACCCTTTTAGCAACTCTTGAGCCTAGCAATTTTGAGGAACCTAGTCAAAATGAAAATTGGGTAGCAGCTATGAATGAAGAAATGGATCAAATTGAGAAGAACAACACTTAGGAATTGGTTCCACATGTAGAAAATTTGTGATAAGTTAACCCGATAATGCAATATAAATCAAAGCAGAATACTATAACCTACTTCTACTATCAATTTGTGGAAGCTTAAAGATCGAGCTGAACAATATAACTAGAAGAAGAAGAATCAATGGCACAATACACATGAAAATACTTTTGGGAAAACCTCATATAAAAACCCCACACTATTATATTATCATACATGGTGGAAATACATAGGAATTATACAAAGCCTTAGCTCTCACAGCTAGCCAACTCTCAGTCCAATCCTCACAGATGCTCATGGCAATCTTGGCTTCTCTCTAGCCTTCCTCTCTTCCCTCCAAGCTCCTATTTCCTTGCACTATTCCTTGTGGATGATTAGCCTATTACCAAGTGGAAACAAGCCTTCAAAACTGTGCAATCCTCAAGGATGAATCCTTGATTGCATGCATGAGTTTTCTCCATGAGAAAACACATGCAACTGATAGTACATTGTCCTTGAACATTAATCTCAACCGGGTCTTTCTTAGAATAGACATGCATGAGTTTCTGATGAGGGAATCTTCAGTTAACTGGAGTAGCACTAGTTGAGTGCATTAATGCATCAACTGACTATTAACTCACCATTAGTTCCTCAAACAGTTTGGAACTAATTTAACTGGACTTAACTCAGTAAACTGATTTAACTAATTACAACTTGAATATAACTCAATCCTATCTCCTTAATTTAAGGGATAACTCTTGCATGACTTCAGAAAGACTTCTAACTTGAATTTCTCCAACTAATTAATTTAAAATAAATTAATTAATTATTTCCAAGTAGCTGTTAAGACTAAATTCGATTTTAATTCACAATTTAATTCAAGGACAAATTAAATTGGAATATTATTGTTGCCATATTTCAATACTCCCTCTCAACAAGAAATGGATTATCTGCCACCCCGATCCTGTCTCTATGGAACTCGAATTTACACTTTGACAATGCCTTTGTCAAAATGTCAGCATCTTGCTCCTCTGTCGAAATACACTGCAACAACATGATCTTCCTCGCTACACAGTTTCTGAGATGATGATACCGGATGACGATGTGCTTGGACCTATCATGAAATACTGGATTCTCAAAGAGTTTGATACAACTCTGATTATCACAATAGATCATAGTTGGATCCATCCTCTGATTAAACAAACCAACTAGGATTTTCTGCATCCAAATGGCCTCACATGCTACCGGACTTGCAACCATGTATTCCGCCTCTGTTGAGCTGAGTGCAACCGACCTCTGTTTCCTACTATACCAAGAAACTGTCACTGACCCAAGGTTGAAAATACCTCCTGATGTGCTCTTCCGATCTGATGGACTCCCTGCCCAATCTGCATTAGTGAAGCCCTGTAGCTTCACTCCCTCTGTTCATCTGTACCATAATCCATACTGAGATGTGCCTCTGAGGTATCTCAATACATGCTTTGCCGCCTTCCAAAACATCTTGGTAGGCTGAACCATCGCTTGACTCAACTGGTTCACCGCATAGCACAAATCTGGTCATGTGTTCATTAAGTACATCAGCGAACCCACAAGCTGCCTGTACACAATAGCCTCTACCACTTCTCTTGAAGTAGAAACCTCCTTCCTCTAGTTACCTGCTAGAGGAGTCTGCATGGGCTTGCACTTCTCCATGTGGAATATCTTGAGTATATTGTTGGCATACTTTCCCTGAGACACAAACAAATCCCCATCCTTCTGCCACGCTTCCATGCCAGGGAAGTAATGCATGAGACCCATGTCTTTCATCTCGAATTATCTTGCAAGGTCCTCCTTGTAAGACATGATCAACTGATCATCACCAGTCAATATGAGATCATCAACATAAAGTACGATGATCAACAAATTACCTTTCACCACGATGTGGTACATATTCGCATCCACTTCACTCTTTGTGAAGCCCAACCTGGTGAAGTAGTTGTCTATCCTGGTGTACCAAGCATGAGGTGTTTGCTTCAGCCCATACAACGGTCTCTTGAGTCAGCACACATGCGACTCACAATCGAAGGTATCAAAACCTTTCAACTTCTCTATGTACACCTCTTCCTCAATCTGGCCATTGAGGAATGTAGTCTTCACATCCATCTGATGGATCTTCCAACCCATCTGTGCTGATAGTGCCAACATAGATCTGATAGATGAGTACCTTGCGACAGGAGCAAAAGTCTCATCATATTCAATCCCCTCGACCTGTGAAAAGCCATGGGCAACAAATCTTGCCTTATGCTTCTCCACACTACCATTAGCAGCTTGCTTTACCTTGTAAAGCCAACAGGAACTCACAACTAACTTGTTCTCTGATCTCAGAACCACATCCCAAACACTATTACAAACTATGGAGTCATACTCCACCATAACATCAACCCAAATTGGCTGCTGCGCTGCTTCCTCAAAGGAAGATGGCTCGGTCTCAACACATTCCCCAACAAGGGCCATGTATCCAGTGTACCTCTCAGGTGACCTCCTCAGTCTGCGCTGAGAAGATGGTGCTCCCACATTCTCTCTCGCATCCTCCCGCAATCTGTCAGCTTCTCTTGTGCGCTTCCGTCCATCTATGGAAGACTCCACTTGAGTGGATGTCTCCACTCCTGGAACCTCTGCATTCGGCTGCTCCACATCAGTTTGAGGCTCCTCCTCCTTAGGAACCAACAGTTCCTCGACAGCCTATAGTTGGAGCTCCCTCTTAAGGGAAACTCGCATGGCCTTCTGCTCATAAAACTTGATATCTCTACGAACCACTATCCTCCGACTGGTAGGAAACTACACCCGATAGTTGTGAGGTGTATCAGTGTACCCCACAAATATCCCCAACTCTACTTTCGGCTCAAGCTTCTTCCGTGCATCCTTTGTCACATGGAATATACCGATGAGCCAAAGATCTTGAAGTGACCCACATCTAGTCTCTTACCAGAGAAAGATTCCTCTGGCGTCTTCATCCCAAGTATGCGATGCAAGCTTCTATTCTGCAAATAGACCATTGTGTTGCATGCCTCAGCCCACAAGTGAAGTGGTAGGCCTTGGTCATGTAGCATTGCCCATGTTGCCCCTACAATAGTTTTGTTCTTCCTCTCGGCCATCCCATTCTACTGTGGGTTATGAGGTGTCATCAACTCTCGTTTAATTCCTTCCGCTACACAGAAGTCCTTAAACTCTTGAGAGACATCTTATCCACTGTTGTTGCTTCTCAAGGCCTTGATCTTCTTCCTTGACTCTTTCTTGACCAAAGCTTTGAACTCATAAAACTTTGTGAAAGTTTGGTCCTTCTTCTGCATGAAATAATTCCAGCATTTATGAGAATGGTCATTAATGAAAATCACATAATACCTTTGCTTCGTTGTGGATGCCATCAAGAATGGTCCACACAAATCAGTATGAACTCACTCTAAGATAGCCTTTTCTCGATTGTCTCGATCATGAAAGGAAGAATTGGTTTACTTTCCCAAGGCACAACCATTACATGTGTCAACTTGCTCAAGTTTACCTTTGGGAAGTCCTATAGATATCTGCTGCATTATCTTCAAAGCCCCATGATGCAAATGGCCCAACCGCTTGTGTCACAACTCACCAATGTCTTGGCTTTGCACCAATTCTACTTTCGTACTCAATGCTACACAATCATCTACCTCTAGTTTATAGAAATTATTCACCTGAATCCCTATCCTCTTGGTCTAACCCATGGTTATGTGTCTTAGGAACGCCTTTCCTTTACTAAAGACAACATTGTAGCCTTTGTCCTCCAACATCGCGACCGATACCAAGTTCTTCTTTAGTCCAGGCACATAAATCACATCTATCAAGGTGAGAGGAGCTCCATGCTCCCTCTAAAAAGCAATCGTGCCCACTCCTGAAACACTATACCTTCCGTCATCACCCATCTCTATGCACATCTTGAGGTCTTTCTCCTCCAAGGCACTGAATAAATTTTTATCACCAGTCATGTGGAATGAGGCTCCACTGTCAAGATACTAGACACAACCCATCATTGATGGCACCATGCATGCGATGAGGGTAAAGTCCATTTCGAACTGAGAGGCTAATGCCTCACCTTCCGAACCTTCCGAGGATCCCTTATTTGACTTCTTCGATGGGCAATTAGTCGCATAATGTCCCATCCTGTGACAATTAAAGCATCTTACTTTAGACATGTCACTCTTCTTCCCTCCATAAGAAGAATTCGATTTGAAATGGGAAGCCTTCCCCTTCCCTTTCCTTACCTTACTTGCTAAGGCTAGATTTTCTTCATCATCATTCTTGGATGAAGAACCATCTTGTATGCTCCTCCTGATCTTCTCTTGTATAGGATCCGACCACAGTCGTTCCCAATCCGACAGTTTCTACCTTCCATTCACAGAGTCCTGGTAGCTATTCCAACTCTTTGGAAGGCCAAGGAGAGTGAGGCTCACCATATCATCATCGACAATAGTTATTCGCACACTGCCAAGCTCATCTCTGCAGGTGGTGAGATTGTTCAGATATGTGGAAATAGTATCGCCCTTCTCCAACTTGATTCTTTGAAGCTTATCCTTGAGCGCCAATATCCTCTAGTCGCTACTGTTTTGGTAGAGGTCCTTCAATGTCTTCCACATTGAAAATGGAGTATCCTTCCCATGGAGACTCGAGACAATATGGTCTCGAACTCCCTCAAGGATGATCCGTCTCACATTCGCCACACACTTCTTCCACTTAGCCAACTCTTGTGCATTAGTTGAAGCTAGCTTTGGGATTTCTTGATCAATGAATTCCTTCAAGCCATTGTCTTCTAATATAGCCTCCATTATATCTTTCCATTCTATGTAATTTGAGAAACCTTCCAAGGCATACTCGAGTCTCAAACCATAGAACGCCATTGGCCAACCTTGAAGTATGATATGAATTCTATTTGTACCTGCAACCCCAAACTTCAAACTTCGAATTCTCTTCTCAGTATACTGTTCACAGCTCCGATACCATGTAGAAAATCTATGATAGGTTAACCCGATAATGCAATATAAATCAAAGCATAATACTATAACTTACTTCTACAATCAATTTGTGGAAGCTTAAAGATCGAGCTGAACAATATAACCAGAAGAAGAAGAATCAATGGCACAATACACATGAAAATACTTTGGGGAAAGCCTCAAATAAAAACCCCACACTATTTTATTATTATACATGGTGGAAATACATAGGAATTATACAAAGCCTTAGCTCTCACAGCTAGCTAGCTCTCAGTACAATCCTCACAGATGCTCACAGGCAATATTGGCTTCTCTCCAGCCTTCCTCTGTACCCTCCAAGCTCCTATTTCCTTACGCTATTCCTTGTGGATGATTAGCCTATTACCAAATGGAAAAACAAGCCTTCAAAACTGCGCAATCCTCAAGGATGAATCCTTGACTGCATGCATGAGTTTTCTCCATGAGAAAACACGTGCAACTGATAGTACACTATCCTTGAACATTAATCTCAACTGTGTCTTTCTCAGAATAGACATGCATGAGTTTTTGATGAGGGAATCTTCAGTTAACTAGAGTAGCACTAGTTGAGTGCATTAATGCATCATCTGACTGTTAACTCACTATTAGTTCCTCAAATAGTTTGGAACTAATTTAACTGGACTTAACTCAGTAAACTGAATTAACTAATTACAATTCAATTGTAACTCAATCTTATCTCCTTAATTTAAGGGATAACTCTTGCATGACTTCATAAATATTTCTAACTTGAATTTCTCCAACTAATTAATTTAAAATAGATAAATTAATTATTTCCAAGTTGCTGTTAAGACTAAATTTGATTTTAATTCACAATTTAATTCAAGGACAAATTAAATTGGAATATTCTTGTTGCCATATTTCAAAACCACGACCAAAGGATAA
This sequence comes from Pinus tabuliformis, assembly GCA_031772625.1. Taxonomy (NCBI): domain Eukaryota; kingdom Viridiplantae; phylum Streptophyta; class Pinopsida; order Pinales; family Pinaceae; genus Pinus; species Pinus tabuliformis. The sequence goes on along the minus strand of CM062814.1, from coordinate 5,460,784 downwards.
AAATGTTATTGGAACTAAATGGGTCTTCAGAAACAAATTGAATGAGGACGAACATGTTACCAAGAATAAAGCAAGATTAGTCCGCAAAGGATATGCACAAGTTGAAGGAATCGATTTTGAAGAAATATTTTCTCCCATTGCCAGAATGAAAGCTATCAGGATGTTTCTCGCTTATGCATGCTTAAGAAAAATCAAGGTCTACCAAATGGATGTTAAGTCAGCCTTTCTAAATGGTGAATTGGAAGAAGAAGTTTACATTGAACAACCCAAAGGTTTTCTGCTCACTGACAAAGAAAACTACGTTTGCAGATTAAAGAAGGCACTATATGGTCTCAAGCAAGCTCCTAGGGCTTGGTATGATCATCTTGATAGGTATCTACATCAACAAGGATTCAAGAAAGGAAGCGCTAACAACAATCTCTATGTGAAAGTGGATCAAGATAACCTAACGATTATCGAGGTATATGTGGATGATATAATCTTTGGAAGTAATGATGACAGATTAAGTAAAGACTTTGCCACAAAAATGCAAAGTGAGTTTGAAATGTCTATGCTTGGCGAGCTGACATACTTTTTGGGGCTTCAGATTTCTCAGTAGGATAAAGGAATATTCATATATCAAACCAAGTACATCAAGGAAATGCTCAAAAAATTCCAGATGGAAGATTGCAAGCCAGTCCTTACCCCCATGATAACAGGTTGCAAGTTAAGATTAGAAGATTCATCAAAGGATGTGGACCAAAGGTTGTATAGATCCATGATTGGTAGTCTCCTATATGTGATAGCCTCCCGACCTGATGTGATGCAGGAAGTTGGACAAGTAGCAAGATTCCAAGCAGCACCAAAAGAATCTCATATTATTGTCGTCAAAAGAATTCTTCGATATCTTAAGGGCACAACGGAATATGGTGTATGGTATCCCAAAGAAAATGATCTGGTTATCCAAGCTTATACAAATGCATATTGGGCAGGAAGTGTTGATGATCGTAAGAGTACCAGTGGAGCAACATTCTATCTAGGTGGTTGTCTTGTTTCATGGTTAAGTAAAAAGAAATCTTCAATCTCGTTATCCACAACAGAAGCAAAATATATCGCGGCAACAGCTTGTTGTACAAAAGTTCTCTAGATGAAGAAAACTTTGCAAGATCTTGAAGTCAAGTTTGATGAACCTATTCCCATATTTTGTGATAACAACAATGCTATCAGTATCTCCAAGAATCCTGTGATGCATTCCAAAACAAAGCACATTCCGATTAAATATCATTTCATTAGAGAGAAGGTCGCCGAAAGGAATATCAAGCTTGAATATGTTGGCACAAAGGAACAAATTGCTGACATCTTTACCAAACCATTACCTCATGAAGCATTTGAGTATCTTCGCCAAAAGCTTGGGATTCTCCCAAGTTTTCATTAGACTCTTTCTCTTATCTACTCGAGTAGAAAGGGGGAGTGGAGGTGTGTACAGGTCCACAAGATTGCTATTTATCAAGGGGAGTTATCGTTTGCCATTGATGAGAAAGGGGGAGAGAAGGCAGTAGGAAGAGGTTTCATGATCACAGGGGGAGTACTTGTGTTGCCATCAATGCCAAAGGGGGAGATTGTTGATCAGTGGTTGTCATTGATGTCAACCCAAGCAGCACCAGGGGCTACCCCGATCTTGCAAGGGAATTTTGACTTGACAAATTATATTGTTTTTCATCAAATATTTTCTCGATGGATTCTACTCATTGAGATGTTTCCGTTGATATATGGTACGCCTCCCAGTTCTTCACGGTTTGAGATTTATTTGCGTTTGAAGTTAGTAACCCCAGTTAGTGGGCTAAAACCCTATGGGGTTGTGGCATGGCACTCATAATTGGTTGTGGTCATTGAATAGTCAATAATTAATAATATGTTTTTTCTCCTGAAACCCCTCCAGTGTTCACTTGTTGAGGACCCTCTCAACTCAAGATATTCATATAAATAATATCCCTCATATCCTCCTCTTGTAGGGATTTTGTGGCTTCAAACAGGTCATCGTGGAATTTTCACTATAACTTTGTTTCTGCAACGATTCAGAAGCTGAAATTAAAAACCATTTGATTCTACATATTGATGAACCTCATGACCAAAGTTCCGATCTTGGTTCGCTATATTTTCGGATATATGATCTGAGGAATTTAGGGTTTTTGTAGGCTTTCGAATTCCATGTCAAACATGTGACGTTGGGAAAATCGTCATAAATTTCTCTTTGAGCATTGGATTCAAATTTAATAAATAGTCACAAAAAGAGGACAGATTTTAGTTTGTTGAATAGAATTTTCAGGGCCGAAGGTCACAACAGGGACACATGGCACTTCGTACAATTTCACTTTGTTGAACCAGGCTATAATGAGGTCATCGTGGGAGATTGGGCATAACTCTTTCTTGAAGAATCCAATCTTGATCAGACCCATGGGGTTGAAAAGAGGACTCAGAGGTCTACGACAGGAAGAAATTTCAGACCTTGGAGATCCGAAATTACATAGATACAATAGATTCAATATTGAGCTCCTAGAAGGCAAGAAAAAACATGCATTCAAGGATCACTGCAATAAGGACCACACATCAACAGTCAAGGGTAAGTCTCCTACAACAAGGTATGTATGATTAAGTGTTTACATTTGAATTTTGAGTATCATCTTTGACATATGTTTTTGCAGGACAACGTAAGTATATACAGGGTCTCGGTTATATCTCTATGTCTCTATATGTCACAGTTAGTTTTGATACCACATTTCGGATGTCCTATTCTTGATACTACACATTTGATGCTACACCAAGTCTGCTAAATCTATATGATGTTGTAAGTTCATGTTACTTGTCTTGTCATAGTTGATAGAATGGTCTCTATTGTTGTACTTAGAACTTGGTTCATCACAAGTCTAGGGTTTGTCATCAATTTCTATTGTATATATCTTTAGGTCAATTTTGGATATAGTCTTGCATAGAGTCCAAGCCTATATCAAGAGTGGGAGTCTTTGTCTACTACTGCAAAAAATCAACAACAAAAGTGACAAAAACATTTCAGGTACTCATTGTAATTTTAATTTTAATTTGTATTTATTCATTATTTTTCACTTACAGGTGTTTTGCAAGCAGAGGTAAGTTGAAGGGTATTTTGTTTTTCCTTTTGAGATTGGGTTTCGTTGGGAAAATTTGCATGCATGTAGAAGAAGATTCAAGGACAACATCAAGAAAGTATTCAAATGAAGTATCAAATCAAAGTAAGCATTGTAGTGGGACATCCTTTAAAGACATGATAACCATCGTTATATTGTGAAGAAGTGTCAAGGCCAAAAGTCATCATTTTAAAGTTGTAAAAGAGTCATTTGTAAAAGTGTCATCATTGGAAGAGTCATTATTGTAAAAGAATCAATCTGCCTAGAGTCGAAAAGGCATTGTTGGGAGGTATAGGAGTCTCTGTCAGGATGATTTCATGGTTGGGTTGCAGGTCATAGTGTGATTGGGTGTTCGGTCAAAATCATTGTAAATCATATTGTATCATGGATCATTTTCCCTGCTACAGGAATCCACACTCCTATCTCATTTCAGTCATTATAGGGTGACAGGGAGGTGCTAGGCAGGTGCATGAAGTCGCCTACTGGTTGGAGCCTGTGAACACTTCAGGGTGGTAGGTTGGTCTAGGGTGTTGGGGTATCCATTCAGTTGATTACTGAAGAAACCAGGGTGTTGGGGTGTCCTTCCAGTGGGAGCTGGAGAAGAATGCTTTTCTAGAATTCTAGGAAGTTGTTGCTTTCATTTCAGTTGGGGCTGAAGATTAAAGAATTTATTAGAAAAAAGTTCGGTGGTTTTTGACCCGGAGGGGGTTTTCCACCTAAAATTTTTGTGCCTACTGTGTTATTTTATTTACTTTTATTACTGCATAAACATTAATAATAATTGAAGATTAACTAATGCTTTGAAAAGTTTTGAAAGTGCTAATTGCTAAGGAATATTGATTCACGCACCCCCCCCTCTTAGTATTTTCCAACACTTTATCCCCTACTCTTTCTGGTTTACATATTGATAAATTGGAAGAGTGGCTAAATCTACAAGGTGGAGATGGTTTTCGGTTCGGGGAGTTTGTGATAAAGCTTCTTTTATATGTTGATGATATTGTATTGATTTCTAAATCGACCCATGGATTGAAAATGCACTTATATGCCCTTGAGCATTTTTGTAGAGCAGTGGGGATGCAATTCAATACTAACAAGACCAAAATAATGATTTTCTCTAATAAAAGGAAGCAGAGCCAACATACTTTCTTCTTTGAAGACAACATTCTTGAAGAAGTAAATGAGCACAAGTACCTTGGGATTGGTTTTAGAAAAAACTCAATTGGGAGGATTGTAGAAAGAAGAGAATTTTAGGAGGGTGGAAAACATTATATGATCTTCAAAACGGATGTAGAGAGGCAAAGTTATGGGCTTGGAAAACGATTAAAGTGCTTTTTGGACTCCTAGTTTGTCCAGTGATGCTATATGGGTGTGAATTATGGGCTAGCAGCACCCCCATCTCAAAATTGAAAAAAATTGAGAAAATCCAAAAACGATTGATCTTGAGCAAGTTCAAAATAAAAAGTTAAGTACCTTATGAGATAATGTTGAGTTAAACAAGAGAAATTCCCATCGCAACAATTTCTATGGTGCGACTCATAATATATTTAAAAAGAATTGAGAAAATGAGAGTAGGTAGATGACCTAATGTTATCTTCAATGAAAGCATGAGTGAAAGAAAGAAAACATGGATGAAAGAAAACTACACATGGATGCAAAAATGGAATATCTACTTCAATGCCTGTTCCACAAATAGTAAGGAGCTAAAGGAGTTTGTTATGGAGAAGTTTTGTAAAAAGGTATAGGGAAAAGAGTTGGGTAGAAAGAATAAGTACTACATTGAGAAATTCAACCCTATGTGTGATCTACAACAAAAAGAGTTCATAGGAGCTAGCATTTCGTGGAGGGCAAAGGTTCTTATTGCTCAGTTAAGGACCAAATCGCATCAACTCCGGTGTGAAACAGGACGGTGGAAAAGGCCTGGAGAAGCTTGGAAAGAAGGGTGTGTACATTTTGCACGTCTAGGGCAGTGGAATCAGAAAAACATTTAATTTTGGATGTGATGCATTCAAAGACATTAGAGAAAGTTATGAGAACATGTTAGTATCAGTGTCTTGGCATTGTCCTTTTAGCAAGAGGATTGTTGACAGGTTGGACCAACTCATCATCAATTTGAATAGAGAAAAGATTAAATTGCAAAAAGCGAAAAACAGAGAACTAATGATCTCATAAACTACTTTTAATCTTATGGACTTTAAAAATATCATTTCATTAGATTAACCAATTTAGAAAACCACATTCTCAATTATATATATTAAATAAAATAAAAAATGTAATGAAAAACTCGGAGCCCAAAAGAAAATCTAATTTATTTCCTTAAACCTTATGGGCTTCTGGGCATCCAACCCTGCACCTCCACATCCTCCTCTCCACTTTGATTAAAGTTTTTGCAAAGGGGTTTGTTTTTGTTCTAATATAAAATTAATAATATTATATGGAGAAGACCCACTCCACGTGAGCATGACAATGTCTCCAACTCCTCTTTTCGTTAAACCTTCCCGGAGACTTTTTTAAATTCTATTCTGGGTCTATTAATATCCACTCCAGGCCCTCACCTCCTTCCACTTATAACTCCGAGGCTCTTAAAGAGCCCCTAGAAAGCCACTTTTTGTTTTTAATATTTTATTAAAAAATATATTTCAATTATTTTTTCTAAATAATTTAATTTTTAATAAATTCTTGTAATTTAATTAATTTGTTTAATCTAATTAATATTTCTAATTTATTTAATTTATAATTCTTATTTTACTGTGTACATATCAATAATTTTATTTAATTGTTATTTAATTTGAATTATTTTGTTATTAAAAGTAGCTTTAAAAAAATAGAATTGTGATTATTTGTATATTTTAATATAATTTGTATATATTATTAAAAATATCAAAATTTGATCGAAGCACACATTTTACAGTGTATTGATAGTTTTCATACTTTAAATTTGGAAAGCTTTATCTTGAGTTTTATTTGGCCAAATGAGACCCAAGATAACTCGTTGGAAAGCTAAAATCACGGAGAGCAATCTGGCAGTATTAATTCTACCAAATATGAAGATCTATTATGCCTGAAAATTAGCAGAAAATAGAGCTCTGAATTTGCAACAAAAAACTAATTTTTCAAGTTTTGTTTTTGTTAATTTCATTAGTCAAAAGTTTTGTTGTGCAAATCCATTCGAGTTTGTTCTCTTATGAAAAGGTGATATTTACAAGGATCAATGGGAAGCACAATTTTCATTTATATTTATTTATTTAATTAGAATTTAGCTTGAGAGTTGGTTTTCCCAAATTTTGGTATTGTGATTTAGTGTGCAAAATTAATTAATTTTATTTTGAATTTTGATTGGTTTTTGCAAGAGATTTGTTGAAGGGGATGAAGCTAAAGCAACATGGAGCAATGCTATTGCACCAACAAAAGAGAAAAAAAGGAATTGCATCTCCAAATTAGATTGACTTGAACTACTCCCAACAACTCTCCATTTTTGGAGTTTTTTGTAAATTATTAATATGAGTTTTGAGAATGTGGAAGAGGTTCCTCTCCTTTGCAACTTAGGAGCTTTAAACACTTTTGAAATGATATTTTGATCTGTATATAGGGAGGAAATCTTAGATCTGGTTTATTGGGTGTTTTCTTTTTGAAATCTAGTATTTGTCTTGGAAGCATAGAGTATGCACTTTTGTAATTCTTCTTCTTGCTAGCAGAGTTGATCATTTTGAAAGGATTGTTGGAGATCTATGGAGAAATAGAGAAAAGGAATAAGGTTTTATTGATTCTATTTTCAAACATTTTTATTTGTTAATATAAATCACATTCTTTTAATTGCAGATATGTGCCAATTATCTCATACTACACACTTTTGTTTTATATGAAGATGATTGTCTTTTGAATTAGCTATCTAATTTATTAGTCTTATGGATTTGTTTTTAATTTTCACTTTGATCATGTGCTCAATTCAGATTTCTGAGTAACTATTTATTCAAAAATCTATCATTTAAATCAATTTAATTATTGTTAGAATTAAATGAACTATTTACTAGTTTTAATGACCATCATTCACTGTTTTATATCTCCAAACAAGGCATTTGTTGTACCTAAAATATCAGTTGTTGGAACTTTTTCTACAATATGATATTCATTATTAAAAAACATGTTAAATCCCCATGTTAATTAAGTTTTGCACTTGATATTTGGGAGCTATCTCCTAAGTATTGAGTTAGGTTAGCTTCTTTTACTTTCTACATTGCGTTTAGAGTTAGATTCATAGTTAGATTAATTAATTTCATTCTTAGAAGTCTCCTTTTAGAAGAGTATCCTTAGATGTGGTTTGGTTGAGCCCTCAAATCAGCGTAAGGGTTGCTTTCTTGCAAGAGCTCTACAAGAGAGTAGATCCGATATCTCTCTTCTTGTTGGTAAACAATTGAAATATTACAAGTCATCAGGGAGAGAGAGGGGGTAACTGGATCGATTAGAATCAGTCAGAGGCATCATTTAAATGAATGAGTCTACTTTAGGACTTTGACCGGATGACCATCCCAAATGTTGATGAGGTCAATTTTTCCCATCAACAAGTCCTTGAGGTAAGAAATTTCTTCATCCTTTTCTATTACATCTTTGTAATGCATATCTATAAGATTTTTATATTCCTGTTGTAACACTTTCTTGTTTCAATGAAGTTTGGCTATTTTGTTTTTATCTTGATCTTCCAACTGGAATCTCTCCCTACACTAGATTACATCATTTTGTAGGAGTGATGATGGACGCGTAACTTGTAATTTGGATTCCATTTTCTTCATTTTCTTATTAAAATCTGCATGTTGTTGCCCAAATGTTTCAATTAATTGTTTTATATCTATTGTTAATGATTGTTTTTGTTTATCACTTAGATATTCAACTAAAGTAATAGTTTAGTATCATTTTGTGCACATAAAATTTTGATTTCTAAATGACTCTTGACAATTAGAATATCCCTTTGAAGAAAAAATACATTTTGAAAAAAACCCATATTTTTTTTCCTTTTTTCTTCACTTATTTTAACTTTGTATGGAACCTTCTGTAATTATTTTCTTTTGTTAAATACCCTTCCCAACTTATTTGATAATAACACTCTTTTAAAAAATCAAAACTTTGGTTTTTTTTCTTTTTAATAATCTCCTTTATTTTTATTTTACCCCTTATATATATATATATATATATATATATTTTTTTTTTTTTTTTCTTTTTGATTTTCAAATATATATATAACTCTTTTTTATGAAATTACCTAACTATGTTTTTTTGTTTTCAATGTATATATTTATTTAATATCTTTATTATTTTTTCAATAGTTATGTATTTAAACTAAAAAATGCATACCATATAAACATGACTTTAATGGTGGTAGTGTGCATTCACTGGGCAAATGGCTACAAGATTGTGCAAAAAATGGTGGAATTTTTTTTACGTACAAGGATGTCAGTATCAAGTCAAACAAAGTAGATAATAGGTGGTATGGACACAACAGTATGTACAATGGCGGTTATGGCGGTGATGTGGAAAATCTTAATAGAGTGGTGACAACTGACGGTGGGAAACTGCGAGGCAGGGGCGACTGCGGTTAGCATACGCACGAAGGCATATTAAAATAATTGATGGATTCAGCTAGCTGGCTCCCCGTTGGATTCAACTATGGATAATTCAACTGACCAAATCGAGGGTGGAGGAAGGGTGCGATGACTTGGAAGGTGGTGGTTAGATGTCCATGAATGCGTTCAGCGGTATGGGCTCTGACAACCATTGTCGCCCTGTTGAAGGCAGTGCTGCAACTATTGTTGTGACTAGGGGTTTTAAATTTTATTTTTATTTTTATTTTTTATATTGTTGTTGTTTTAAATATATATATATTTTTTTCTAATCAATTTTTTTTATATGTTTTGACCCTCTCTCTCTCTCTCTATATATATATATATATATATATTTGAATACATAAGAGATATGAGATGATGGAATTATTACAAATGAGGTATTGTTTACATATCTAGGCAGGTGCCTTAAATGGTTATGTCCTTAGCGGCATGTTTCTGCACTAATTAATTATTATTTAACTAATTATTATTTAGTTATATTATTTTTATATATTTTATTCATAACATGCCATGAATAGTTGAAGGGAAATTATTTGTCCTGTAACCCTGTTGCATAACCAAAAGACAGAGTATAGTTGGTGCTAGCCTGTTGATGAGCATAAGTTTCATATTATTACTGAAAATTGTACAACTCAATTTGTTGAGGAAGTTGCATATTGTAGCTTGGTCGAGAATGCTTAAAGCAGTGAGTGCAATAAGGACTCTTCAAAGATGATTTCTTGACAACAGATGTGAAGAAAAGGTAATTATTGTTACAAATAGTATATGACATACAATATGTGATGCATTGAACTGATAGAGTGACAATATAGGGTGTTGTTATTGATTTTGTTGTACATTGGGAAGTGTGAATGTGTTATTGTGAAAGTGAATGTTTCATAGGGTTTTGGCAGTAAAAGAAATGTTGAGCAGTGAATTGGTGAAATTTGATGTTTGGTGCAGTTAGCATTTGATATGAAAATTAAGTAGAGGCAAAATTGATTGATAGTGACTGTATAATAGTTTCTTGCAGTTCTTTTGTATTGATTTTGTGCACAGGTGGATATAGTTTGAAAATTGTGAAACATGGTCTGTCGACTGTTTAGGGTGGCAGGGTGGTGTTAGAGCAGGTTGGAGCTTACATAGGGTGTTGGAGCATCCTTCGAGTTGCAAATAGTAATCTAGATGCTGGAGCATCCTTCAGGTCAGATCCTCTAAACTAGGATTTTGGAGCATCCTTTTGATTGTAGCTCGTAAATAGGGTGTTAGAGCATCCTTCAGGTTGGAGCCACCCTTAGTTGGAGCTGAAAATATTGATGTAAATTTATTTAAGACAAATATTAATAAGGATTCAATGGTTTTTCTCCTAGAAGGGTTTCCACCTAAAATATTGTTGTCTACTGTCTTGATGTTTGCACATTGTTGAATGGTGTTGTTCAATGTTGATTTGTGTTACATATGATGATGATGTTAATTAATGCTATGTAAATTTAAAATATACTAATTTAAGAGAAATATTGATTCACCCCTCTCTCAGTATTTCCCATAACATCAATTTGTAAAGAAGTTGGAAACAGCCTCTGAAAGGATTTCTTCACTCCATTGGCCACCTCCTTGTCCTTATATGGGGCCTTCCTCTTCACATTGATTTGAGCAATGAAATCATCTTCATGAAATTTAGGATTGAGAGCATGTTCCAAATTGTGTAATGGAGTGTTAAAGACATTCTACCTTGTAACAATGGACTTCAGTTTCTCTGCAAAATCAAAATAAAAAAGAAGAAGAGTGGAAGCCTTGTGTAATAACTTCCATGGCTTTTTAAACCATGGTATTCATGCCATCATAAACCTCTCAAAAGAAAATTATGTCTCTATTTGCATCTCAAATAAGATCAAATGTAGGTAGTGTGAACTTAAGCAAGAAATCAATCTTGTTTCACCAACATTCATCAATCAACACCCTCATCATAGTGCTTCCCCTCATTGAATTTGTTTGTCTCCACTTAGCTCAAGTTTCACCCACCACCACATTCATTACAATAACTAATGCAATTTTGCATTCAACAAGGTGGTACAACATGGTGAAGTTTGAGATATATCTTGTATCATCAAATTTGAGCAACTCCAATTTGGAGTATTCTTAATATATTCCTTGATATTGGTGGTGGCTAGTGATGAATTTTATAATTTCCCTACCTTGACCTATGACTTATGTAATCTATTCTATTTTAGCCTCAATCTCTTCTATCATGAAATTTAGATTAAAAACAATGCAAGGAGTCCAAAATATATGATTGTATCTTCTCTCAACAATTAAGCTTGCAAATTTCCAAATAAGTGCATTATCTATGATAACTTGCATCACATTTTCTAGCCCTACTTGTTCAATATTAGCAATTAAAACTTCAGTGATGAATTTACTATCCTTTTACTTCACTTGAACGATCTTTTTCTTTTATGAACATGAATCCTTTTGGTGATGATGCAATGACACTAACCAATGTCCTATTCCTTGTAGCAACCAAACCATCTTAGATAATGGAAAACCCTGTGCTACCCCATGAACTATGAATAGGTTTTAAAATACATGAAGAAGTTACCTTTGTTTCTTGAGAAAAGTTTTTTTTAGTTTTTCGTAGTTTGGCCCCTTAAAATCTTAAAGGGATGTGTTAATTGCTCTTACCAAATATTTCCAATAGGGAGACCAAACCACATTAAAAGGGATGCCACAATAAATATGGCCCTTGCTACTCTTGACTTAGCTTCTTCTCTCCCTTAATTATTGAACATTTTCAATAATCTATAATCTTTAGTTGGATTTGATAGCTTGAAAATATCTTCTTATACTGTTAATTCCCTCTTTTTTCTTGCTTCATGAACAATCCTTGTCACATTGGTAGGATCCAAGCGAGGATTACTAGTGCCACCCATACTTGTTCTACTTCTTTGATCCTTCAACCTTTGAGCATCATCTTTCTCTTTCATAAATGTATTCTTCACCTCTGGATTATAGTATGTGTAGAAGCTTCAATACACTTTACCTCTTCATGCAAAATGTGAGCCTTGACTCTTGTGTATTAATTTTACATAAAATTCACCTCCATTCTCATGTACCCACAACACCCATTTTCTTGAATTTAGTAACATACTTCCAAAGAGGATAATATTCTTGCTTCTTGGTTGCTTGAGAAGCTCTTGGGGCACTAGAAACACCACTCTAAGTGTTGGAAATACTGAGAGGGGGTTGAATTAGTATTTATTATCAATTAATAACTTATTAATTTTTTCAAAGCATTAACAACATATAAAACATCAACACATCAAGAGAATAGTACACTAGAAGTTTTAGGTTGAAACCCTTCCAGGAGAAAAATCATTAAACACTTATCTAATAATTTATGAGTAGATTAATGCTTTAGATGTAACTGAAAAGGGAAGCCCCAACTCCCTAGTGCTATAGAAAAGCATTCAATTTCCCAACTCCAACCGAAAGGACTATCCAACGCCTTGGTTTTATCAGATAATGTTGAAAGAATGCTCCAACACCCTTGTAGGCTCCAACTTGCCTTAGCACCACCCTACCACCCTGAAGTGTTTTCAAGTTCCATCTTGAAGGTGAATTCAATCACCTACCTAACACCACCCAACCACTCTGAAAATGATAATAGATTAGACCAATTGTTGTGGGCTCCCATACCATAGACAATGAAACACTTTCAAGATATTTTTGGGCTCCCGTACCAAGGAAAATGAACCATGTACAATAGCCTCCTCCAATGATATGACAATGAAATCCTAATAATTTAAACCTTACAAAATGAAAAAACCAATACTACAATTAAAACCCTAGCAAAAATCTTACTGCAATATTCAAATTGATGACTAAGTGACTCTTTCTACCAAGCTGTTGTAAATTAATGATCAAAATGAAGTGTTGAACATATGCACCTCTTTGATGCAGTGAATTCCACAATGATGAGACTGTTGTGTCCCAAGAATTCTAAGTGCAAGCGTTCATTTAATGTCCTTTAAAGTAAATTTCACTGTTGTACGTTTGTCCTTACTGCAAGCAATGGTGATGAAGTAGGTGCCAAAGAAACTACTAATATTGAAGCCAATGATAATACACATCCAAAAGTATGCAAATTAAAAACCCTAGTTGCTATGCAAATGAAACCCTACTACAATAATCAAAGTCCTCAATCCAGACTTCCCTTATGTTCTTTTAACTTAGAAACCCTTTTTTACTTATCACATCAAAAATTAGAATGCAAGAGTACTTATTAAGTCAAGAATGACTCTATAGGCATGTCTAGATACACCACAAGTTCAAGTATTAATATTAAGATCATAAGAAAATTGATTCAGATCTTGAATATACCCATGTTAACTTCTCTCTTAGGGCTGCAATGTTTAAGTAAGGTGTCCTTAAAATATTTTTCAATACCTTAATGAAACCCTTACAGTACTGACCTCTATCCCTGTTTCTTCAAAACTCTTTTGATTTGTGAATTAGAAAACTACTTATACAATAATAATCTTAGGCATATGTACAAAGCCTCCTTTGCTTGGGCTTAAATCGATCCTTCAATGGGTTGCAGACAAGTGGGTTAGTGTTATTTTATTTATTGAGTCAGAAAAGATGATTGATTACAGGAGATATGAATCTACTTCATTGGTTCAAATGATCAAGTCCTTATGCACAAGATTGTATCCCTAAAGAGAATTGAAACTCAGAGTTGTAAGAAACTTTAGTACTATAGATCTCTGTCCTCCTATATAAGCCCAAATTTTTGTAACCGAATCCTTTATCTAGTTACTCCTTTGCCGGTGGAGATAAGCCCCAACCAGGGTTGAACCATTCTACAATATGCAAGCCTAATTCGGTCATTATTCGAGCTTCACATACCTCTTTGCTGGTCTAGAAAGATGCTCACTTATGCTCATAATTTAGAGTCCAATAACTATAGTCATTCAAATATATAGGCTCAGAAATAAAGTTATAAGCCAAAATAACTTCATGTAGCCACTTACAGAGGTTAATATGCATTTTGTGATTCAGGGACTATTATAGGTGCCAACAAAGATTGCCTCAAATATGGAGACATCGATGATGTAATGAAACTTTAGAATAAGCTGGAATAGTTCATAAGACATCGATTCTTTTAAGATATGGAAACCATTTTTAGGCTCATAGTTGATGCCCTAATGAGGGTTGAAACCCTTCTTCTTGCAAGAGAAAAACATAAAATCCGATATAGAAACCAAAGACGAAAGCCTTCTCACTAATATTGCCTCCTCGTTTGGATTTCAAGAATCCTCAAGGCCAAATTTTTTAGAGCTTAGATCAGACAAATATTATGCATTGAGTACATCACAAAGGAGGTGAGGTCTAATGCATTTTTATAGTTTTTGGAGGGGCTCTTAAGAGGCATCCAAATTCCTATTTCAGAGGGATATTAACATTTGGAATTCAAATACGTTGGAGGGAAAAACCCCTTTGAGGGTTTTTGAATTTTGAAAATTTAATTTTCCTTTAATACCCAAAACCCTTTTCTTGATTTATTTTTTTTACAACAGATTTGGAAGCCCTCAAAAATACCCCTTTTTGATTATTCTATTTGTTGGAGAAGAACCACAATAATTTATTATTTGACTTGGCCAAAGAAGAGTTGCCACATCATCATCCTTTTGGGGTTTTCTTCCCACAAGTTGCAAGATTCATCTTCAAATGAGGACATCTCTTAAACCGTGAAGGCTTTTGTGGCATGCCATATGCCACTAGAATTAGCTTGACGAGGAGAATCCAACAAAGATGATTTGTACTTGAAAATCTATGATTTTCCATGTCATTGTGGTCAAAAAAGGTGGGGCATCTTCTGGTACTCATTGGGTTGACATCAAAGAAAACCAAATTTCAACAATCCTCCCCTTTTTCATTGATGGAAACACACGTACTCCCCCTATGATCACTGCTCCCCCTGAATCCATGCGTCTGATCTTCCTGACATATTTTCTTTCCCCCTTTGACATCAATGAAAAGGTTGACTCCCCCTGATGCAGGAGCATTCATCTCAACAATATCATTATATTTTAGTAGACATAGGGGGTCTTGTGTTTCCAAGGAAGTTGGTTTCCTAAGTATGGATTAATGTAATTATTTAGGCTTTTGAGTGATTTTAATGAGAATAGGATTTAATTGACTATTATGAGACATATTTGTAAATATTCTCGAATGTAGGAGAACATGAGAGATTTAGGGATTTGAGAATTAATTGAAAAACTCAGATTAGGAGTTAGTTCATGATTTTGGGGATTAGAGAGGATCCTTAGGTATGAGGAAGAGATTTTAGGATTTTGTTGAGAGGTTTATGGATCTAAAACCGGAAGTGGTTTTATAATCCTTTTGTATAAATGTAAGCCTAAAAGGCATAATCAAAAGTCAGATAGGTTAGATAGGTTAGATAGGTTGGATAGGTTAGCTAGTTAGAGGGTGATTGTAACCCTACGGGCAGATTGTAAACATAAGCCACTGATATTAGAAGATCAGGCCAAAGATAGAGAAACTGTGTAAATGGTTGTATATATATACAGAGAATAATTCCAAAACTGTGTAAGTGTGTGTTTCGAGTATTGGATGATGAATTATGAGTGAGTTAGAGTGATTCTGTATAATATATGTATGCAGGCAGAGTTCGATAGAATACATAGTGAAGAAGAATGGGACAGGGGATCACAATGGAGCGTGAACCGATTGCAGACCCAAAGTAATGTTTGGAATGATCGTGATTAAAGAAACACGTAGAACTAAGCTCAGGAGGGAGTCACGCAGCGGAACAATGGAAGGACAGGAACCATCGAAGAAACCCGAAACCCACAAAGAACACTGAAGAATGGCGTAAATCCAAGTAAAAAGGAAGAATAGAGGAGTGAAGCCTTAATGCACAGGGGCCGTTGGATCTAACAAATCAACGAACGAGATCAAGTCGCATGGAACAGAGCTATTAATATCACATCGAAACTTATCACGTGAACAAATGAATCGGCCTTAAGGGAATTGCGATTGCGATATGCGAGACCATTATTGACCGTTGGATCGAGTGATTGGATCAACGATGGAGGATTTATATTGAATCTTGCATCACAAACATCCATGGGAGATGTACCTTGGTCCTTAGCAACTGCAATGAGAGGTATTGCGACATTGTGATGAGCGATGTTGAACGAGGCGCGAGGAATTGCGAAGTGCGATAGGGCGGACCTAATAAGGTATGGATGCAGTTAATTTGATTTGAAGTCCAGTTGTAGTTAATCGTATATCGGATGCGGTGAAGAGTTATATGTTAGTGAGATTCGTGAATTGCGATAGTGACGGATTGATGAGTAAATCAATGGTTGGGGAACAAGTATATAAATTCGTAGTATGGTGGAAGAGTTATCGCATCCCGCAGAACGGGAAGTTCCAATGCCAAGTTCTTAAGTCTTTGAAACCTGTGATGGCGATTGTGATAAGGTATGCCTCGAGAAATGTGTAAAGGCTGAGGAAAGACGGAAAAGGTAAGTCTGCGCATGTTTTATGTGATTTCTATTATAAAAGGTATGTAATAGAAATAGCACCGATAGAAGGTTTGTATGTTTAAGTCCGTGAATAAACAAAGAATAAGAGTGGGTTGGTTATATATGTGCGGGCTTAAGGTATAGAAGGTTTATGAGGTGAATAGAGTCCCGATGAATGGATATGAATGAAGGGCAGATTGTGTTTAGTTAATAAATTGTTCTACAAAGATTTGTTAAGGGGGACTTAAACCATTAAGGATTGAAGATTTAATTCGGAGAGAGTTAAAATTCTTGGGGAAAAATAGATATATGCATATTGACATGCATACTGTGGGTATACATTGGTTTTCCTGCGTTAAAGTGGTATCAGAGCAGAATTATAATTGAAACATTTGGTATTAAGGCAATACAAAGAAATTTTGTGTGAACATTTCTTTGAAAAGAGTTTAGAACAGAGTTATATTCTGAAGGTGTATATACAGGCGAATGGTGATGAAAGTAGGCAAGGGTGATCAGATTTTAATCTGATAAACAGTAAGCACACAAAGGTAAGGTATGGCAAAATATTGGGAGAACTTGCAGATGCAAGAGACAGAGACAATCCATTCAAAGTACAGAAGATGGTGGAACAAGATCACACAGAGATCTTGAAGGTGAGATGACATGTTTTGTTTTGATTTGATTTGAATATTGGAGAATGTGTGGTTTTTATATTGATACACAGGTGACAACATAAGGAGGTGAGAAGGTTGCAGCAATCTAGAGTGGGGAATGCTCAATTAGTTCCAGAGGAAAGAACCAGAGGAATGCTAACAGACTGAGCTCAAAGAAGAGAATATTAGTGAGGCATAGATAGCAAGAAGGAGACTTTTTATTGCAGAGATATTGTTGCAAATCACAAAGGCAATTCCACAAAGGATGTGGATAGAATTGCTAAGTAATGAAGGAAGATGGTAAGACTTTCTAAGTGAAAGAAGAGGTGGTCAGAACCAAGTATTTCATGGTGATTGAAATACAAGAGGACAATTGTGTTCTTGAGAGGTGCAGATGAGTTGAAGCCTAGAAGGAGCAGAAAAAAGTGCTCAAAGGAGGTTCCAGAGATAGAGAACCATAGAGCTTGCCAAAATACCAAGTACAGAGGAAAGCTTGGTGAGGTAAGTGGCAGCAGGGAGGACTTGCTGTTGTAGAGGCTTTAATGCAGCTCATAGTGAGTGAGGAACTCATAGCGATGGAGGATAAGATGACTACTGATAGTCATAGCAGAGGTTTTGAGGAAGACCACAACAGAAGAAAGATGAAGAAGGAGGATGCCAAGGCAAATGGCAAGAGGATGAGTCAAGAGGAAATTGACAAAGAGATTGCTGAGATGAAAGAACAACTCGATGTATTGATGATGATACTAGAGGAAAACCAGAGACAAGGTTGGGTTTTAAAGAAGAAGCTAGTGAAGTGGCATAAGTTATAGAGAAGGCTACAATAGAGGCAAGTAAAGTGGCTGATGGAAAAACTCAGAGAAGCTGAGTTGGGAATGGAAGTGTCTATTTGTGAACCAGAGCAGGGTGAATTTCTGGGTGAAGATGAAGACTTGAAGACTGAAACTTCGAGTGAGACCAAAGGGTCACATGATTTTAAATCTGACAATTTGTGTATGTTTGTAGGTGAAACATGTGAAGGATGAAAATTTGCTGATATTGACATAAAGAAGGAAGAAGATAGGCAGAATCTAAATTCTGTTCTAAAAGAAGAAGTAGAGAAGGATATCAAGCAATCAAGTAAAGGACTTGATGAGATTGAGGAGAAGACCATCGAAGTATTTCTAAGTTATGTAAAGGACTTGGAACAGCAGGAGGAATTGGTGATTGAATCATCAAAAGAGATTATGAGGTCTTGTGGTTTTACAACTGACAAGGTGTGCGTGAATGCAGGTATTGCAGAAGATAAACCATTTTATGGAACTGTCTTGAATGAAGCTAAAAGTTGCCAAGTAAAGTATGATGATGTCTGTCTTTCGAATGATGATCAAGTTGAGTTATTATAGCAAAAGGAGTTCATAAAATGCATGTTTAGTGGAGGAAATATCTTCAGTAGAGATGAGACAGTTGTGACTTATGATAAGAAATTTTCTATTAAAAAGAATAACGAGGAATTGATTTTCTTAAATGATCATAGGGATAGTGATGAGCAAACACCTAGAACTATTAAAGAGACGGAGGATCAGGATTTTATTCTAATCAAGAAGGAAGAGGTAGTGTCAACAATAAGCTGTACTTGTGATAAAGAAGAAGATAGTGAGGATTGTACAAAGCTTTTAGGTGAAATTTCAAGTGAGATGGCAAATTTGTGGCATGAATTAAGTCTTTTGGAGAAAAGGCTAGAAGACCAAAAAGTAAGTGTTCATATTGTAAAGTCAGAACTGGATGAGAATGAAGAAGTTCACTACAATGGATAGGGATAGAAAGACATCATTGAAACAGATGGCGTGGAGGAGAGATTAGCTGATAGTCTTGTGAATTCTGTTGAGAATTCAAAACAACATACTAATGTGCTGATAGAGGAGGAATAATTAGAGTAGCAAACTGAATTTTTGCCAAAGGAAGAAAAGGCGTAAAAGCCTTATGATTTTTATTTTAACAATTGTTTTATGAGTGCAGATTTTGTTGTAGACAATGAGTAGAAATTAGATGTTGCAGAGGGAGATATCTTCAAAGATATTTAGGAAGCTTGGGTGGAAGCAATATCTACAGCAGTACCTGAAGTAATATCAAGAGTAATGGTAGAGGCTGAAGTAGAAGAGACTGAGGAAACTAATTAGCAATTTAAACACGAATGGACAATGTGCAATGAGATACAACAT
Organism: Pinus tabuliformis; assembly: GCA_031772625.1. Classification (NCBI taxonomy): domain Eukaryota; kingdom Viridiplantae; phylum Streptophyta; class Pinopsida; order Pinales; family Pinaceae; genus Pinus; species Pinus tabuliformis. The sequence goes on along the minus strand of CM062814.1, from coordinate 5,441,643 downwards.
GTGAAGGTGCCAACGTTATTGGACAACAACAATAACCTGAAACAAAGAGAAAGAAGTAGAAGTAAGTGGTGGAGTATGGACTAGTCCAAGGATGTGCTGGAAACGGAGATTGAAGAATTATGGCAGCTAATGATGAAATAGTTCGTATGGAGGAGATTGATAGCAACAGGAAGGATGATCAATTAGAGTATGAACCTGATTGACAAGGAGAGGAAGATGAAACAGAAGACAACAAACGTACAACATCAAAAAAGGTGCAAGGCATTTGGGCAGCTACAAACTAAAGTTTGGGACCCTGGAGGTTTTCTATCAACTTATGAACACACATGATCTGGAGATCATGAATATTTTCTACTTTGGGAATCTGATGCAGGAGCATTTGGCTTAGCAATATCATTATATTTTAGTAGACATAGGGGGTCTTGTGTTTCCAAGGAAGTTGGTTTCCTAAGTATGGATTAACGTAATTATTTAGGCTTTTGAGTGATTTTAATGAGAATAGAATTTAATTGAATATTATGAGACATATTTGTAAATATTCTTTAATGTAGGAGAATATGAGAGATTTAGGATAGTTGAGAGATTGAGGGATTTGAGAATTAATTCTAAAACTCAAATTAGGAGTTAGTTCGTGATTTTAGGGATTAGAGAGGATCCTTAGGTATGAGGAAGAGATTTTAGGATTTTGTTGAGAGGTTTATGGATCTAAAACATGAATTGGTTTTAGAATCCTTTTGTATAAATGTAAGCCTAAAAGGCATAATAAGAAGTCAGATATGTTATATAGGTTGGATAAGTTAGCTAGTTAGAGGGTGATTGTAAGCCTATGGGTAGATTGTAAATAGAGGCCACTGTTATTAGAAGATTAGGCCAAAGAGAAATTGCGTAAATGGTTGTATATATATACAAAGAATAATTCCAAAACTGTGTAAGTGTGTGTTTCGAGTATTGGATGATGAATTATGAGTGAGTTAGAGTGATTCTGTATAATATATGTATGCAGGCAGAGTTCAGCAAAATATACAGTGAAGAAGAATGGGACAAAGGATCGCAATGGAGCGTGAACCGATTGCAGACCCAAAGTAATGTTTGGAACGATTGCGATTAAAGAAACACATAGAACTAAGCTCAGGAGGAAGTCACGCAGCGGAACAACGGAAGGACGGGAACCATCGAAGAAACCCAAAACCCACAAAGAACATTGAAGAATGGCATAAATCCAAGTAAAAAGGAAGAACAGAGGAGTGAAGCCTTAATGCACAGGGGCTGTTGGATCTAACAGATCAATGGATGAGATCAAGTTGCATGGAACAGAGCTATTAATATCGCATCGCAACTTATCACGTGAACGAATGAATCGGCCTTAAGGGAATTGCGATTGCGATATGTGATACCGTTACTGACCGTTGGATCAAGTGATTGGATCAACGGTGGAGGATCGCTGTTGAATCTCACATCACAAATATCCATGGGAGATGTACCTTGGTCCTTAGAAACTGCAATGAGCGGTATTGCGACATTGCGATGAGCGATGTTGAATGGGGCGAGACGAATTGCGAAGTGCGATAGAGCGGACCCGATAAGGTATGGATGCAGTTAATTTTATTTGAAGTCCGGTTGTAGTTAATCGTATATCAGATGCGGTGAAGAGTTATATGTTAGTGAGATTTGTGAATTGCGATAGCGATGGATTGATGAGTAAATCAATGGTTGGGGAACAAGTATATAAAGTTGTAGTATGGTGGAAGAGTTATCGCATCCCGTAGAACGGGAAGTTCCAATGCCAAGTTCTTAAGTCTTTGAAACCTATTGTAGTGTCCTATCTAGGGTGCTAGATTAGGCTATATTTATTATCGACCAGAATCAGTAAACTTCGAGGCATGCGTCTACAATCTATAGACATAAAGGATTCCTAACTAAGTGTTCGTGATGGTAGGTTACAGAACTTCTTTACGGAAGGTTGAGGTATGTTCCCTATCACCTGGACACTCAACTCATCTACTTATCTAAAAACACTGTGTATTACTTAAACCAAGATTTCAATCCCCTTACGAGGATGCTGTGCATAAAACCCCTGTTCAGTGAACACTCAGCATTCAATGTTTATCATTCATGAAAGATTGAAATATATTAAAATCATAAGCACACTTAAAATCCAAATATATGAGAAACAGGGTTCATGAAGATGCTCTTAAAAATAATGAAAGATCAGATCCCTTACAGGATACAATTCAACGATCTCAGCGATTAATCCTTCAAGCTACCATCATAAACATTACTCATACGAATTTCTAATTGAATCAACGAAAGCATAAACTGAACTCTAATCACTGTGCATACTATTGAATATTCAGAAGTTGCAAATGAAATAAAATAACAGTATACCCGTTCCACGCAGGGCCCGTCCGCGTCTCAGAGGTATACTGGACTGTGCTCAAGCAACTATAGAATCAACGCAACAAGGAAATCGTGATTGCAACCGTGTTTTTGATATTAAGTTCAAAACTCTGTTTTCAAAACGATACAATGATAACCACTAACTGACCACACAGAACTGTGTTTACATATGTTTTTACAACGTTTACATTTCGAAATGAATGTACATTCGTGATGCGGCTGTTGCCGCTTTTGCTATGGCATAGTTTTTTTAAGTTGTTTCCATTCTGAACCGATTTCAAAAAGGAATAAAACTACATCGGTTTAGAACCCTATGTTGTTGCTGCTTTTGTCGCCAACATGCTATACTTTGACCGTCATTGACCGTGCCTCCAGGAGCGTTGGTTCTGCTGTAGGATAGGTGTTTGTCCATGCTTGTACATTCTACTTTTCATCCCTACCCTTTGCTTTAGCCTAGCTGTCATGCCATATGTCAAACAATAAACCAATTACAGGATGTTGCAACTTCCTGTAGTCTTTTTATCAAAAATCCCTAATTCTTTAACATAAAACTCATAAATCAATTCTAATGTATTTAACAACTATAATACTGTTAACTAATCAATTTCAAGGGGTCTAAGAGATGTATGAAGGAAAAAGGTAGGCAAACGATGTGTTTGAAGAGGAAAAAGGAGGTCAAGGAATGGTACCAACATCTCTCCCCGACTTAATGAATTAGCATGACCTCATGCTAACCCTGATGTGCTTCCTCTGAACTCTGTCCCTGCCTATATCTCTGCTGCCTTCAACAATGTATCCACATTCTTCTTCACCTGGGCATCTTTCTAACCATGGAGCTCATGCTTTAAATTTTTGTACTTTTCCTTGAGGACCTTCTTTTGGTTGTACCATTTAGTGGCCCACTTACAAATACCTGTTTGTTCAGCTTCAAGTTCCTTAATTTGTTCCCTTAACTTTTCATTCTTCTGTTGAGTCTCTTTACTCTGTGCTCTGAGCATTTCATTTTCTTTCTTGATAACTTTTTCCAGCATATTAGCCTCCATTAGTTCTTCCTTTAACTTCTCAATTTGCTTCTCTAGTTTCTTCTGTTTCTTTATGGTAGGCGGTGAATCTTTTTCTTGCCTGTTATGCTTTCAACCTCCATCTCAACTCCTGGTCCAGGTTGTGAGTGGGCACTACTTTCAATATCCATCAGCATAGGTGCATTTGATTCAGGCTGGTCTTCTTGTAGCTGGGCCTTTGATGTTCTCCTGGTTCTTCTTGAATAAGTGGTAAAATTTTTATCTTGCTCTGCTTTCCGAGCATCCTCTTTTCTCATTTTCCTCGTCCTTATATTGCTAACAGGTGGAGGTACCTTGCTTGCTTTGTGTATGGGAATCTCTTCATCGATATCATTCATGAATCCTGAGTTTTCCTGTGGTTCTTCCTTGTCATCTTCGTCTTTAATTTGGTTAGCAGCCAAGAACTCCTTCCACGTTTTCCCTCTTCTCTGCAATTCATACTCAATAAGAATTTTAATTAACCCAAAGTGATATAAGCTCTTGTCTTCGTTACCTTTCTGCTTTTGGATGGTCTTCGACATTTTGGTTAGGCTTTGCAAGAGGAAGTATGGCAGACTGATAACACACTGCCCTTTCAAATGTAACAGTAACTTGATATGGTACAAGTAAACAATACTGTAGCGGCCTTCACAAGTTACAAACTTTTGGATGATATAGACCATCTCGTCCCAGGGATGCACCAGCCAACTTCTTGGGACGCCTTTCTTCCAATTAACAGACGAAACCCTGGATCTGGACATAAATTGGGTCCATGATTTCTCTTTAAATTGCTTTTTCTTGAAGTACTTCTCCCCTTCTGGGCTGATCCCTAGTGCTTGAGCTATGGTGTCTTCCGAAACTCTGAATGAAAAATTACCTATCAGAGCTTTCTCTCCGTTGAATGTAAAAGCGAACTATTTGGTGACCTCTTCATTACTTCCACGAAATTTCTCTAAAAAGGGCAGCCACTGTATTTCTTTAAGAATTGAAATGCAATCTTCGTGATACTGGGAACTGTCGAATATGCTTGGTTCGACCCTATTGGTCATTGTGGCTGAGAGTTGTGCTCTAACTCTTCTTTGTTTATGTTTTACAAATTCAACAAAGAAGTTTTGATTTGTTACCTTTTATTTTCCGCCCTAATGCTGCTGACCTGGTGGCGTCCTCGGCTCTTTAACACTAGCTCCTTTAGTAACCCAACGATGCTCGATTGACTATCTTGTAATAGAGGTCGAATCCAATTAACTACATTTTCCTTTCGTGGTGCTTGCTACTTTCAGTCTTTACTGTTGAAGTCACATGAGTCAAATGCTGACATAGAACAACTGAAAACGATAATGAAATGATCGGCTTAACTCAATTCATAACATATTCATCTTTTGAAATAGAGGAATGGCTGTACTGGTCATATGGATGCCATCATAGAAACGCTAGAAGCATATATATGAAGTACTGGGATATGATTCCAGGTAGTCGTTTGCATCATTTGGCTTCGTCGGGTGTTTAAATCATAATTCGGCCGTTTCAAACATAATGAACAAGCCCGCATGACATTTGGTTTCCAAACAATTCACCACGTGTCCTGCTTCTGTTGGTACCCGGCCAAATAGAAATGTTGGGATGGCTGTAGGGTCTAATTGGTTGGTAACAGAGATTGAAAAGGGTGATATGAGAGGGGATTAACAAAATCGTATAAGTATGAGAGGGGTTGGAGTATTGGAAGATGATAGGGATTAACAATAGGATAACGAGTGATAGGTATGGAGGTGTCTCTGAAATTGATCGTAGCAGTCACAGTTATTAAATTTAACATTAAAAATTAATCTAAGAATTTAAATGTTAAGAATAAGGAATACATTACACTTTTGTTGGTTGTTCAAGCGTTGCATTGGCATGCTGGGTAGGACTAGTCTCTTTTGACTATTCTTTGTTGTTCATAACAGGTCCCCTGAGATAGATTCGAATGCAACAGGTCCCTCTGAGATCTTGAAGATGTTCATGCAGCTTCTTTGAAATCCGGAGAAAGAATTATATGTATACAGGTTTCTTGATCTTTGGTATTTGATGAAGTCTTGGTGCCCAACAACCTGTGGATCCTTGTAGAAACTTGATGAAGCTTTGTTAAAGTAATCCTGAAGTAACAGTCTCTTAACAAGTCCCTTTTATGTGTCTTAAACAGGTCCCATTACTGCTGGTGTTGGTAACATGGTCTTCTGGACAGAACAGGTCCCCCTGCATAATGTTTATAACCAGGTCCCTCTGAGATAAAACAATGACAAAACAACTTCTTTATTGAAATCTGGAATGCTGAAACAAACTGCTTTGGAAATTTACAGTGAGGAGATGAGATAAGAAATCTTTAAGAATTTACAATGGAGAGATAAGAGAACAAAATGCTGATGCTTCTCTCCCCCACTAAAGTTTTGACTTGTCCTCAAGTCATTATTCAGTTGATAAATGAAACAGGGAACAAAAGGAAAGGAATTCTTACCCGCCAACGAATTGGTTTTCAAGTAAGAATTCGGGGTTAGAGTGTGCCAGAGTCTGGTTTTCACATCTAACCCATTGTTATTATTTTTTTTTTTGTGTTTGTTTTTTTTTTTTTTTAGATTTTGTTTTGTTTTTTTTTTTTAATTTCTTTTTGAATTTCTAAATTGAAATAAAATGAACTAAGGCAGGGATACTGCAGCTGAAGGTTGCAGTATCTCAACCTCTCTTTGTTGAGATACTGTTTGGAGAAAATTTTGCTTGCTGATGGGTTTAGTATAAAGTTTCAGGCGATGACCGTTGACAGTAAAGGAATGACCTTCTCCATCAATAGTTTTGAGCTTGACCGAACCATGGTCGTAAGCCTGAATAATTTGGTATGGGCCCATCCAATGGGTGGTAAACTTGGCTTTATGATCTCTGAATTTAGAGTCAAAAAGTAAAGCCCAGTCGCCTTCCTTGAACTGCTTCTTCTTGATATGTGCATCATGCCACTGCTTCCTTTGTTTTTGCATGAGGATTGTGGTTTCCTCTGCTTGCTGCCTCATCTCATCCAGTTGGTTCAACTGCTGAATTCTTTCTTGTTGTGCTTGGTCCAGGTCAATTTGCAAATCTGCAGCCAGTTTAAAAGTATGTATTTGAAACTCAATAGGAAGCATTACCTCTTTGCCATACACCAACTGATATGGTGTAAATCCTGTAGTATTCTTCCACGTAATTCTATAAGCCCAGAGTGCATCTTTGAGCTTCTCTTCCCAATTCTTTCTGTTCATTGCCACAGTTTTAGTGATGATCCCTTCCAAAGTTTTGTTTGTGGATTACACCTGCCCATTGGCCTGTGGATGGTAAGGTGTACTTCTTCTGTGCTTTATTTGGTATTTGTTTGTGATGTCCATCACTAACTTTGAAGTAAATTGAGTACCTTGATCAGTCACTATTTCCCTTGGTACTCCATACCTTACAAAAATCTCTTCAAAAAGGAAATTTACCACTGTTTGTTCGGTGGCTCTAACTAGTGCTTTTGCTTCAGCCCACTTTGTGACGTAATCAGTACATACTAAAATGTACTTCTTACCATTGGAGGTTGGATTAATGGGTCCTATGAAGTCTAGAGCCCATTTTTCAAATGGCTCTAGGTGAACTTGGGGCTGAAGGGGCATCTCGTCTGTAGCTGTTGGCCTACCCATTCTTTGGCAGCTGTCACAACTCTTCACGTACTTCTTGGAATCCTTAAAAATGGATGGCCAGTAGTATCCAAGACTGAGAACTTTGAATGCTGTTCGCTTAGCTGCAAAATGCCCACCACACGGTTCATCATGGCAAGATTTTAAAATATCAATTATCTCATCATTTCTTACACATCTTCTAATAATCATATCATAACCAGTGTAAAATAAATCGCCATTAATCCATGAGTATCGAGCACTTTATTTGACTAGTCTCTTCTTTTCCTTTGGAGTAAAGTATGGAGGTGTCCTTCCTGTAGACAAATAATTGGCCAAGTCAGCATACCAAGGGTTCACTATGGAAATTGCAAATAAATTTTCATCTGGGAAAGAATCTTCAACCGGAACAACCTCACCTGGATTTTGCAGTCTAGAAAGAAAATCTGCCACCTGATTCTCTTTACCTGGTCTATCTAACACTGTGATGTTAAATTCCTGTAACAATAATAACCATCTGGTAACTCTGCCACTAGTTATTGGTTTATTCATTAAATGTCTAATGGCAGAATGATCAGTATGTACAAAGACTTCATAACCAGTTATATAATGTCGGAATTTATTCACAGCATATATGATGGCAAGTGTTTCCTTTTCTGTGACTGTGTAGTTTGACTCTGCAGGTGTTAGATTTTTGCTAATGAAATAAATGGCATAATTACAAGATTCCTCTTTTTGGCCTAATGAGGCACCCACTGCAGTGTCAGATGCATCTGTAAAGATATGAAATGGTAGGCTCCAGTTAGGCCCTCTTAAGACTGGTGCGGTTGATAACTTCTTTTTGAGTGCTTCAAATGCTTGTTGGCAGTTCTCATTCCAGTTGAAAAGTACATCTTTTGTTAGAAGCTTAAACAAGGGTAAAGCTATTTTACTAAAATGTTCAATAAACCTTCTATAATAGCTTGCATACCCAAGGAAACTTCTTACCTCTCTTTGATTCTTTGGAATTGGCAAATCAACAATGATCTGGATTTTTGCTGGGTCAACTTTGATGCCTTGAAAAGAAATATAGTGGCCTAATACTATCCCTTCGTTTAACATCATAAAGCACTTTTCATTGCTCAGGGACAGATTAGCTTCAATACATCTTTTCAAAACTCTTTCAAGGTTCTCTAATGCATGTTCAAATGAATTTCCGTACACTGAAAAATCATCCATGTAAACTTCAACACAATCATGAACTAAATTAGCGAAAATAGCTAAGACAGCTCTCTGAAATGTAGCTGGAGCATTGCAAAGTCCAAATGGCAAAACATTATAAGCATAAGTGCCCCAGGGATAGGTGAATGTGGTTTTGTCCTGATCTTCTGAGGCTATCCTGATCTGGTTGTAGCCACTGAAACCATCAAGAAAAGAAAATGATGATTTCCCAGCTAAGGTGTCTAACACTTGGTCAATAAATGGTAGTGGGAAATAATCTTTGAGCGTTGCTTTGTTCAATTGTCTGTAATCAACACAAATGCGCCACCTACCATTTTTCTTGGGCACTATAACCAATGGGGATACCCACTGACTGTCAGAAATAGGATATATAAAATTAACTCTCAACAGTTTTTGCAATTCTTCTCTGACAATATCCTGGAGCATGGGGTTCATTCTTCTCTGTGGTTGCCTCACTGGTTTGATAGTACTATCTGTATAAATATGGTGAGTGCATGTGTCGGGGTGAATCCCATGCATATCGGTGTAGTCCCAAGCAAATGCTTTCTGGTATTTTCTCAATAGTCGAATCAATTTCTCTTGTTGAGATGAGTCTAGGTGATTGCCTATGTTCAGAGTTTTCCCTGGACTAATCTCTATGATCTGACTTTGTTTGTTTGTGATGGATTGAACTGGAAAAATATCGTGAAATGTGGTTTGCAAAGATTGAATGGTGCATGTTTCTTGAAAATTTTGGGCTAAAAGTACATCTGCAGCATGATATTGGTCGTTTCTCAAATTTTTGGAAATATCAGGTTGAGAAAGGAACAATTCTACCAAATCATTATTATTTTGTTCTTGGAAATCATAGATTTGGTCAATACTAAAAACAGATTGTACTTCTTCTTTATCATTGTATTTATCATCAAGCCATAAATTGCGTGTTACTGCTGGTGATTGTGCCGATGGATAAAGAGTGAGTTGTTTTCTCTCGGTCCCTCTTGAAATAATCATGTTGCCCGATCGACATCCTATGGATGCATCAGTAGTCGCTAACCATGGTCTACCAAGGATGATAGGGTGCCCTCCTAGATTGGATTTGGGTTGAAGAACTAAGAAGTCCATTGGATACTCCCAAGAGTCTAGTGAAACAATTATGTCCTCCAAAATCCCTTCAGGAATCACTTTAGACCTATCGGCTAGTTCTAGAACAATCGTTGTGTGTTGCAAATTTATGAGCTGGAGTGTTCTCATGGTTTCAAGAGTCATGATATTTATTGCGGCCCCAAGATCTATTAAAGTGTTTGGAATCTGTATGTTGTTAATGATTGTAGTAACTCTGGGGATACCAGGATCAACATACTTTTCCATTGAGATGGTATTTGTCATAAGGCCAGCTAAATGTCCTATAACATGAATGGTTTGTGGATCAATCCTTTTCCTAGTGGGCTTCTTAAGACACATTTCTTTGATTGCTTTAGTGTATATGGGAATGTCTTTTATGGCTTGCAGTAGCGGAATTTTTATATAGACATTCTTGGGCTCATCTAAAACATCAAACTGTGGTATAGACATTGGAAGTTTCATTTGGACCAATCGGTCTGGAAAAGGTGGATGTAATGGTTGCATCTGCTTATCTTTGGTATCATCGTTTGGTTTTCTTTGATTTGTCATTTCATTTTCATTTTCTGTGTTTTCTTCTTGTTTATCTGTTATTGGAGAATCTTTGTGGAGTACCCTACCAGACCTCAAGTTGATATTTTGCAAGGGTAGTGTGGGATATGAGGTTCCCTCTTCTACATTGTAGGCTGGCCTCTCTGCTCTGTTATTTGGATTTGGGACAGTTTGAGCAGGAATTTGAGTAGGTCTGGGAGGTTGTGAGTTAGATGGAAATTGCAGTTGTGGTGGATTTATTTGTGGAGGAGCAGGCAATGCTTGTTGAGTAGGTTGAGGTTGGTAAACAACTTGCTGCTGAGGATACTGCTGATATGGTTGAGGATGTGATGAATATGGCTGATGATATTGTTGATATGGCTGTGAATATGGTTGGTATGATTGAGGATATGTATGATAGGATTGAGAATATTGTTGAGATGGTCTCCATTGTTGCTGTGGGTGATTTTGGTGCTGCCATGGCATGGGTACATTCCATGAATTCTGAGCATACATTTGATCATTTACAGGAAATTGCAAATTTTGATTTGGAAACATACCTTGAGGTGCTGGCCTTGGCTGCCATGGTCTCTTTGTGCTCATGTAATACACGTTTTCCATCTCTGCATTAGCTGCCATATTACAGTTCTGCAAAACCTTAACTTTAGGACAATTAAATATATCATGATGTTCAGTACAGAAAGCACAAACTTGGATGTTTTCTAATGGGCAGTCTTTTAAGGCATGTTTCTTCCGGCATTTTGGGCAGAAGATAGCCATTATCTGATCTTCATCTTCTTGTTTCTTCTTAGATTTTAGAGTGTCAATTTGGTTCCCTAGGGTGCTTAACAGATCTGTTTTAAACTCTTCTAACAGATTCCCTATTTCAGCCCTTGTGACACTTGCTGAAGCAGATTTTGTGACTTTGGATGACAGGGTTCTTTTTCCAATTTTAGCTTTGCTCCTTGAATACTTTTCGCATAATTCAGTGATTTCTTCAAAAGGTAAGGTAGAAATGTCACCTTTGCCCATCAAATTAAGATCATCCATGTATTCCTCTTGGATGCCTTTCAAAAATATTGTGCGGATCAGATTAAGAGGCATAGTTCGGTGTTTGGATTTTTGTAAGTTGTAGATAAACCGTTCTAAGTATTCCTCTAAGGTTTCATCCTCTTGTTGGCTCATTCTAAAGATATCATCTTTGGAATCTTTGGATCTACAATAAGGTTGATATTTCCTTAGAAATATTCTTCTCATGCCATCCCAATCAACTATCGCATGCTCACCAAGCCTCATGAACCATCTTAAGGCTGATGCCTTTAATGTCGCTGGGAAGAGTCTAAGCCTATGGGCATCATCTGTGTAACCATATGTTCGACATACAATGTCAAACTCGAACAACAATGAGTCTGGGTCTTCCGAAGCCATACCATAAAAGTTTGGTAGCACGGATGGAGGTATGTTTTTCATTTTGATCTCATCATCTTCTTGTGGTTCATGTATAGGAAACTTAAAAGTTGACTCTTCTTCGTCTCTCTATCCTTGATTTGGTACTGATCCATCTCCTTCCTCAGCCATTCTAATAGGTTTCTTTGTGTCAGTGTCACTTGTCTTAAAAAGGAGATTAAAGACAGATTGTTCGGTCACTGTGCTACTTTCTCCTTGTGTGGAGGATCTAGGAAAGTGTTTCTTCTGCGATTTATGTGCTAATAAAGTTTGCCTTTCGATGAGAGTAAGTCTTTGTCCTGACTTTTGTTTATCCTCTAATGCTTGTATGGTGACTTCCTCAGCTGGTGTTGTATTCCCTAAAGAGTCTACTCCTGATGATGGGTTAGTTTTTGGATGGTGGGGGGTTTTTATGAATCTACCTTGATTGTCTCTAAATCTAGGCATAAATGAACATGATTTCTAAATCTATGTTTTTGCTCGTTTTTATTTATTGAATTTTTTTTCTTTTTAAATCCTTTAAGTACGCCTCCCCGGAAACGGCGCCAAAATGTAGTGTCCTATCTAGGGTGCTAGATTAGGCTATATTTATTATCGACCAGGATCAGTAAAATTCGAGGCATGCGTCTACAATCTATAGACATAAAGGATTCCTAACTAAGTGTTCGTGATGGTAGGTTACAGAACTTCTTTACGGAAGGTTGAGGTATGTTCCCTATCACCTGGACACTCAGGTCACTCAACTCATCTACTTATCTAAAAACACTGTGTATTACTTAAACCAAGATTTCAATCCCCTTACGAGGATGCTGTGCATAAAACCCCTGTTCAGTGAACACTCAGCATTCAATGTTTATCATTCATGAAAGATTGAAATATATTAAAATCATAAGCACACTTAAAATCCAAATATATGAGAAACAGGGTTCATGAAGATGCTCTTAAAAATAATGAAAGATCAGATCCCTTACAGGATACAATTCAACGATCTCATCGATTAATCCTTCAAGCTACCATCATAAACACTACTCGTACGAATTTCTAATAGAATCAACGAAAGCATAAACTGAACTCTAATCACTGTGCATACTATTGAATATTCAGAAGTTGCAAATGAAATAAAATAACAGTATACCCGTTCCACGCAGGGCGCGTCCGCGTTTCAGAGGTATATTGGACTGTGCTCAAGCAACTATAGAATCAACGCAACAAGGAAATCGTGACTGCAACCGTGTTTTTGGTATTAAGTTCAAAACTATGTTTTCAAAACGATACAATGATAACCACTAACTGACCACACAGAACTGTGTTTACATATGTTTTTACAACATTTACATTTCGAAATGAATGTACATTCGTGATGCGGCTGTTGCCGCTTTTGCTATGGCATAGTTTTTTTAAGTTGTTTCCATTCTGAACCGATTTCAAAAAGGAATAAAACTACATCGGTTTAGAACCCTATGTTGTTGCTGCTTTTGTCGCCAACATGCTATACTTTGACCGTCATTGACCGTGCCTCCAGGAGCGTTGGTTCTGCTGTAGGATAGGTGTTCGTCCATGCTTGTACATTCTACTTTTCATCCCTACCCTTTGCTTTAGCCTAGCTGTCATTCCATATGTCAAACAATAAACCAATTACAGGATGTTGCAACTTCCTGTAGTCTTTTTATCAAAAATCCCTAATTCTTTAACATAAAACTCATAAATCAATTCTAATGTATTTAACAACTATAATACTGTTAACTAATCAATTTCAAGGGGTCTAAGAGATGTATGAAGGAAAAAGGTAGGCAAACGATGTGTTTGAAGAGGAAAAAGGAGGTCAAGGAATGGTACCAACACCTATGATGGTGATTGCGATAAGGTATGCCTCGAGAAATGTGTAAAGGCTGAGGAAAGACGGAAAAGGTAAGTCTGCACATGTTTTATGTGATTTCTATTATAAAAGATACGTAATAGAAATAGCACCAATAGAAGGTTTGTATGTTTAAGTCCGTGAATAAACAAAGAATAAGAGTGGGTTGGTTATATATGTGCGGGCTTAAGGTATAGAAGGTTTATGAGGTGAATAAGTCTCGATGAATGGATATGAATGAAGGGCAGACTGTGTTTAGTTAATAAATCGTTCTACAAAGATTTATTAAGGGGGCCTTAAACCATTAAGGATTGAAGATTTAACTCGGAGAGAGTTAAAATTCCTGGGGAAAAACAAATATATGCATTTTGACATGCATAATGTGGGTATACGTGGGTTTTCCTGCGTCAGCCCGTGACAATCCAACTGCTACTGTGTACCTGTAACTTGCCTCTGCTCCCCCTGTCTACTTGGCTGAATAAAAAACATTTCAATGTGAGTTTTCGAGAATCTCAAGTTTCTGTCGAAGATACTCAAACGTCTCACAGTGTAAAGGTTTGGTGAAGATGTCATCTATTTGCTCCTTTGTCCCAATATATTCCACCTTTATGTTCCTCTCTGCAACTTGTTCATGAACAAAGTGGTACTTGATAGGAATATGTTTTGTTTTTGAATGCATGACAAGATTCTTTGAGATGCTTATGTCATTGGTGTTGTCCTAAAACATCAGATCGGGCTCATCAAATTTAACCTGAAGATCCTAAAATGTTTGTTTCAACCATTGGACCTGAGTATAACATGTTGCTACTGCTATGTATTCTGATTCTGCTGTGGATAAGGAGACTGGATAATGTTTCTTGCTTAACCATGATACAAGACAACCACCTAAGTAGAAATTTGTTGCACTAGTGCTTTTACGATCATCAATGTTGCTTGCCCAATCTGCATTTGTATAACTTGTGATAGCTAAATAATTCACTTTTGGATACCATAAGCCAAAATATGTTTTTTTTTTGAGATATCGAAAGAGTCTCTTCACTGCAACAACGTGGAACAATTTTGGTGCTACTTGGAAACGTGCCACATATCCAACTTCTTGCATTAGATCTTCCCTAGAAGCCATCACATACATTGATAGATTGCCAATCATAGATCTATATATTCTCCAGTCTGCATCCTTGTATATATCATTCATGCTCAACTTGAAACCAATCACCATTGGGGGGGAAACCAATTTGCAATCTTCCATCTAAAACCTTTTTAACATTTATTTGATATACTTGGTTTGAAAGATGAATATTCCCTTCTCTTCCTGAGATATCTAAATTCCCAAGAAGAAGGTCAACTCACCAAGTAATGGAATCTCAAATTCATTATGCATATTTGATGAAAAATTCTTACTTAACTTGTCATCATCACTACTAAAGATGATGTCATCCACATAAGTTTCGATAGTAGTCAAACTATATTCCTCAACCTTCACATAAATGTTGCAATCGACATTCCCTCTTTTAAAACCTTGTTTCTGCAAGTACTTGTCTAGATGGGAATACCAATCTCGAGGAACTTGTTTGAGACCATATAATGCCTTCACTAACCTGCAAACATAATCTTTCTTGTTAGTAAGCACCAATTCTCCAGGGTGTTCTATGTAGACTTCTTCTTCCAATTCTCCATTTAGAAAGGTTGATTTATGTCCATCTGATACACCTTGATCTTTCTTGAACATGCATAGGCCAAGAAAATCCTAATGGATTCCATCCTTGCAATGGGTGCAAATGTATCTTCAAAATCTATTTCTTCAACTTGTGCATACCATTTGCAAACTAATCTTTCCTTGTTTCTAGTGACTTGTCCATCCTCATTCAACTTGTTTCTGAAGAACCATTTTGTACCAATGACATTTTTATCCTTTGGTCGTGGAACCAATTCCCATGTGTCATTCTTTTCAATTTGATCCAATTCTTCATTCAACCACTGCTAGCCAATGTTCATCATGACTAGCTTCTTCAAAGTTTCTAGGTTCAAATGTTACTAAGAGTGCAAGATGTGCTTGCTCTGGCATGCATATATGTCGATTTCTTCTGGTTCCTATGCCTTCATTAATATCCCAAATAATCTGTTCTGAAGGATGGTTATTTTGATACCATTTCTTGGGAGTCTTAGATTTTTCCTGCTGATTATTTCCCATCTCCTCTTGTTTGGCAATTATTTCTTCATTTGATTTGTATTCTGTCGAGGCTTCCTCTTTGACCTTTTCTGGTTCTGCTTCCTTTGTCTCTAGTTCACTTGAGGATGAGCTTCCTTGTTCAACCTTTGGTCCATGAACTTCATCAAATGTTACATTGATGCTTTCAATTATCTGGTTGAGTCTCTGATTATAACATATGTATGCTTTACTTTTACATGAGTATCCAACAAAAATGCCTTCATCTACCTAAGAGTCAAATTTTCCAGTCTTTTGGTCTTCCCTTTTAATGTAGCATTTGCTTCCAAATACTCTGAAGTGTTTGACATTTGTTGGTCTTCCCTTCCATAGTTCATATAGAGTCTTATCATAGTTTCTTCTAAGCAATCCTCTATTCAAAATATTTACTGTTGTATCTACTACTTGAACCCAAAATTTGTTGTCAAATTTTGAATCATTCAACATCGTTTTGGCCATCTCCTCCACAATTCTATTTTTCCTTTCGACGACCCCATTTTGTTGAGGTGTCTTGGCTGTTGAAAATTGCCTTTTTATGCCATGTTATTCACAAAAGTGTTGAAATTATTTGGATGTGAACTCTCCTTCATTATATGATCTCAAACATTTGATTTTCAAATCAATTTCGTTTTCAACCATTTCCTTGTAGATTCTGAAACATTCAAATGCTCAAAACTTCTTTTTTAGAAAACTGGTTACTGTCATCCTGGTATAATTGTCAATCATCAGCATGAAGTATTATTCACCATTCAGTCCCTTGGTATTCATTGGTCCACATAGATCAGTGTGTATCAACTCTAATGGTTTTCAAGTGGAGTGTTCCTTTGTCTTGAATTCAATTTTTTTTTCCATGCCTGCAATGTTTACATGAGGAGCTGTTTGATTTTGAAATATGTGGCATTTCTCTCATTACTTCCATTCCACTAATTCTGACAAGATTTTCAAATTTTATGTGTCCCATCCGTCTGTGCCTGAGAGCTAACTTTCAACTTCTTTTGCCAAGAAACATCTTATTAGAAATTGTAGCAAGAAAGGCTCAATTTGACATTTTCCTTAGTCAAACTAAGTAATTCAATTTTCCACATCAGCAGGATGAATTGGATGGTAGTTAGCTAGAGTGACATGTCCTTGTATACTATTTAACTCAGTAAATTCGAGTTATAGGCTAGAAGTAGAGTCGTGCATGTAGTGATTGCTATAATTTAGCATTCTAGTCCAGTTATTTTTAGTTGAACTCGGTTAACTGAGATCAAGTCATTAGTTGAGTTAGTTGAAGGTCAGCTGAGTAGTAGAACTATTGTTAACTCTGTGATCTCTCTGTTAAACTAGTCAATCAACTAAAAATAGCCCAGACATGCATTGAATTCAAATTGCCTAGCTGGAGTGGAGAAAAAGACACATTGTAATTATCAATTGTATACTAGTTGAGTGTACATGCTTGGTAATTGAGTAGGTGATCAATTCCTTGGGATTTGAATAAGAAAATAAGGAATTCCCCTATTATTTAGGAGCCTAATTTCTTCTGAATTACGCAAGGAAATAGGACGATGTCGGGGCCTTGAGTTGGCTAGAGTAGGACAGTCAGAAGGAGAACAAGTTTACAATGCAAGATGTGCTTCAGGATCAAAGAAAGAAACTGTAATAGTTTCTCATTCTCATCTAATTAATGAAGAGAAACAGAGGGGGTTTTCCCAGTTGGGTTCCCTTTCAAAATCATCGTGTTCCTATGCTTTTGATGGTTTCATGTGTTTCTAAATTGTTATTTTCATTCCGCAAAAGAGTAGAGGAAATTTGTAGTCTCTTGTTTTCAGTTTCAATTCACCAGTAGTAGAATTTTATATTAATTTCTACACAACCTTTGTTAATAGTCTCATCCAAAGTGTATATTTCATTTGGATTCCTAGTTGCATTTTCCATCAACTTGCCGAATTTATCTCTCCTTATTTCACATTTCTTTGAATCAAAGAGCGACGTGTGCCCTTGATCACACATTGACTTATGTTCAATAGACTGTGGATTCTTGTTTTCTATGAGTAGCACATCCTTTGTTGTATATTTTTGCCTCCAAACTTGACTGTACTTATTTCTATAACGTGTGTAGCTATGTCAATTCCTAAAAAATATTGTTCCATCCTTTCCTTCCTTTAACGATATGAATTTGTTTCTATCTCCAGTCATATGTGTTGAGAAACAATTGTAAACATACCACACATTCTTTTTGCTTTGAGCTTGTAGGGTAAGTGCACAACTCTCAATTTTCTTCTTCCAAATCTTTTGAGGAGCATTTTGATTTTGCTTCGATTCCCTTGGGGGAGCGGTTAACCTACAATCTTTAGCCAAATTTCCAAAGTTGTTGCATTTATGGAATTCTACTTCATTTCTTAAATATCCAAACCTGTTATTTTTTTTCTTGTAATCCTCTTGATAATTTTTAGGATAATCATTCCACAAAGACTTTCTAAAGTTTCTTTTGTTCCTATCACAGTCTTGGCAATTTACAACTTTATGTCCAAAATTTTCGCAAGAATAGCATACACCAAGAAAGATGGTTTTCTACTTGAGAGGGGGAGTCCTTCTTTGTGGTAATTTTCTCGAAGATCTTCTTGTTGAGCTTGTGTCTCTTGAACCTTTTGGTCTATTGGGAAGCCTCCTTCCTTTTTGATAGATCCTTTACTATTTTCTGCATAAGTTTTCTGTCCATCTCCCTTTTCTGTCATGGAGGAACTTGACCCTTTAAAAATGTTTTCCTGTAGCTCAGTCCTATCTTATCACTTCATGGGCTTTGACTATTGATGAGCACACCTAATGCTTTGGAGCTATTTGCAAAGTTTTGTTGGACATTTCCTTTTTGTGCTTCCTTTTGTAGAGAGACTATCTCTGCTTCTAGATCTTCCCTTGCCTTGTTGCTTTCTTCCAATTCTCTTTTGAGTGATTCTTCAATTTTTCTGGCTTCTTCCAACTGCATTTTATGGTTGATTATGGTCTCCTTCGATTCTTCATTCTTCTTATTGAGGCTTCCATCATGTTATTTTACTTATTTTAATTCGACTTCGAGAGATTTGACGTTTCCTCTTTCAACCTTGAGATCCTTTATAACTTTGACCATCTGTTGATGGTGTTGGACCCACCAACATTCAGGGGATCACCCCAATATGAAGTCCCAACTAGACCTCACACCATTTGGTGTGGGAGTACCATCTGGTATGATGGCCCGGTTGCCATTGTCTTAAGGATTTTCCTCAACTCTTGCTTGTCAACACAGGAGAGTGGTTCGCTTTGTCTTCGAGAAGTGAGGTTTGCGTGCCTGGTGAGTGTAAGTGTACTTGTGTTAATGGTTCTTCCACTGTGAGGGGAAAATGTGAAGGTGAGTTCTAGGTTGAAAGGGATGAGTCCCAACTCGACTAGGAACACACAACACAAAGGACATACATAGCTTCCGGCAGAGCAATCCACTTGGATGCGACAATTACAACATACAAGGTAAGATAACACGTACAACACTCACGGATCAGTCTGAGACGAGTGAAACAGTTGTTACAACAAGGTTCATGTGAAAGGTTTGTCTAGTGTCTAGCTGAGAAGTTGACACAGAAGGGACACCATTAACAACATATACAACACATTTCCATTAATAGATTATGCATTACAACAAATGAATCAATTCAGATGTAGAACACATGGTTAAAGCAACATGCATTACAAGTGTTAAAGATCAGTCTTACAATGAATACAATACATGTGTGAAAACGTGTTGGCCTATTGACAGGCTTCTGAATTAAGCGAATGTTCCAAGACACATCGTTACACCATACATCACTAACCCCGTCAGTGGGGCGTTGGAGCCACTACTTACTCCTCAAAGAAAATATTACAGAATCTCTTGGCTATGTGGGAGGCGCTGAGGTGAAAAGTCCTTTCATGTACAAACTAGGGGGGTATTTACAGCCAAGGGTGAAACTGACCCTTGTGGCTGTTCGACTACCCTCATGACCGTTCGACTTCCATGACTTTCCGACTTACATGACTCTATGTTCAAAAAGTGGGTCTCTTCAACTTCCATGTTACATCACATTGATTGACACCAAGCCCATAGTGGAGATGTGGGCAACATGACTCATGACTTGAATCGATGTGACTTGACAAGACAATGCTGGTACATTTGTGTTGCTACTAGAGTGCATGTCGAGCTACAGTGTTGTTAAGTGATGAATGTCTTCATGGTGTATCATAGCTTCACCTCTGTATGGCGAAGTGCATGAAATCTTCAATGGTCCTTGTTTTGCTTGATGAATCTCTAGTATGTTGTTCCTTGCTTTCATGCTGGAAGGATTAACAGGCTCACTTGTTCGCGAAGGTGCATGTTCGTCACATTTGTCCGCTTCGCATGCTTTGTTTGTTTGTCCATTGGTGAACATGTCCATCTGCGTGTACTCCCTTTGTTCATCCCGTTCATCGTCTTGACATGTTTGTGGGTGTACCTGTACCTGTAGTTACCCATGACGACATGACATTCAATCCAAAACCTCCTAGTCTACCATGACACATGATAATTTGGATGCGTTGATCGGGAGATGCAGTAGGGTTGTGATGTGGGATGATGGCTCCTGGAAATTGCTGATGAAAACTGCGCAAGAGTCACTAAGGGATGGAGACAGATGATCTGTGTCGATAGTGACTGTCTGCGAGGTCTGGCTTAGTTAGGAGGCAAAATTGCGTAAATTTTAGAAGGGACAATCCGGGCTGTATGAGGGTAGGGTAGACATGCTCTACGCATTTTCTGAAACGAACATTCAGCAGGGGCTGGACAACCAAATTTGCGCAATTTTCCAGAGGAACATGTTGGGTTGCATGAGGGGTTAGCAGGGAGGGATTGCGTAATTTTTCTAGGGAATTTCCCAGGAAACTGGCAACCAAAACTGCACAATTCCCAGAGGGAACTGCTAGTTGGTTGCTGGGGTCACTGGTAGCCAGACTTGCGCAATTCCTAGAGGGAACTGCCAGTTGGCTGCTGGGGTCATTGGCAGCCAGACTTGCGCAATTCCTAGAGGGAACTACCAGTTGGCTGCTGGGGTCACTGGCAGCAGAAACTGCACAATTCTTGGAGGGAACATGAAGTTTTTTGCTGGCTGGGAAAATGGAATTAAGGCCGGGAGGCCGGCTTTCTAATCATATCTGCACAATTTCTGAGCTGAGCTAACTGATGGGCAGCAGAAGCCCTGCTCATGAGCACTGCGTAATTTCTGAGATGAACAGCCAGTCGAATGTCTGGGTGGCCAGCATGAGTGCTGATGGAATTGCCCATGGGAAGCACAGCTTGAAAGAACTAGCTTGCCGCTTCTGCATTGTTCTAGTTGATAGCCGATCGAGTCGAAAGTAGGGTGATGGTCCGGCTGTCAGTGAGGAGTCTGGTTGTCAAAACTTCAGCAAAAATGACTAAGTGTGTGAACAATCGAAAGATGCATAGGTGATCATACAGACACACACTCGCATGACTTGACGACGAAACGACCAAACCATCCAGACACACATGTTCAACATGACTGACCGATGGTGCAAGCAACAAGTGCGACACTCGTGATTGATCATTCATGATTGAGATGACACTTGCGTGACACTAAATATGACTCCCCATGTGAGTTTGATAGATGCCTTCATGGTGAACACAAAAAACACATACGAAGCAAAGACTTTGAGCATAAGAAGAACACGGTCGCAAGCATGACTTAGACATCAACATGCAGAGACTTGAGTGCAATAAATAACCAAGGAGAATGTAAAGAATCACATGAGCTCACGGAGTGAGCCCGAGTGTGTGCATTGATCAAGTGAAACTCTCTAAGGGAGGCACCGAAATTGGTGTAGGCCAAAATTTTGGAGGGTGGTTGTAGCCGCTACAACACTTGGCAACACACTCATAGAACTCCAACTTCTCTGTTTTGGTTCATTGCTAGCACAGGGCCTTGGTATTTTAGGAAGTATTGAATCGCTGTGCAGGTTACTTCAGTTTGCTCACTTACTCCGTTTTTATGAAACCAGCTCACAAAAAGATAGAAAAGATAGATCAATGCCTTAGAATTCAACCTCTTTGAGGGGGCAACCTCCTTTACATTACACAAATGAAAAATTCTTGGATGATACAAATGACTAAACCTCCCTTCTATAAATAGGAGTCTAAGGGGTCACAATATAATCAAGCCGACATAACAGTAATAACATAAGGGCACAAAAATAACAATAGTGGGTTTCTATGGGGCACACTAATAACAATATGGGGACAATAGGGGCACAATAATAACAATAAGGGCTACAATGACAATAGTAATGGGGTAATCACTAGTATTATAGGGACCTAACATGCCCCTCTCCTTCCAAAAAGCATTGTCCTCAACGCTTGAGTAGTTCTGGATGCTTCTATATAAAATTCTCATCCTCCCGTGTGGAATCTTCAACGATAAGTTCTTCCACTTGATGAGATACTCCGAAATTGATTGATTTCGTAGCTGTCGAGTTCTTGTTTCTGTGACTGCTTCCAATTCCAACATGATTTTTTCTTCCTCGTCAAGTTCTGGAAATATTGTTTGAACTTGGAGCTTGTCACCTATAACCTTCTTTAAACATGAAACATGGAAAACTGGGTGCACTTGGGAAGCTGCAGGAAGCTCCAATTTGTATGCCATAGTACCAATCTTTTGCAACACCTTGTACAGACCATAATACTTTGGTGATAATTTGCTATCCTTCTTAGCTTGCTAGAGGGACATTTGTTTATATGGTTGTAGCCGCAGGAATACCGAGTCACCTACATACAAACTTCTTTCGCTGCGATGTTGATATGCCTATTGTTTCATTCTATTCTGTGCCAACGTGAGGTTATCCTTTAAGAGTTGGAGAACTTGTTGTTGATGCTCGATGTGATGTTCCACTGCTTGAACCTTAGAATTTTCTCTTAAATATGATGTGATGGATGGTGGATGATATCCATAAAGTGCCATAAATGGGGTCATTTTTGCTGCAGTATGGAAGGAAGTGTTATACCACCATTTAGCCAGAGGCAACCATTTGAACCATTGTGTTTGTTTATCAGATACAAAGCAACAAAGATATCCTTCCAAACATTTGTTTACTATCTCAGTTTTCCCATCATATTGAGGATGATAAGATGAGCTATGAGCTAACTGAGTACCGAGAAAAGAAAATAATTATGTCCAAAAATTTCTAGTGAAAATGGGATCTCTGTCGCTTACAATAATCTTTGGGTTTCCATGTAGCTTTTGAATTGTTTCCATAAATGCAGTAGAAACTATACTGGATTTAAATGGATGCAATAATGCACAAAAGTGTGCATACTTGGTAAGTCTGTCAACTACCACCATGATGACACTCTTTCCTTCGGACTTGGGTAAACCTGTGATAAAATCCATTGAAACCTCCTCCCAATGTTGGCTTGGAATGGATAAAGGTTGTAATAGACTTGGGTTCTTAATTGTTTCAAATTTATTTTGTTGGAAAACCAAACATTCCGCCACAAAATTTTGAATATCCGACTTAAGGCCATCCCAAAAAAATTCCTTCTTAACCCTGTGGTAAGCTTTTAAAAATCCTGAGTGCCCTCCTAAGGGAGAAGTGTGCAATTCCATAAGAATATTTTGTTTGAGTTGGGAATTCTTACATAGGTATAAGCAATCTTTGTACCATAACGAAGCATTTTTCCAACTAAATGTATCAAATGTACTAGGATCTTGTTGTACCTTTTGAATGAGTGCCCACACTTCTTTGTCATTCTTCCATTCATCCCTTGCTTCGTTTATCCAATCTGGTTGGATAATAGAAATGGCACACAACAATGCTTCCACATCCTCATCCTTTCTTGAGAGTGCATCTGCCATTTTGCTTCCCTTTTTTGTAGATGATTTCAAAGTCATAACGCAACCTCTTTGTGACCCATTTTTGTTGCTCTTCAGAGGATAATCTTTGTTCTAAAAAGTATTTAAGACTATCATGATCCGTTTTTACCTTGAAGTGTCTTCCCATTAGGTAGGGTCTCCATTTCTTAAGTGCATGTAGTATTGCCAACATTTCCTTCTCATAAATAGATTTGTGTAAATACTTTCCTTTGATTGGACAACTTTCGAAAGCAATGGGTCTTTCATCTTGCATTAAAACAACACCAATTCCATTTCCCGAAGCATCACATTCCACAATAAAGGTTTTTGTGAAGTCCAACGTAGCTAAGACCGGTGCTTGGCACATTGCCTCTTTAAGATGTTTGAAGGCCTTTGTTGCTTTTGGAGTCCATGAAAATGCACCTTTCTTCAATAATGTTGTTAGAGGTGTTGTTATTCTCCCATAATTCTTAACAAACTTGCGATAATAACCTGTCAACCTGAGAAATCCTTGCAGATGCTTTATGGATGTGGGGATTTTCCATTCCTTAATGGCTTTAATTTTTCTAGGGTCTACCTTAACACCTTCATGAGATACCATATGACCCAGATATTGCACCTCTTGTACTCCAAAGAAACATTTGGAGCATTTTGCATATAATTGTTTCTCCTCCAAGAGTTTGAGCACCCTATCAACATGTTGGACATGATCCTTCCAAGACGTTGTAGATTAGTATATCATAAAAAAAATACTAACACAAATTTTCTAAGGAAGGGTTTGAAAATGGAATTCATCAAACCTTGAAATGTAGAAGGTGCACTGGTAAGGGCAAAAGGCATGACCAAAACTTCATAATGACCCTCATGAGTTCTAAGTGTTGTTTTCAGAATGTCTTCAGTCTTCATTCTGATTTGATGATATCCTGAATGAAGATCCAACTTGGTGAAGTAAATTGATCCATGCAATTCATCCAATAATTCATCAATGATAGGAATGGGAAATTTATCTTTAATAGTGAGCTTGTTGAGCTCCCTATAATCTAGACACATGCAACATGATCCATCCTTCTTGTGCACCAATATTACTAGAGCAGAGAAAGAACTTTGACTGGGTTGAATTATACCAGCCTCTAGCATTTCTGCAACCATATGTTCAATTTCACTCTTTTGGGCATAGGGATATCTGTACGACCTGATGTTTGGAGGAACACTTCCTGAAATCAAATGAATAGCATGATCATGATCACAAATAGGTGGGAGGCCTTTGGGAGTCTCAAATAGCTTGGAATGATTGTCGAAGAATTTTTGGAGATCTAGAGAAATATATGATTTCGATGTGGGAACATCTAGCGAACATAATTGTGCAATTACACCTCATTGTTCCTTCTTTAGAAGCTTTTTCATACTGTTAGAGCTGATTATCTTTCCCAGTTTCCCTACAATACCCCTTAATTCAACTTCCTTTCCTTCCGCACAAAAGTTCATGAAAAGTTCTTGAAAATTAAAAGCTATTGTACCCAAGTATTGTAGCAATTGGACTCCTAGTACAACATCAACACCACCCATTGGAATGGAAAGAATTGGGCTATTCAATACATATTCTCCCATGGATAGCTTGATATTATGGCACTTTCTAGAGCAATTTATGGTTCCTCCACTTGCAACCATCACTTGACACCTTGGTGCTAGATATAGGAAGCAATTCAATTCCTTGGCTATCTTACAATGAATAAAATTATGGGTACTTCCCGAATCAATCAACACTATTACCTTTTTCTTCTTGATATGTCCTTCTATATTGATAGTTTGAGGAGTGGTAATTCTAGCCAATGCATTACAAGATATGGTCAGATTCATTTCTTCTTTATCTAGGGTTTGTTCCTGGAGTATATCCTCTTCTTTTGACATTTCTTGTTCCTTTTCTTCCTCCTCTTCACAAAATATGTAGAATAATTTCTTCTCAGCACACTTATGACCTTTAAT
This sequence comes from Pinus tabuliformis, assembly GCA_031772625.1. Lineage (NCBI taxonomy): Eukaryota > Viridiplantae > Streptophyta > Pinopsida > Pinales > Pinaceae > Pinus > Pinus tabuliformis. The sequence continues at coordinate 5,416,330 of CM062814.1, read as the reverse complement.
GTATTTTCTATCACAACTGTAACAAAGCCCTTTTTCTCTTTTTTCTTCCAATTTTTTTGGTGTCAACCTTGTAGGTTGTGGAAGGCTAGGGGCAACAACACTTCCATATTTATAGTTGTGAGTGGTAGGTTTCCTGGTTGCCATAATTTTTCTTTCCATTTTTCTTGCTAACCTGAATGCCTTCTCCAATGAATCAGGTTCCCAAAGGCGAACCTCATGTTGGATATTATCCTTTAAAATCCCTATGAACACATCAATCCTATGCTCCTCTGGAATATCTTTTACCCTTATGTTCAATTTTTGGAAGTCCTCAATGTGCTCCATCATTGAACCCTTTTGTTTGAGATTTATCAATTGGCTAAAAAAGGTGTTGCTTTTTGTATCCTCATAATGTGCTATCATTTCTTCTGTAAAAATTGCCCAAGTGACAATTTTTTTACAAGAGCAAAGCCATCGATACCATACAAATTGATTTGGTTCCAAATATAAAGTTGCAATAAGTACCTTTTGTGTGTTTTTCACATTATGGAAATCGAAAAATTGCTCCATTTGTGGTATCCATGTTTCAGGATCCTTGCCGTTAAATTTCCTCATATCGATTTTTGGAACATGGTGGTTCTTCAATCCAACATTAGAGTCTATGAAATCATGATTAGCATTTCTTTTGTTCTCATCATGAGTTTCCTTTACTACCCTTTCACCATTAGTAACCATTTCTTGTAGCAACTTATTCAAATTTATCTTCAATTCTTCCATCTTAGCGTCCATGCCATTCATCTTAGCGTCCAAGCCATTCATCTTAGCTTCCATGCAATATATCTTAGCTTCCATGCCATCCATATTAACTTGCACGCCATTCATATTAGCTTCCACGCCATTCATCTTGGCTTCAGTTACCTTTTGTGAGAGTGAAATTTATTGTACTTGGTCTTGTAATTTTGATATATCATGTTGCATTTCTTCCTCTTATTCACGAATCATGCTAGAGATTTCAGGTTGCTTACTAGGTGTTTCCATTTTCTTTCTTCAGGGCATCAATTAATGCTAATAATTCTTCACTATTCCCTTTAAATTCCTTCAAACTAAATTTTCAAACCAATCTTATGAAAAATTAAAAAAAAACTACACACCTTTTTTCACTTTGTAAGAGCTCGATATTGAATCTATGGTATCTCTGTAACTGCGGATATCGAATATCTAAAATTGCATCTTGTAGTAGCCCTTTGAGTCCTCTTTCTAACCCCACAAGTTTGATCAAGATTGGATTCTCCAAGGAAGAGTTATGCCAAATCTCCCACGGTGACCTGATTATAGACTAGTTCAGTAGAGCGAACTTGTACGAAGTGCCACGTGTCACTGTTTCGACCTTAGTACCTAAAAATGATATATAGAAAACTACAGGCCGTCCTCTTTTTGAAAATTCTTATGAAATTTCAATTTGATGCTCAGAACAAAAGTTATGACGATTTTCCCCAGGTCACTTGTTTGGAATGTAATTCAGGAGTCTGCAAAAACCCTAACTTCCTTAGATCATATCTCTGAAAATATAGCGAGACAAGCTCCGAAATTTGGACCCAGAGTTTAGAAAGATTTCAGCTCAAATGGGTTTTGTTTTTTTAGCTTTTGAAACGTTGCAGAAAAAAAGTTATAGTGAAAATTCCATGATGACCTGTTTGGAGCAGCAAAACCCTAGAATCGAAAGCTCTAATACCAAATGTTATGAAACCAGCTCACAAAAAGATAGAAAAGATAGATCAACACCTTAGAATTCAGCCTCTTCAAGGGGGAAACCTCCTTTACATTACACAAATGAACACTTCTTGGATGATACAAATGACTAAACCTCCCTTCTATATATAGGAGTCTAAGGAGTCATAATATAATCAAGTCGACATAACAGTAATAGCATAAGGCACAACAATAACAATAATGGGTTTCTATGGGGCACACTAATAACAATATGGGGACAATAGGGGCACAATAATAACAATAAATGCTATAATGACAATAGTAATGGGGCAATCACTAGTATTATAGGGACCTAACACCCATGGACACACATGGTTCAACCTTTGCCAACTCAGTCAAACACAATCAAAAGTTCAGCTTAGATCTCAGTGTTTCAAATCCGGGAAGGGTAGTTTAGTTCATGAGTTAAAGATTTTCAGAGTATAAGTTTTTATCTCCGGTGTTGCTCCGCTGCCAATAGGCCTGGGCAGTACCCCGACAGAGTCACGCAGGAACACACACATTGCTCCACTGCCAGCGAGCCTGGTTAGTACCCCGGTGGAGTTGCATGCTTCACCTCTCTGCGCAGGGAGATGAAGTGAGCGGTCTCTCCCTCATGTATATAATGAAGACCTACCTGAAGGAATATGATATATGAATCAATTTTCCTTTGAGGAGTTACTGCCTGGCCTGACATGGTATTAGAGCCAGCTCCCAAAATAGTTGTAACTCCCTTCTGCCTACTGCTCTCTGTCCACTGCCTACTGCTCTCTGTCCACTGTCTACTGCACTCTCTGTCCCCTCCACAGTCGCTGCCACTCTATAGTCACTGCCACTGTCTAACGCAGAACCATCCGTTGAACAAAACCAGAAGGTTGAAGAACCATGCGTGAATTAGGTTCCTTTGCTGAGATTTGCGTGCGTGAATTAGCTGTGTATTAACGCTGGTATCAATGCGTGAATCAGTTGTGTGTCAAATTTTTTTGAAGGGCTGCTATGTGCTGTACGCTAGTCTGTTTTGAACGCTGCCAGTGTTGAACACTGTCAATTACATACTGTACACTTTCCTTTACATACTGCCCATGTTGAACCTGTGACTGGCTTCCGCGTATATTGAACACTGTTTTGGTGTATTACATTGGTGTATTATATTGAACGTTGTCTTGGTGTATTACACTGGTGGATTATATTGAACACTGACCTATCTTTTAGCGTTGAGCTCACTAAATTTCCAGCAATTCCAGCGAGCAGGTCGGACCAGCGAGAAGCAGAGATCTGGTAAATCAGAGCGGTTACTGGATAGAATGATACGGTATATACGGTGAGCGTGGAGATGTGGTAACTTGCCACTCATGTTATTTTTTAACGCATTTTTAATATATATAATCTGACCATACATGGAACGTTGGTATATCACTAATATATGGTGGAGATGCGGGGTATCGCTCCATGATATATAGTTGTTGTTGTAATGCAGTGTTTTGGCAGCAATATTTTTTTTGTGATTGTTCTTGTTGTTGATGAGATTTTCTGGATGTATACACAGTGAATATATTTTTTGCCGCTTTTGTTGGCAATACTGTGGTCTGTAATAGGTGAAGATTGATATTTGTGTTGTACATTGAATGTACGCTCTCCCATGTATCAATGGAGTGATCTTGTTTAACGCTGCCATATATGTGCTGTTTAAACACTGCCATATTCTATACTTTAGCACTGTCCAAATGAATGCAGATTGGCATTTGAATTTGCTGTCCCGTCATATCAGATGTATATTTTTTCTCATTAAGAGTAAAATCTTGCAGCATAAGTTTTTGTTACAGAATGCATTAAATCGTATCCATTGTGGGAATAGTTCTCACTGGCAAGGAGAACTATCCTAAGTGGTCCCGGATGATAAAACACACCCTCATTTTCAATGAGTTGTGGAAAGGAGTGTGTGTCGGAGACGGAGACAAAGAGCCAGAACAACCTACCTCAGACAAAGAGCTCGTCATTTGGGAAAACAAGAACATCAAATCTTATGCATTAATCGCAGCATCTGTAAATGAAGAGGTGAGTCACCATATTTCACCATTTTCAACTGCTTTTGAAGCCTTACAAAAGCTGAAAGAACTCTATGACTCACATTCTGCACTTGAAGTTGTTCAACTCATGATTAAACTCTTGACTCTTGAACTACAAAGTAATGATCCTCTTGGTCTTGCATCTGAAGTAAAGTCTATAATGCATGATATTAAATCCACTAAGGTTGAATTGGATATTCCTCTTATCGCTTTTCTCAAGGCACTTTATCCTACTTACTCCAATTATCTTGAGTCATTGCAAGCAAATGGAAATCTCAAAGATATCACCTTTGACTCTCTTGTGAAAAAGTTTGCTGAAAGAGAGAAAGCTTTTGGAAAGAAGACAACCCTTAAATCTTCTGAAGAGGCTGTGTGCCTTGCTCATAAAGAAAAGCATCCTGCTCAAGATTCTTCAAGAGGAAGAGGAAGATATTTCAGAGGCAGGGGGGGCAGACACTCTCAAGGAGAAAAGGCAGATTTGCACTGCATACACTGCAAAAGAAATGGATCACATGATGCCTCTACATGCAAGCTACCATGGGATAAAATTGAGCAGCAAAGAAACCAACAGAAAGGTAAAACTGATGATACAGACAAAGGTAAAGCACCTGAATCTGCTCACTATGTTGTGGCACAATGTAATATTGGAGTAAATGAAGATTTATTTAATGCTTCACTTGCTTCTTAGATAAATGATTGGTTACTTGATTCAGGAGAAACCTGCCACATGACTCATAGAAAAGATTTTTTTGAAGAATTTACTGACAATGTTGATGGAGCAGTATACTTTGCAGACGAATCAAAAATCAAGCCATCAGGGCTTGGCATAATCAGGCTTCAATTGCCTGGTCTTCCAGACTTTCTTCTGCATCATGTTCTCTATCTCCCACAGCTCAAGAGAAACTTTCTGTCCTTGGTCCACATCCGCCAGCAAGGTCATTCCATTCATATGTTTGATGGCAAGCTTGAGGTAAGAAAACCATCTGACCACTCACTTGTCATGAGGGGAATAGAAGAAGAAAGGCTTCTCAAGCTGCAAGGAACCTCTGCTCATGCACAACATTTCTCATACAATTCTCATTATGAAGAAGGTACACTTCCATCAAGTTTATTATGGCATGCTAGATTTGGACATTTGAACTATGACAACCTCCGCTTGTTGAAGAAAAATGGTGTTGCTGGTTTGCCTACAATTCCTAGGAAACTTAAGCAATGTGATGCTTGCATTCTAGGAAAGCATAGCAAACAGTCTTTTCATGATTCACATTCAAGAGCACATAGAAAACTTGAACTCATTCATTCAGATTTATGTGGTCCAATCCCTATTCCTTCTGCAAATGGAAATAAATATATGATGACATATATTGATGACTACACCAGAATGTGTTGGGTTTTTTTATTGAACAACAAATATGATGCTTTTCAAACATTCAAGAACTTTCATAAATGGATTGAAAATGATGCACAATCTCATATTAGGTCTATTCGCATTGATAATGGAAAAGAGTACACATCAAATGAATTTGAAAACTATCTTCGCCAACATGGGATCAAACATCAAACAACTATGCCTTATAATCCCCAACAGAATGGTGTAGCTGAAAGAATGAATAGGACAATCTTCAATATGGGACGATCCATTCTCTTCTTCAAAAATGTAAAGATAATGTTTTGGGCTGATGCTCTTCTATGTGCTGCATATATAAAGAATGGATGTCCATCTAATGCTATTAGAAACAAGACTCCATATGAAATGTGGTATGGACATGTTCCTTCGGTAAAGCATCTCAGGGTCTTTGGTTCCACCTGTTATGCCTTGATACCAAAGGTACATAGAAACAAACTTGGTGCTAGAAGTCGTAAATGTATCTTCCTGGGGTATTCAAACACCTCCAAAGCATATCGTCTCTATGATGAAGTAAATAAAAAGTTTGTTGTATCTAGAGATGTAATTTTTCTTGAATCATCCAAAACTAACAATGTTGTTGAGCGGCAACTTGATCGCTTGGATAGATTTGCAAAAGCAAAATAATTTCAAGAATTTGATAATAAAATTCCACATCTTGAAGGGGGGATTCCTATACTAGATCAACATATGGAATCTTCTTCTAAAGAACACTCTCCCCTACATGAAACTCCAACAACAGATGATGCTTTAAGTGATGTGATTGACAGAATTGGGAGACTCAATCTTGATTCAGTCCCAACTCAATCAGCAGAGTAGCATGTACCATCTGAAAAAGGTCCCCAAAAGTGGCTAACAAAGACACTTGAAAGTGTTCATCCTGATGAGGTTAGAAAGACAGGAACTAGAAATTCAAACCAGCAAAATGGAGGTGATGTAGATGACTCTAATTCACCTGTTGATATGTATGTTTCTTATGATTGTGAATTGAACTTGTCTACAGATTTTGAACCAACTTCCTTCAAAGGAGCTGCTTCTCATGATGAATGGAAAGAAGCGATTCAAAAGGAGTATGATGCCCTCATAAAGAATGGCACTTGGAAGCTGGTTGATCCTCCATTAGGAACCAAACCAATTGGCTGCAAGTGGGTCTACAAGAACAAGTATAAAGTTGATGGCTCACTTGACAAGCACAAAGCTAGGCTTGTGGCAAAAGGTTTTGCACAAAAGGAAGGGGTCAATTATGAGGAGACTTTTGCCCCCACAACAAAATGGGCTACCATCCGGACAATCTTTGCCCTAGCAGCTCAGAACGGTTGGAAAGTCCATCAAATGGATGTAAAAATTTATTTCTTGAATGGAGATCTAAAAGATAATGTTTTCATGTCCCAGCCTGAAGGATTTGCTGTGAAAGGACATGAACATAAAGTATGCAAACTTGTTAATTCCTTGTATGGCCTCAAACAAGCACCGCGAGCCTGGTATGAAAAACTAACTGAGCATCTTCTGAAACTCAATTTCAAACATTATGATCTTGATGATGCAACTTTATTTGTCAAGAAAGTTGGAAAAAAAATTGTATATCTTGTTGTATATGTAGATGATCTTTTGATGATAGGGAACAATGAAAGCTACATTGCATCCATAAAGAAGGAATTGGGGAAAAGTTTTGAAATGACTGATTTGGGCTATGTTCATTACTATCTTGGTATTGAAGTAACCCAACATCTGAAGTCCATATTCCTTTCTCAAAAGAAATACATTGGAGATCTGTTGAACAGGTTTGGCATGATAGAATGCAATCCTCTTACTACTCCAATGGAACAAAACTTAAAGCTCACATCTATTGAAGGAAAAGAATTTGAGGATGCAACAAACTATAGAAAGCTTGTAGGAAGTCTCAACTACCTAACTACTACCAGACCAGACATTTTGTTTGTTGTTGGAATCCTCTCCAGGTTTATGCAAAAGCCTTGTGAGGGACATTGGTCTGCTGCAAAAAGAGTTCTAAGGTACTTGAAGGGAACTCAAGACTTTGGAATCAAGTATACACAGGTGCACGACTTTAGCTTGATTGGATACTCTGATTCAGACTTCGATGGAGACAAAGAAACTGGGGTATCTACTTCAGGATATGCTATGAGTCTTGGATCAGGAGCTGTCTCCTGGAGATCACGTAAACAATTAGTTCCAGCAGATTCCACAACAGAAGCAGAATACGTGGCAACAGCTGAAGCAACAAAAGAAATTGTGTGGTTTAGGAAAATTCTTGAAGATTTGTAGGTAAAAAAAGTACAATCAATTCCACTCATGATTGACAATACCTCTGCAATAAAGTTGGCTAAGAACCCAAAGTTCCATGATCAAAAGAAGCACATCAATACTAATATCATCTGATTCGACATCATGTTAGGGCCAAAACAATCCATCTCCGTCATTCTTCCACTAATGAGCAAATTGCAGACATCTTCACCAAAGCGCTTGGAAGAGAAAAGCTTGAACGATTCAGAATGATGCTTGGACTCACCAACATCCCTTCAGATTAAGGTGGGGAATGTTGACACCTAATCATCAGGATTGGGTTAATATAATGTAAATAAATAAATAAGTAATATGAACAATCATCGGGAGATGAAGTGAGCAGTCTCTCCCTCATGTATATAATGAAGACCTACCTGAAGGAATATGATATACAAATCAATTTTGCTTTGAGGAGTTACTGCCTAGCCTGGCATTTTTTAAGAGAGATGTGCATAGGAACTTATTTATTTTGGGGTGGAAGAGGGATCCTGACTTATTGAGAGCATAAGACGTTGTTCCTTCAGAGAAGCATGTAAGACCTCTGACATAGGTTTGCTCATTTAGATTTTTCCCCTTCTCCATTTCTACTAATTGGATTAGCTTCAACACACATAGTAGAAGGCTGAGTACAGGCATGGGGCTTCCTAGTGTGGACACAGGTTCACGGTTGGACCAAAGCTTCCCTTACAGATGGTTCATATTTTTCGTCAGGAATTCATTAGCCAAAGCTTGTAACCAAGCACAAAGAAAATGGACATAGGACTAGCCAAGTGCTGCAGTGTCACAAGTCTCTTCAAATTTTAGCCACATACTCTATTCAAAATCCAAAACGTAGTAGTTGGCAACACTTATTTTCAGAAACAAAAATAGTAATATATCAAACAAACAAAATGCACGTGAACAAAAATAGTAATCAGAATAAAACAAAGCAAAAGCAAAGATAATAAGCAAAACAAACCAAATGAAACAACAAGCAGCAAGCAGACTATGTACAAGGCACGGGCACGGCCTAACCTACTGAACTAATGTTTGAGGACTTGGCCATTTGACAGGAAGATTATCAATCCTCCCATCGAGTGATTGCAAATGATAGGTGTGTGAGCCAAGTTTCTTGTGGACCAGTGCCAGTCCACTGGGCTCCGCTACCGGAACTTGGTGGCATTCTAGAAAACCTTCAAGTGAAGACAACACTACTGTCTCAGGTACTGTGTGCAACATGGGCTCGGATGATGGCACGGGGTAATTGTTTTTACTCCGGGAAGGGTTCAAGTTTCTGAATTCAATGCGTAAGTGGATCTTCCTAGATTTCTTATGTGGAGGATTTAAATCAGAAAACCAAGTGTGATGTCGAATTTTACAAGTAATCCAAACACTTAAAATGTTAATCAATCTATTCGATGAAAGGAGTACAAGCAACATGCATGTGTTACTTGTTCTTTGCTAGAATGGCTTGTCTTTGCCTTTACCTGGAATCTCATGTTGGATTGTTCACATGTAGTGGGTACTCAGGTCATCATCTACTTGTGCAAGCCCATCCTCGTACTATTCAATCAGGCGGTCAACGATTTGTCGCTACTGCAGTGTGTAACTTGCACCAAGATTAGACATCTTCGGATCATGGTGGATCCCCAAGTTTCTCTATTTGTTCACAGTGTTGGTCTTTCGTGTGTTTAACATGAGTGCTTCAGCATCATTGTTTGTGACTCCAAACTTCAAATAGCTCAAAATCATGCATAGTTCATTGTTTTGGATGAATGAGATGCACCCAGTCCTTGAGTCATCATGCATTCCTGATTTATTAAGACTCATGGTCCACAACTTGTCTGTACATGGAACATTTGGCGTGCTGGTACTACTACTACTACTACTACTGTTGTTGCTACTACTGCTACTAACAGAAAAACAAATTGTAGAAGTTTCATTATCATCAGTTGGGCGAGGAAGGAGTCCCAACTACTTGTCTGATGAGGTTGGGTTTGGCCATGTAAGATAACACTCCAATGTCTTTTCTAGGAAGAAATTTCCAAACATGAGTTCTGCGAAGGCCAATGGTTCATTCTCGCTATCAAGGGGAGTGACATTGTGTTTCATATACCTCTCAAATAACACCTGGATTTAGTTTCATTTTCCCTTGTATGGAATCCACAGGTGAGACCAGTCTATAGCAAAGTATTCATCTAGCTTGTTGGACCAGTCTCTGCTGAGCAACAGACCATATGCTTCCGGTATGTCCACAACAATTATGTTGATGCACTGGTGGACTCGACTATCATGGGATAGTTAGATGATCACGTTTCGTAGTTCACCGATGGCTGGTACCAATTTTATATCAAGTTGGACGATTCTCGCGGATGTTTCACTCCATCGTGCATTGATCTTCTTAGCAATGGAGAGCGGCATGACTTTAGCTGCTGCACCATAGTCAACCAAACAATTGTGGAGATTGTAGTTGAAAAATTCGAATGAAAGCAGGTGTTGGCTTGTTGGGGCCTAACCCAGGTTCGGAGTTAATCATCCAAACAAATCCCTATACTACTGGCCCTTTCGGCAACAGTTCGTGGAGCGCAGACTGAGGTCTCACCCGAAGTAGTATGGGAGGGTGCTAGAACCAGGTTTCTGCACCCTTGAGATGTATGAGACGTAGGATTGCTCCTTGGTTTGTTCCTATGTGCAGGTCGCTTCGTGCACTTCCCGTTCCTCGTTTCCTGATACACTGCCTTCGCGCAGCCCTAACCAGGCGCTGTGCCGCGCTCTTCGCTATTACTCAAGATCTTACTTATCTTCCAGTGTTAATTAATTACCTTCACCTACTTGAATGTCTTAAGTTATAATTAGCAATACAAAACACTCATACACGATCGTGTAGTAAATAAACAGTATACTTGCAAATTATATCCAATCATGCATTAAACTAGGAAAATATACATAGAATTATAGAAAAACTTCTCTTTATTGATTCTCCCAATGGTTACAGACTCGACCTACCCTGCACACTCAGCTGCAGGGGTCCGCGCACTCAGCTGTAGACTACTAGGCCTCTGCACACTCAGTTGCAGAGCCTTCTCCTACTCTACGACCCACATACACACTTTACACTTCGACTCAATCACTTAGAATTCTCATGCTTCCCTTCTATTAGTTATTTTTTACACTTAGAGCCTCGCTCTATTTATATAATCCCATGGTCCGCGGACCATGGGTAGGTCTATCCAGCTGACATTACATTACAAAAACTAGGGTGGACAACCCTGTGACTCTATTATACTTTCGCACCCCGTGCCCGCAATTCGCGAAGCTTTTACAAAAAGATTCAGTCAAAACTTGGGCTTTAAGCCCCAAAACATGCCTTGGGGGGATTCCATGCCCAAAAGGCCCCCAACACAAACATCGTGACTCGCCCTTGAGTCACTCTGTCGGTGCAGAGATCTTTGCGTGGAGTCCCTCCAATTGTTCTCGAACTGCGGCAAGGTCAGCAATGCACTGAGCTGCTGCTTGCTGGATCTGCTGCATACGTTGTTCTGAGACCTCTGTGTTGGAAGTGCTTCTCTGCATCAGTGCGTGCATCCCCTACATGTGTGCGAGCTTGCCTTCAATTTCTACTGCGATGGTGAAGGTCTCGTCGATCCAAGGCTAAACACGAGCTTTCAGAACTTCTTTCTTGTGTCGTGCCGCGTCCACTTGCTCTTTTAGCGCTTTAGCCTGTTGCATCCACACGAGCCTCTAAGTGAGGGCCACCGTCTGCGTAGTTCCTTTGATGCTGTCATATTTCTGTTGAAGTTCTCGTGCCTCTGTCTCTAAGCGCTGGATGTTGGGGTCCTCTTGCAGATTTGTGAGGACCTTAAAAGATTCTTCCAACATGCTGGTGCAGTCTCGCACTGCACTACCAATTTCGTCCAGTCCCGCTATGATAGCGCTAGTGCGTTGTTCTCTGACTTTCGGAGGGGTGGACGGCTGCGCCTTTAACCGCAGCTTGGCAATTTGAAGGTTCAGCTCCAGCTGAACCTTTGTCATTTCCTCCCACGCCTCACGCACCCCTGCTGCTAACCTGTGGATGCGCACCTCTGCTAGTATGTCTGTTGGGATGGCCAGCTCTAGGACGCTTTGGCAAGCTTCGTCTATTACCTGTACCAACTATTGATTCTGCGACACCACTTCATCATGCTGCAAGCTCAATTGTTCCATATTGATTTTCTGCTCGCTGAGGACTTGTAGTGTGTGGCTCTCCCTAGCTCGCAACTCTGTAGTTATCCCATCCTGCAAAACATATAAGGTCTCTCGCGGGAGTGCAACCATATTGATACCGAGACCCTTCAATGCGCTAACCGTAGGCCTGTCAGCCTCATTGTTGTCACTAGTGCCCCTTCTGGAAGCACTATGGTATTTGTCACCCATGCGTGCAACATCTGTTTTGTTGTCGTTGTTCCGACTGCGAGGCTGGTCGAAAGGGTACCAGCCTGAGGAGGGCACACCTGTAATTCCTGCAATTGCGCTCTGAGGGCCCCCAACATAATATGGTTCTCCTGCATGAAATTTTGGAGGGCCTCAGAGGTGACATCGTGCACTGTCTCACCGATGTCGTGCAGATCACCCTCGGTTAGGGTGATCAGGTCAATAGACAACTTCGATGCCTTGACCTTCTTGCACGACCCTGTCCGCTCGGTTGGGTGCTGGTGCTTCAACTGTGTTGATGCGGTTTGTGGGTCCGCACCTCCCTCTTCTTCCTATGCTTCCTGCCCATGCGAAGGCGACGTTTGGCCCTCGCGCACCTTCCCAGCTACCTCCTGTGCTGCTCTTGCTACTGCTGCGGCCTTTTCCTACTGAGTTGCTATGTGTGTAGCGTCCCACGCTACCAGCACTTCTGCTGCCGTTGCTTCCTTCCTTCTCTTTTCTGCCAACTATGCGATTCACAACTTGGCCTCGTCTTTCTTCCTTTGTGCTTCCGACTTCTCTATCTCCGCGATGTCTGGAGCGTGCCACTCCGACAGCCATGTCTCTAGGACATTAAATATGAAATCGTCTGTGGCTACAAAGGGTAGCTTCCTCCATTTTTTGGTCGGGTCCTTGCAAGCTCTAATGTAAATGCTATGGATATCCACTTTAAATTGTGCAAAACTCTGAAGGATGTTGTAGAAAGTGGGTGACAACCACGGCTTGTGGTTGATCCCCATTCTGAGGTTCATCTCCATGAACACCCAGAATATTTTTCTGTCGTGGATCCTAGTGGCCCAGAGCAAAGCGTACTTTGCCGCCTCCGGCATATCTCTGTCAATTGTGGGGAATTGACTATCCTCCAGTAATTTCCCTACCACAAGCACTATGGTCAACAGACGCCATGCATAGTGGAATGTTTTGCCCTATTCCTGAGCTTCACGACAATTCTCTAAAAACTCCTTGCAGAGGAACTCGGACCAGTTAAACTGGACCCCCTCTGCACACTGCTCAGCCAGTGCTACCACTGACGCTGGTACCTCATCTACGCGGAACTTGCGCATAACCTTACCGGCCAGTATTTGGGTTGCCACTTTCACTGCTTTGTCACTGATGTTGGATATGGCATAGCCCCTTTTCTTCTTTGCTAGCTTGTATTTTTTCTTCATGGCCTCCGCGATGGCCAAGTCACTGCTCTTCCCCTCCGAGATGTCCGCGGGGTCCTCTCCTTTGCATGGAAGCCGAGAAATGTGGTGAATCAAGTCTGCCGTGATGGGGATGGGCTCCTCCAGCCACAAACACCCATCATGCACCAGGCAGAGCAGCTGCCTGATGACGAAAATGGTTATTGGGGCGCGATGGAAATGCGGTACCCAGAGCAGGTTCAGTAGCTGAGCTTGTTCCACTCCACGCAACCACTTTCGTGGATCTAATTCTGTAACCCCCACCGTAGTGTTCTGCTTGGGCTTCATGAGGTGCGAGGTCTTAAGGTGAGGGAACTTCTCATGGTCAGCGAGGTCCCAATCTTCGAATTTTAGGCTCGACACCCGTCCTAGGTGCGTGCCCTCAAAAATAATGTTGTCTGGGAGGAGCAGGGTCTGGAGTGAGCTCTTGGTCTCGTCAAGGTCCTTGGGCACTCTAGCCTTTCCTTTCCGCAGGGGGACATAGGCGGGAAGCTTTGTCAGGGGGTGCGCAGGCTCAGTTTCCTCCTCCATGTCTTCGTCCTCATCTTCTGCGATGATTAGGTCCTCCAAGTCTTCCTCTTCTTCATCAGTCTCTATGGTGACGACTTTCCCCTTCTCCTCCATTGACAGCTTGGTGCACAGCAGGTTCCGCGGGGACACATGTATGGGAACCATCGCTTGTTTGTCCTTCTTGAGTCTTGGAGTGTGTGGTGATTTCGGGATTTCTACCACAATATCAACACCTTCCGGAGGATCACCCTTAGTCAGGGCCTATGCGGCTTCTTCGGTGGTCAGTTCTGTTATATCCATAACGTCCTCAGCTATTGCCATTGTGTCCATCCAGAAATCTAGCACTCGCGAACTCAAGGGCTCAATCAACGCTCGACACATAACAATCAGGGCTCTGCTCAATAGCTCAATTTGCAAATGACCAAGTGTTTTTTACTGGGCAGCCCTTTGTAATTTATAGCACTTTTTGAATTTGAATTCGACCATTCCCCCCAAATATGGTTCATTAATGCTCCCTTGGCGGTAGATTTTCCCAAATCTTTCCCATAAATCGTATCTTAAATGCCTGCCGTCCGCTCCATTTGGTCTCAAGTTGAGCATCCCATCATGAATAGTGACTTCAACGGTCACTTTCTAGCCAACCTGTGCGGCAACACAGCCGCCCGTGCACAGTCGTGAACCTTGTGACTCTTTGCTTCTACGCGCAGCTCCAACATTGCACAACTATCGGTCATAATAGTTTATAGTCTCGCGCTTCCTCTCAACTGCCTGAAGCACTAAGATTGTACTTTCTTTGGCTAGTCAGGTGGTCGCACCACCCGTGTGAAGTTTCATCTTGTCATCCATCATTTTTCCTGGAGAATACCCACCTTTTATTGTTGCGGTCAACATTGCGCACTTTACCATCTGCAATGCGCTACCCTGGTCAATACGCTTAGTAATGTGTGGTCCAAGCTAAGGCATCAGACTGATCAATTCGCGGCGATAGGCTTTAAACCTGTCATCGTGATTGTACGCATCCTGCCTTATCACCCTGATCTTTTTTCCGAGAACATCTTCCTTTATCTCATCCTCCAGCGTCTTGAATTTTGCATCCGCCAAAGCGCTTTTCTTCCTTAATCATACCCTTTCTTCTTTAAGTTCTTGGAGTCTAAAATTTCCCTGTAGGATTTCTGCTTCCAAGGTTCTGTGAACCGTCATATCTACCAGTGCTATCATGCGCGGTCTAAGATCTCCAAGTACTATAGGGCTTACTGCGGTTGCTTCATACTCCAGCCTTGGCAGTGCCTATGCGGTCCTATAAGCCCAGAGAACCGCTGGTATGCACACTTTCTAGTCAGTCCGCTTCACATTGTGGACCTTGTTCAGTGCTTCGCATACTTTGTTAAAAGCTTCTACATGGATATTATTCTACGCACTTGGCCTTTCCATACTTCATGGTCCCAATCGAAGGGGTCATTCACACCATTGCCTTACCCACATGATCCGGATTTAAGCAGGAACGCAATAGATTACAGAGATAACCATAAATACAGAGATGCAATAACCATAAACACAGAGATGCAGCGGAAATAATGCTTCATTTCATTAATGGAAAATACTGAAATATGCTTACAAACAGAAATAGAAATAAACCAGCTAGGGCGATGGTAGCTTATCTCTGAGAAGAGATGTGGCGGCTACATGCCTCTGAACTGTTCTAAAACTGTCTTACAATGAGGCTCCAAGGCCTATTTATTGTTGAGAAACAATGGACAACCCTTCACATCCCGAAACCTAACCCTAGAAGATGAAACGCCAAATTGTGGGCCCCGTTTGGGTAAATTGGTACACCAACTTCCCAGGGTCGTAACTTTGGCATACGATCTCCGTTTGATGCGTACAATAGCTCGTTAGAAAGATCTATCCGAGCACTGCCACTTTGGGAGGCAACATCGGTCCATGGACTCATGTTGCCCTAGAATCCCAAAAAAACGTCGTTTAGGGCCTCAAAACGGCTCCAGAAGTTCAGGACCCGAAAAACTGCTAAAAATAGTAAACTGTGCTACAATTTAGGAAACTGAAAAGATTGAAAGAGACAGTTGTGGGGGTCCAAATGGGATAGGTGGGTGGCCACCAACATCCACCTAGATCATTCCTCCCCCCTTAGGAAGCAATGGTCCCCATTGCGTTGAGTTCCTCCATCTGCTGAACTTGTCCTGCAATCTCTGATGTGTCTAGTAATGGTGGGAAGCATGGTCGACGATGGTCCATATTGAACACTTGGTGCAGGCAAAGGAATGGAGGAATGATGTGCTCCAAAGCATTGTTCCCCACAGCCTTGGTACTGCTGTAAGGACCATGTCGGAGTGGTCTGAGCTTCTGATGGGTTCTCGTAAGGCGTTCTCTCTGCAGATGCAACCAGACTTTGTTGCCCACCTGAAAATTGTGTGGTATCTTTGTGGGTGAGGAGGAGTTGTTCCTGTGTTCTGTCATGACCGTATCCCTTTTGCTGCTGCTGCTGCATGGAGGAACCCTTTGTAGGGGTCATGGAGGTAGCAACGATCTTCCCCTTACTTTGGGAGTGAACCAGACAGATAAATTTCCTGGTCTGTGAGATGAGCTTGCTACCTTTCTTAGCAGTGATCAAAGATGTGGCAGTAGGTGGGGCTACCTCTGGTATTTGGTATAATGAATTACTCAAAGAAATAATGACAGCACGAGGCCTTGACTCATACACAGCATGTCGCCTCCACAAGTATGGCTAGCCTAATAATACATCACAAACATCGAGAGGTGTAACATCACACGATACCTCGTCTGTGAAGGGTTTGATGCTGTAGGGAAGGCGGCACTGTTGGCGAACTTTCAGATCTCGTCCTTCGTGAAGCCACCTGATACTGTACGGCTGCGGGTGCGGTGTAGTCAGTAGGCCCAACCACTTCACAACCTCTGCTGAAATGAGGTTCTTTTGGCTGCCACTGTCGACAATGAATTGCAGCGGCGAACCCTTCACCCACATCTGTGAGTGGAAAAGACGCTCCCCTTCCTCTGGATTTTCGGGCTCATCTTTCTGGATCTTGGCGGTGGCAACAGTGGCACTGGGATCCGCATCAATGATCTGCTTCCCTTTGCCATTCCCCTTGTCGGGTTCTGGCTCAGGGTTGGAACATGCATCTAATTCGGAAGCCTTCAACTCGGCCACCAGCGACTGCTTGGTCCAACACTCACTTGTGTTATGAGTGGGACTCTTGTGGAACTCACACCACTTCCCTGTGTCCTTCTTCGGCTTCATGGTGTTGTTCTTTTCTTGCGGCTTCGACGGGTTGTCTTGGGTCACCCCGCCTTGGCTTTGTCCTTTGGGCTTCAGATTTGCAGATCCAAAGTCTCGCTTCTTCTGTTTGAACTTTTGCTCGATTTTGACAGCGTATCGGTATGCTGTGCCGAGTGAGGAGATGTTCAAGAACACCATCTCTTCCTAGATGTATTTGTGCAGGTAGCCATGGTATTTGAGTACCAGATGCAGCTCATAATCTTTGATACCCAACTGTGTGCGAAGGGTATGAAAAATGTTTGTGAACTCCGGCACATCTTGGTCTCGTCCCTGCCGCAGTGTGGTCCATTTGATGTATTTGTCCTCATAGCTTCCGATAGGGTAGTACTGCTCCTTGATGGCATCCCAGAATTCATTCCAAGTGGGTGCGGCTGAAAATAATGAGCCTGTACTTTCATCCTTCTGCTCGCAATAGGTTTCCCACCAGTCCTTGACCTGGGGGGCTGCTTTGAGAAGAGCAAAAACAATCTTTTCCCGACTTGAAAATTCATGAACAGAAAAATACCCATCTAGAAGATTTAACCATTTATCTACGACATCTGCGTCTATTTGACCCCCAAAGATGGGGATTTCAAAATTAACTTGTACCTTAAATGGCGTGGCATTTCCAGAGTCGCTGTTGGAAGCCGATGCGTCGCCTATGGGTAGTCGCTGAAGGATCTGCGCAAAGCTATCCATCATCGCGTTCCTTTGCCGCTCGAGCGCTTCTTCGAGCAAGATTTTGATAGGATCTCCTACCCCCTCGTCTTTCTTCTCATCCGCCATGGGAGGTCGTCAAGATTTGCGAGGCTGGTCTTGAAAAGGTTCGACCAGTTCAAGCCCTAACTCCTTATATCCCGACCTCGTTGGGGACATGCAAAGAAAAACAGAGAAAAAGCAGACCGCTCTGATACCACTGATCCGGATTTAAGCAGGAACGCAATAGATTACAAAGATAACCATAAATATAGAGATGCAATACCATAAACACAGAGATGCAGCGGAAATAATGCTTCATTTCATTAATGGAAAATACTGAAATATGCTTACAAACAGAAATAGAAATAAACCAGCTAGGGCGATGGTAGCTTATCTCTGAGAAGAGATGTGGCGGCTACATGCCTCTGAACTGTTCTAAAACTGTCTTACAATGAGGCTCCAAGGCCTATTTATTGTTGAGAAACAATGGACAACCCTTCACATCCCGAAACCTAACCCTAGAAGATGAAACGCCAAATTGTGGGCCCCGTTTGGGTAAATTGGTACACCAACGTCCCAGGGTCGTAACTTTGGCATACGATCTCCGTTTGACGCGTACAATAGCTCGTTAGAAAGATCTATCTGAGCACTGCCACTTTGGGAGGCAACATCGGTCCATGGACCCATGTTGCCCCAGAATCCCAAAAAAAACGTCGTTTAGGGCCTCAAAACGACTCCAGAAGTTCAGGACCCGAAATACTGCTAAAAATAGTAAACTGTGCTACAATTTAGGAAACTGAAAAGACTGAAAGAGACAGTTGTGGGGGTCCAAATGGGATAGGTGGGTGGCCACCAACATCCACCTGGATCACCACACCTGCTTACTGATTGTGTTTCCTACCGTGAGGATGGTGTGCATTCGTGCATGTTTCACACCATATGCCTATATCCACCTGAATAGGTGGGTGTGCGGGCTGGGTCGTTCGTCTTACTTGTCTTTCAATCGCATTTGAGGCTTCACAAACCACATGCGCATCATCCTTCTGCATTCGCGCCAATCCTCAAAACTTCTTTGGTGCATACCCCACCATCTTGCGGGCGTAGCTCGCAGTACCCATTTTAGAGCGTCGAAATGCTGTTGTTCCAGTACTTCTCTTTCAAATTTTTTCAGGAAGTCATCCACCTTGCTTAACCCGTCATACATAGGCAGATCTCTTACCTTTGTTGCTACGTAGCGCAGTGACCTTGTCATCATGTTACAGTTGAGCGTGGTTACCTCGTGTAACTGGTTCTGCCATCGTTCTATCTCCTCATCAGAATCAGATGTGCAGGAGCTTTCACGCTCCCATGAGATTCGGCCATCCGTGGTTGGATTTACCCAGTCCTGCTCCCGCGCGGTTATCTTGTAGATGCAGTCCAAGTCATCGTCACTATCGTAGTCGCGCACCAGCTCCGTGTAGCATGATCCCTCTACAGGGTCTAAAGGTACCACTATGCACAGAGACTTTTTCTCAAAGATCATCTTGCGCTTCTTTAGATTTATCACTCCATTCATGTCAGTGGCCTAATATATTCCCAATAGCGTGGGGTAGGGATTGCTGTCATCAACAATCTCTATTACTTCGAAATCTGCTAGCGCGCTTGCTCCTTCAATATCTACTGTGATTCCCTGTAATCTCCCCATAGGTAGGATCTTTTGTTGGTTCTCCATTCGCAGTTGGATAGGAGATCATTGCAACATAGGCCTACCCATGCGCTCCCATGTTTGCTTTGGCAGGACGTTCGCGTCCGATCCTAGATCCAGAATCACTTGGTCCATATCATATTCCCCGATGTGTTCAGTCAATCTCATTTCCCTTCCTGTTTGTGTCGTGTGCTTTTCGAGCTTCCAGACTACACACGGTTCTCCTGGCATGGTCCCAGTGCATCTAGTTATGAGTTCTTGTAGCCCCTTTACAGCCTTTTTGTCGCGCAACATCTTCATGTATGTCTCCAATAACATAGTGAGCATCAATGGGTCCATTTCCGACTCTAGTCTGTCTTTATTTCCTGATGTGGAGGCATCAGCGAAGCTCCTCTTAGCTTCCATGAAGGTCTCCTTAGTGCACTCCAAATCAAATTATGGTTTCTTTGTTGGAGCCTTGCGAACCTAGGTGCTTTCTTTAGGTTGCTTACCTTTGTCATCCCTTATCGTAATACCACTCTGGAGCACGATATTTACATTAGGGTCTTCCTCGCATGGCTCAGACCTCATCATTTGCAGGTTCTGAGTCGGGGGAGGTTGGAGTGCTCCTTTATTGCGCAACCTCGCTATCAGTGTGGGACAATCCTCCATCTCATGGTCAAACAACGTACAATACAAGCATGATGGTCGCGTTGGATTCATACAATCACAGGCATAATGCCCTGGCCCTCCACAATTGTAACATATCAGTTGTTTGCGACCTCTTCCTGGCCCCCCTCCACCTCAGTCTCATCTGTGCCCCTGAAATTTGGTGCGCGCCATTCCTGCATTTTGATCGAGGGGCCATGTTTTGGACTGAACTCTGTAGGTATGAGTTCGATCCATCATTAGCTCATAACTTCTATAGGTGCGCTCATCATGTCCTACTAACCTGCAGAAATTATAGAAAAACTGCTGTGACTTTTTCATATACTTCTGTAATAGATGGCAGTTATCTGTAGCATGCTTTCCTCCTATCTGAAAAATCATGCACCATAGTGCAGGTGCTGCGCTTGGTCCTGCTTGTGCCTCCGGTCTTAGTGGCATTGGCCCTCCTCCTGCAAGGTAATTCGCGAACATCGGGCAATGATCCTTGTTATGCCCCTGGCCCTTGCATTTTACGCACCATACCTCATTGCGCATCTTTGGGTAGGTTGTCCTATCTTGTTTCAAACTCTGCATCTCCAGGAACAAGTTTTTCAACTGCGCGTGAATCTGCTGAACTCCCAGGTTAGGATCTTGTATTGGAGTCTCATGCAATCTCATCGCGACCTCCAAAGACTGAGCCTGAGTGGTTAGCCTTTGTTGTGACAACATGTTCCGTAGATGTGCCGTTAATGATGCTACGAACCATTTGCGGTGTTGCCCATCTATTAATGTCATGTTCGATTCACGAATTGTGCACTTCAGTATTTGATCCAAATTCAACGGGATCTCGCCTGGTAGAATTGTGATTTACTTAAATCCAATGATCGACTGTGCTTTTGACTTTGGCCTGCTAAATTCTTTGTTTATCGCAACTTGGATATCCACGATCCTCGCATTCAGATTGTCATTGGAATGCTTAATGTACCAGGTCAGCGTGAAATCTTGCAGAGCGCTGACCAACGTTGCCTTCTTTATATTTTCGTCCATGACACCTTGTTCTTCCTATAAAACTTTTATTACGAACCAAAATTGGTCTGGATCTTCATTCCCTACTCCCTTGAACACTGGTACCTTTATTGCGCTTGCAATACTGCTTTGCGGTGGTGTCGGAGGTGGTATGGACGAAGACGGGGGTGAAGACAGTGAAAATTGGTGGTGGTGTGGGTGGGGGTGGTATGTGCGAAATTCTCTATCTTATTAGATTGATTGCACTTCTTGGCGAGATCTTCGCGAGCTCTTCTTCGCCCCCTCATGGAGGAGAAATAAAGGGGCTAGTTTCTAGTTCTGTGCTACCTTCATTTTTGTAGATTCTCCCACTCCGTCTAGCCCGAAACATCAATTTATTTGCATAACCTGCTTTTCACACAATAGAATTTTAATCTAAGTGTTCAAAGATTTAACGTACTTACCTTGCAGTCCCTTGAGGAAGCGTCATTCTACCTTGCTATAGTTGACTAAAGTATCTACCACGAATTCGGTGATGAATCCTCCTATGATTTGATCGAGCCAGTGATTGTCAATGCGCATGATCTTATATTCCGATGCTTCCAGTCTACACACCAATTCTGGAGTCCACACAATAGGTTTGTCGAGTTTACAACTTCCTTGGCTATCTGCTAGCTTCACAATCCACTCATACAACTCAGTGAGGGAGGATGCAAAGAAAATTTCATGGATCTCTGTATACAAGTAGCAATCTAACCACTCTTCCTTTGATAGTCGCGGGTTCCTATTTTCCTGCGCCGCGAATTCATGAATATTTCTGTCCAACCAATCTTCAATTGCTTTCTTTGTCAGATTCCAGTGATACGACATCAAACATCTCTATGCATATCTCGGTCCCAGCAATGGAACCATTTGTTGGCTTGCTGGGGCCTGACCCAGGTTAGAAGTTAATCAGCAAAAAAAATCCCTGTACTACTGGCCCTTTCGGCAACAATCCGTGGAGCGCGGACTAAGGCCTCTCCCGAAGTAGTATGGGAGGGTGCTAGAACCAGGTTTCTGCACCCTTGAGATGTATGAGAGGTAGGAGTGGTCCTCGGTTTGTTCCTGCACGCAAGTCACTTCGCACACTTCCTGTTCCTCACGGCCTGATACACTGCCTTCGTGCAACCCTAACCAGGGGCTGTGCCGCGCTCTACACTATTACCCGAGATCTTGTTGGAAATACTGAGAGGGGGGGTGAATCAGTATTTATTTTCAATTATTATTTTTATCAGTTAAAACATTGATATTTGGAACATAGAAATAGATAACAGGAATAGATTCTTTTATTAATGTGATCTTTGCAATAAATCAAGTACAATATATATATATATATATATATATATATATATATATATATATATGGTTTCATTTAGTTGCCAAGCACCAACTTGGACTTTGTGTGAGGCTCCAACCTCCAAAGCACTAACTCTGTCTTGTCAAGGCATCAACCTTGAATTTAGGAGCACCAACTCCCAGGACACCAATCATTTCAATTCTGAGGCACCAACCTCAAGGGCTCCAACCCTCTGCTGTAACTGTCTAGATCTATTTGGTTGTAATTCTCTGCTCCCAACCCTGCTAGACCTATGACTTACTTCTGTCCTCCTGTTCCTTCCACTTCTGCCAGAACTTTGGCTCCCTTTTTTTCCTATAGTTTGCTAGCAACATTAAACTTTCCTTGTTTTCTATTTTATATGCCTGATACACCTAACCTTTGGCTTCCTCCTTGCTCGCTTGAGCTTCGTCTTCCTCAACGCTCGCTTGATCTTTCAGCTTCCTCTGCACTCACTCTTCGGCTTCCTTTGTCTCTTCGAATTCATCAATACTCACATGATACGTTAATTAGGAATAGAGGCCATCTTTATTTTTATTCAAACAATAGAATTCTTTACGGCAATCGAAACATTCATGAACAGTCGGGGTTGTTCCTTTAAACCCACAATCACAATTGCAACATTCTGGAGGTATTTATAAGTCGTGCCCATAGTATAGCCAATGGTCGATAACCGATTCCGGTGCTGGATGCAATATGATTATAAACTATTTTTAATGAATCCATCGGGTCCACAGTAATATAGCAATCACAGTTTATAGTGTGCCATACCTTTATAACTTGCGATACATATCTTCCGACACAGTGGACGCGATATTACAATAGGGCGTATTACAATGGAGCAGCGGGTCCACGGTATTATCGCAATCGGAGTTTTAATGTGACAAGGCCTTAAACACTGTGATACATAACTCCCGATACGGCGGACACGATATACCATTAGGGTGCGATATAATAGGAGTCCTCATTCCGCACCGTCAATTTCTTCTGTATTAGATCCGACGATCAACACTCGGTCCGATCAACACAATCCATCGGAAGCTTGCTGCGCCATAGATCTCTTCTCTCCAGATCTAACGGTCCCGACTTAACCCGATCAACCCAAAATCATCTGTTGATCCTTCACCGTCGATCAACCCGCGCTAGATCCAACGACCTACATGCATTTCGAGTGGACTACTTGCACAAGAGTTACCCGCCCAAAATGAGCAGTTTTTCTCTCTCCTCTAGTTGCTACGTGTCAACCATTGAATGGAATTGGGTGCTCTCCTCTAAATACCACTTACCATTTTGCATCCGCCCGAAAACCACTGCCACTATTACAAACCCACTTTTTGGAATATAACCACGTGCATTAATCAATCACTTAAATAAAGTGCTTAATCGTTTAACCACGAGATTAATTGTTAACTCCTCCATTATGGCTCTTACTCTTGGCATATGCGATACTTCCGATAGTTTTTCCTTTGGCTTTCGATAGCTCTACTCCTCCGGATTCCTTTTCCGCTAGGACGAAAACTCATCTCTGCCGTTCATCTCTTAATGCCATCCAATACGACTCCATGACCCTCCTCCATACCTCAGCTCCAATATAACGCTCCTGGTCTGACGACTTCCAATATTCTATGCTTTGATATGTTCCTTTTTTCTTCTTTTGATGAATTCTTCCTCTCAATTCTTCTTGGGCATACATTACACGTGATATTCCCGATATGGCTCCTCCGATGTGGCTCCTCCTCAATCTTCCGCTCTTACACTTGCTTCTCTTCTTTGCTTTGATAGCTCCTCGGCTTCATATTGCCATTAATGACAATCTAGATCAGTAATCTCCCCCTTTGTCATTGATGGCAATATTCTTCTTCTCTCCCCCTTTGACATCAGTGGCAAAGGAGTGCACAAGGACTCCCCCTGTCCTGCAACATCTTTATGAATCAACTTAAGTGATGCTAAAGAGATAACCCCCATATTTTGATGAAGATGTTCAAATGCTTCTCGAGGAAGAGGTTTTGTGAAAATATCAGTTATCTGCTCCTTAGTATTGATATATTCCAAGATGATGTTTTGTTCAGCTACTTGTTCACGAAGGAAATGATACTTGATTGGTATATGTTTGGTCTTTGAGTGCATCACTGGATTTTTTCTGAGGCTGATCACACTTGTGTTATCACAATAGATGGTAATTAGTTGATTTGTAGCTACGTTGACATCTTTTAGAGCTTCCTTCATCCATAATATTTGAGTACAACAATCCGCGGCAACTATATACTCGGCTTCAGTTGTAGATAGTGATATGGATGTCTGTTTTTTGCTGAGCCAAGATACTAAACAATCTCCCAGAAAGAATGCATTTCCACTAGTACTTTTTCGATCATCGACACTTCCGGCCCAATCAACATTGGTGTATGCAGTCAAAGTAAGAGTTGAGCTCTTAGGGTACCAGAGACCAAAATCAGGAGTTCCTTTCAGGTATCTAAGAATTCTTTTTACAGCCAACAAATGGGATTGTTTAGGAGCTTATTGAAATCTTCCCACCATTCCTGCTGCTTGCATAATGTTAGGTCTCGTAGTAGTTAAGTATAAAAGGGCTCGAATTATTGACCTGTAATGAGTTGCATCTACTGAAGGGGAGTCATCATTTTTTCTCAATTTACAACTTGTGGTCATAGGTGTGCTCATGGGTGCACAGTCTTCCATTCCATATCTTTTAAGCATGTCTTTAAGATATTTGGCTTGAGATATAAACATGCTTGCCGTGGTTTGAGATACTTGTAGTCCAAGGAAGTGAGATAACTCTCCTATTATTGACATCTTGAACTCTTTTGACATATTTTGAGAAAACTGATGGCTCATCTCATCATTATTACTAGCAAAAATCAGATCATCAACATAAACAAGTGTGACTAGTAACCTATCCTCATCCGTCTTTATAAAGAGATTACTTCCTGCCACCCCCTTCTTGAAGCCTTGTTGTTGTAGATAGTGATCCAATCTTGTGTACCAAGCTCTAGGAGCTTGTTTCAACCCATATAATTCCTTTTTCAACTTACAAACAAAGTATTTTCCTTCTGTTAGATTAAACCCTTCTGGTTGCTCCATGTAGACTTCTTCCTTGAGTTCCCCATTTAGAAATGTTTATTTTACATCCATTTGATAGATTTTGAATCCTTTTGAGCAAGCAAATGCCAAGAACATCCTGATAGCTTCCACACGAGCTACTGGTGCAAATGTTTCTTCAAAGTCAATTCCTTCAATTTGTGAATAGCCTTTATAAACAAGCCTTTTCTTGTTTCTGATGATTTGTCCATCTTCATTCATTTTGTTTTTAAGCACCCACTTGGTTCCTATTATGTTGTTTTCCTTTGGACAAGGTACCAGCTCCCATGTCTCATTCTTCTCAATTTGAGACATTTCTTCTTCCATGGATTTTACCCGATGAGGATCCTTACTTGCTTGAGTAAATGTCCAAACTTCAGGTCCAAGGGACATTAAGTAGTAGGACATTCTCTTTTTCCAGAAACCAAGATTTGTGCCATCAAACAGAGGAGGTCTTCCTGACACTTCTTGATTTCTCATCATGACTAAGAATCCTTCTTCAAGCTGTTAGGCTGATATGAAGCCGACTCTGATACCAATTGTTGGAAATACTGAGAGACGAGGGGGGTGAATCAATATTTCTTTTCAATTATTATTTTTATCAGTTAAAACATTTATATTTGGAACACAGAAATAGATACTTTTATTAATGTGATCTTTGCAATAAATAAAGTACAATACACACACACACACACACACACACATATATATATATAGAGAGACATATGGTTTCAATCAGTTGCCAAGCACCAACTTGGACTCTTTGTGAGGCTCCAACCTTCAGAGCAGCAACACTGTCTTGTCAAGGCACCAACCTTAAATTTAGGAGCACCAACTCCTAGGACACCAATCCTTTCAGTTCTGAGGCAACAACCTCAAGGATTCCAACCCTCTGTTGTAACTGTTTGGATCTGTTTGGTTGTAATTCTATGCTCCCAACCCTGCAGGACCTATGACTTACTTCTATCCTCCTGTTCCTTCCACTTCTGCCAGAACTTTAGCTCCCTTTTTTTCTTACAGTTCGCCAACAACATTAAACTTTCCTTGTTCTCTGTTTTATATGCCTGATACACCTGACCTTTGGCTTCCTCCTTGCTTGCTTCAGCTTCATCTTCCTCAACGCTCGCTTGATCTTTCAACTTCCTCTGCGCTCACTCTTCAGCTTCATTTGTCTCTTCGAATTCATCAATACTCACAGGACACGTTAATTAAGAAGAGAGGCCATATTTATTATTATTCAAACAATAGACTTATTCTTTACGACAATCGCAACATTCATGAATAGTCGAGGTTATTCCTTTAAACCCACAATCTCAATCGCAACATTTTAGAGGTCTTTATAAGTCGTGCCCATAGTACAGCCGATGGCCGATAGCTGATTCCCCTACTGGATGTGATATGATTATAAATTGTTTTTAATGAATCCATCGGGTCCACAGTAATATCGCAATCGCAGTTTATAGTGTGCCATCCCTTTATAACTTGCGATACATATCTTCTGACATGACGGACACGATATTACAATAGGGCGTATTACAATGGAGCAGCGGGTCTGTGGTATTATCGCAATCAGAGTTTTAACGTGACAAGGCCTTAAACACTACGATACATAACTCCCGATATGGCGGACGTGATATACCATTAGGGCATGATATAATAGGAGTCCTCGTTCCGCACCGTTGATTTCTTCTGTATTAGATCAAACGATCAACACTCAGTCCAATCAACACAATCCATCGGAAGCTTGCTGCGCCGTAGATCTCTTCTGTTTAGATATAATGGTCCTGACTTAACCCGATCAACCCAAAACCATCCGTTGATCCTTCACCGTTGATCAACCCATGCTAGATCCAATGACCTACATGCATTTCGGGTGGACTACTTGCATGAGAGTTACCCGCTTTAAATGAGCGGTTTTTCTCTCTCCTCTAGTTGCTACGTGTCAACCATTGAATGGAATTGGGCGCTCTCCTCTAAATACCACTTACCATTTTGCATCCGCCCAAAAACCACTGCCACTATTACAAACCTACTTTTTGGAATATAACAACATGCATTAATCAATCACTTAAATAAAGCGCTTAATTGTTTAACCACGAGATTAAATGTTAACTCCTCCATTATGGCTCTTACTCTTGGCAGATGCAATACTTCCGATATTTTTTCCTTTGGCTTCTGATAGCTCTACTCCTTCAGATTCCTTTTCTACTAGGAAGAAAACTCATCTCCATCATTCATCTCTTAACGCCATCCAATACGACTCCACGACCCTCCTCCATACCTCAGCTCCAATATAACGCTCCTGGTCTGACAACTTCCAATATTATTTGCTCTGATATGTTCCTCTTTACTTCTTTTGATGAATTCTTCCCTCGGTTCTTCTTGGGCATAAATTACATGTGATACTCCCAATATGGCTCCTCTGATGTGGCTCCTCCTCAATCTTCCGCTCTTACACTTGCTTCTCTTCTCTGCTTTGATAGCTCTGCTCTGATAGCTCCTTGGCTTCATCTTGCCATTAATGACAATCTAGATCAACAAATCTTACTTATCTTCTAGTGTTAATTAGTTACCTTCGCCTACTTGAATGTCTTAAGTTATAATTAGCAATACAAAACATTCATACACGACCATGCAGTAAATAAATAGTATACTTGCAAATTATATCTAATCATGCATTAAATCAGGAAAATATACACAGAATTATAGCAAAACTTCTCTTTATTGATTCTCCCAACAATTACAGACTCGACCTGCCCTGCGCACTCAGCTACAGGGGTCCGAACACTCAGTTGCGGACTACTAGGCCTCTGCGCACTCAGCTGTAGAGCCCTCTACTACTCTACGACCCACATACACACTTTACACTTCGACTCAATCCCTTAGACTTCTCATGCTTCCCTTCTGTTAGTTATTTTTTACACTTAGAGCCTCGCTCTATTTATACAATCCCATGGTTTGTGGATCATGGGTAGGTCTATCTAGCCGACATTACATTACAAAAACTAGGGTGGACAACCCTATGACTCTATTATACTTTCACGCCCCGCGCTCGCAATTTGCAGAGCTTTTACAAAAAGATTCGGTCAAAACTTGGGCTTTAAGCCCCAAAACATGCCTTGGGGGGATTCCATGCCCAACAACAGGAATGGGGGGAAACTTGAGTTTTCTTCTTCCTTCCCAAGTGTATTGAGCATAGTGGATAGTGATCTGGGAGGCGTGCATGCTCCCTTGCTGGTAGAGGCTGCGCTTTCTGTTTCCGTTTGTCCCAATGCACGCAGCAAGATATCTCGCTGGCTCTAGACTTTTTCTAATTCGAACAAACTGATGTTTACTCGAGTTTTCGTCATGTCATTGATTATGTTGTAATCCAGAGGTGGTAGACTCACCGAGGTGTCCGGGGTGGAACGAGTGTTTGTGTTGTCTGGTAGACTGTTCTTCAACTTGCTGCTTACGTATTTGTTCTTATCCACCGTTGTCTTCCCGGAATTGCTTTGTGTTTGTTTCTTTGAGGCAGCTAGTGGATCAACCTTCTTTATCAGCTGTCTCACTTTATCTTGCATCTCCTCAAGTGTCGGGGGAGCCCCTTTATTCCTAAGATTGCAGCGATCATTTTTCTTTTGGGGCTTCTTCTCGGTGTTCGTCTTTGAGACTACTTGCGAGCACTGATATGCGTTCACCACATGCCCTAAACTTGGTGCTTCATTTGGTTCAACCTCTGCGTTATCATCAGTGTCTTCCGATTGCTCCTGTATGTTTCCATTCGCATCGAGTGTATGGGTATAGACAAAGGTAACAACTCGCTTCCAATCTGAACAAGAGTTCTTGGGATGAAATTCTTCATGGAAGGAACAATACTTAGGATCAACGCATTGATCGAGTTGGAACATAGGCTTCTGTGCAAATTTGGAACTAAACCGGCTGTTGCTTGATGAGCCGGTTGATGAACTGCTTGCTTGTCTCTGTCTGGGCAGATCATTGTTCGTGAATGTGTCTGTCTTTCATTGCTTGAGTTCGGACATTTTGGTGGTCAAGTTCTTGACCAGGCGAGTGAGTGTTTCAAGATCAGTTACTTCCTTGTCTTTGCCCTTGCTCGCCGTTTCTTGGGGCATTTTGCTCGCATCCTTGGAGTATTTTGTTGATTTTTCACCCTTGATGAATCCAATGGCGCGCAAGTATTTCTCAACAGAAATAGCCTCTTTGCAACTTTCTAATAGTGTTGGCTTTGCAACTCGCTTGATGAACTGCGCAATGGTGGTTGATAGTGCAGATGTGAAATAGTCGACATTGATGGAGTCATGAGGTTTGGTGTCTTCTGCGAACTTGTTCATGATATGCGTAAACCTCTTATTGAAATATTTCACTTTCTCTTTTCCCTCCATCTTGAGGCTTCCCAATTCTTTGAGTAGCATGGCTGGAGTCTTGTCATCAGAAAAATTTTCAAGGAACATACGTTTGAAAGAACCCTAGTTCTATATAGAGTTGGGTGGAAGGCTGTGATACCAAGCAGCTGCCCGACTGTCCAAGGTACATGGAAACAATCTACATGCTATGTCATCATAACGTACCTCAAGGGTTTGTAGCTGTAGGTATAATTTTTCTAAATGGTCTTCTGCCTTCATTGCACTGTCAGAGTTAAAATTGATGTTCATTCTCTCCACTCGCTTTGACATCTTGTGCAGAACATCTGGGACAGCCAATGGTCCCTAAGTTGTCGATTCAAGATTTGGGTCATCCATCTCTTCGTCCTCTTCATCCTATTTGTCTTCTTCCTCTCCTTCAGAATCTGATGGTTCTGGATCTGAGTCTGTTGGTTCATCTTCGTCTCCACTCCCTTCGCTGGCTTCCCCTCTGCCTCCTATACCAGAGTTTGATCCCAAGACTACAAGAGTGCCTTGTTCGTCTTCAAAGAAGATTGGAGGTTCCTCTCCGTCTTCAATAGCTTCTTCCAAACCTTCAAGAGTAGCAAGGACTGCTTCTTCCATCGATGATACAACCACTCCTGTGGGAGTGGCCTTTGGCTTCTTAGATGCGTGTGGAAGGTATTGTACACCTGGGATCAGTCCAACTGCTTTCGCGAACTGGCAAGTGATGGGATGGACAGAGTGAAGGTGTTGATATGAAATTTCATGTTCAATTCTGGGAGGTGAGGAGTAACCAATTGTAGAGTTGTGAGAGAGGGGTTGCGAGTTACTGCCTTGACTAGATGGTTGATGAGTGAGTGTGAGGGGAATTTCAGCCATGTACAACTGGCTGCCCTCCTTCTAGTGCCAGAAATGTTGACGGTGCTGGACCCGCCAACATTCAGGGGATCACCCCGGTATGAAGTCCTAACTAGACCTCACATCGTTTGGTGTGCGAGTCCCATCCAGTATGATGGCCCGGTTGCCATTACCTTAACAATTTTCCTCAACTATTGCTTCTCAGCACAGGAGAGTGGTTTTCTTTGTCTTTGAGAAGTGAGGTTCACGTGCCTGGTGAGTGTAAGTGTACTTGTGTCAATGGTTCTTCCACTGTGAGGGGAAAAGGTGAAGGTAAGTTCCAGGTTGAAAGGGATCAGTCCCAACTCGACTAGGAACACACAACACAAAGGACATACATAGCTTCCAGCAGAGCAATCCACTTGGATGTGGAAGTCACAACATACAAGGTAAGATAACATGTAAAACACTCACGGATCACTCCAAGACGAGTGTAACAGTTGTTACAACAAGGTTCATGTGAAAGATATGTCTGATATCCAACAGAGCAGTCGAAATGGATGGGACAATATTAACAACATATACAACACATTTCCATTAATAGATTATGCATTACAACAAATGAATCAGTTCAGATGTAGAACACATGGTTAAAGAAACATGCATTACAAGTGTTAAAGATCAGGCTTACAATAAATACAATACATTTGTAAAAACGTGTTGGCCTGTTGACAGGATTCTGAATTAAGCGAAAGTTCCAAGACACACCGTTACACCATACATCACTAACCCCGTTAGCGGGGCATTGGAGCCACTACTTACTCCTCACAGAAAATATTACAAACTCTCTTGGATATGTGGGAGGAGCTGAGGTGAAAAGTCCTTTCATGTACAAATGAGGGAGGTATTTATAGCCAAGGGTGAAACTGACCCTTGTGGTTGTTCGACTACCCTCTTTTCCATTAGACTTCCATGACTTTCCGACTTACATGACTCTATGTTCAGCTAGTGGGTCTCTTGGACTTCCACGTTACATCACATTAATTGAAAACAAGCCCATAATGAAGATATGGGCAACATGAGTCATGACTTGACAAGACAATGCTGGTACATTCGTGCTACTGTTGGAGTGCATGTCAAGCTACAGTGTTGCTAAGTGATGGATGTCTTCATGGTGTATCATAGCTTCACCTCCGCATGGCGAAGTGCGCGGAGTCTTCGATGGTCCTTGGTTTACTTGATTAAGTTCTAGTGTGTTGTTTGATGCTTTCATGCTGGAAGGCTTGACATGCTCACTTGTTCGCGAAGGTGCATGTTCATCGTGTTCGTCTGCTTCGCATGCTTCGTTCATTTGTCTGTTGGTGAACCTGTCCATCTGCATGTGCTCCCTTCGTTCATCCCGTTCATCGTCTTGACATGTTTGTGGGTGTACCTGTACCTGTAGTCAGTCATGACGAGACGACATCAAATCCAAAACCTCCTAGTCTACCATAACACATGATCATTCAAATGCGGGTGAGCGAGAGAGGCAGTAGGGTTGCGATGCGAGATGATGGCTCCAAGCAACGGCTGATGAAAATTGCGCAAGAGTCATTGAGGGATGGAGAAAGACGATTTGAGTTGACAATGACTGTCTGCAAGGTCTGGCTCAGCTGGGATGCAAAATTGTTGATAGTCCGGGTTGCAGGAGGGTAGGGCATGCATACTCTACGCATTTTCCAGAACGAACAATGAGTAGGGGCTGGACAACCAAATTTGTGCAATTTTGCAGAGGAATGGGCCAGGCTGCATGAGGGGTTAGTGGGCAGGGATTGCAAAATTTTTCTGGGGAACTGCCTAGGAGACTGGCAGCCAAAACTGCACAATTCTGAGAGGGAACTTCCAGTTGGCTGCTGGGGTCACTAGTAGCTAGACTTGCACAATTCCCAGAGGGAATTTCTAGTTGGCTGCTGGGGTTACTGGCAGCCAGAATTGCGCAATTCCCAGAGGGAATTGCCAGTTGGCTACTGGGGTCACTGGTAGTAGAAACTGTGCAATTCCTCGAGGGAATAGGTAGTCTGCTGCTGTGAACTGCTGGCTGGGAAAATGACATTAAGTCTGGGAGGCTGGCCTGTTGATCATCTCTGCGCAGTTTCTAAGTTGAGCTGACTGATGGGCAGCGGGAGGCCTTCTCA
The DNA here is from genome assembly GCA_031772625.1 of Pinus tabuliformis. Lineage (NCBI taxonomy): Eukaryota > Viridiplantae > Streptophyta > Pinopsida > Pinales > Pinaceae > Pinus > Pinus tabuliformis. The sequence goes on along the minus strand of CM062814.1, from coordinate 5,383,558 downwards.
TGAGCACTACACAATTTCTAATATGAACAGTCGGTCGACTGTCCAGGTGGCCAACATGAGTGCTGATTGAATTTCTTGCGGGTAATGCAACTTGAAAGAACTAGCTTGGTTCTTCTGCGTTGTTCTAGTTGACAGTTGATCGAGTCGAAAAGACGGCTATCAGTGAGGATTCTGGTCGTAAAAACTTCATCAAAAATGACTAAGTGTGTGAACAGTCGAAACATTCATATGTGATCATACAGACACACACTCGCATGAATTGATGACGAAACGGCCAAACCATCTGGACACACATGTTCAACATGACTGATCGAGACGATGCTTGCACGACAATGAATATGACTTCGTGTGTGAGTGGGACAGATGCCTTCATGGAGAACACAACAAACACATACAAAGCAAAGACTTTGAACATAACTAGAACATAGTCGCAAGCATGACTTAGATATCAATATGCAGAGACTTGAGTGCAATAAACAAGCAAGGCGAATGTAAAGACTCACACGAGATCACAAAGTGAACCCGAGTGTGTGCAGTCATCAAGTGAAACTCTCCAAGGGAGGCTCTGAAATTGGTGTAGGCCAAAATTTTGGAGGGTGGTTGTAGCCACTACAACACCATCTCATTTTGAAATTTGATCTCATCCATTTCTTCTTTGTCATCTTCTTCTTCTTTAGGAGATTCCTTGTTGTCATCTCTAGATATGAATAACACTCTTCCTATGTCATTTTTTTCATGACTGTTGCTTTCTTCTTCAGATGAAGAGTTTTCTTCTTTAGAGTAAAATCTTTTCTTAAATCCTTTCCTTTTACCTTGCTTGTTGAATCTTCTTTGATTTTTCTTTCCTTTCTTGGGTGCTTCTTCTTTGTCAGAGTTCTTATGAGGACACTTAGCAGCAAAATGACCAATCTCACCACAATTGAAACATATTAAGGGAAGTTTACCCTTGAATTTACCTGTTCCTCTTTTTAACTTTCTCACAAAGTTAAAAACTTCTTCATCTGAGTATTTGTCATCGAAACAACTGGAGCTTGGCCTTGATTCCTGTTTTTTTTTCCTGGTCTTCTTGGATGCTATGAAGGTTTCTTCTCTGTTAGATGGAATTTCTTGTTATGTTCTCATTTTGTAAGTTGTAAGTATTCCATGGAATTGGTCCATGCTAAGATTTTCTAAATCATCTCTTTATTCTAGTACAAATAATTTAACATCGAACCTCATTGGAAGTGATATTAGTACCTTTTAGACAATTACCTTTCTATCCATTAGTTCTCCTACTCCTTTTATGGCATTCACTATTTCATGAACATGGAGAAAGTAAGCTGTAATGTTTTCCTCTTCACTCATTTTCAATTTCTCAAATTGACTTCGGTAGGTCTGGAGCTTGGCCTCCTTTACTTTCTTGTCTCCTTCATATATATTTTGAAGCTTGTCCCAAATTTATTTCGTTGATTTGTAGTGCATCACTTTGACATATACATTACTAATAAACCATTCAGGGGGGGAATTTTTAGCTTTACCATTTCTTTTGTAAATATTTCAGACATCATCATCCAAAGGATGAGTTGAGGGTTCTTGGTTTCAACGAAATATTCCAAACTTCAAATCCTTGTGCTTGAAAATATGATTTCATCCTTCCGTTCCAAAATGCATAGTCGTTCCCATTAAGTAGTGGAATTCCTGACTTATTACACTCTGATACAAATTGTTGGAAATACTAAGAGGGGGGTGAATCATTATTTCTTATAAATTTGTAACTTATTAATATTTTAGAGCATTAACAACTTATAAAAAATCAACACATCAAGAGAACAACACACCAGAAGTTTTATGTGGAAACCCTTCAGGGAGAAAAATCATTGAACACTTCTCTAATAATTTATGAGTACATTTATGTTTAAACCCCAATTGAAAAGGGAAGCCCCAACTCCCTAGTACTCTAGAAAAGCATTCAATTTTCCAGATCCAACTAGAAGGACACTCCAACACCCTGGTTTTATTAGCTAATGCTAAAAGGGCACTCCAACACCCTTGCAAGTTCCAACTTGCCCTAGCATCACCCTACCACCCTGAAGTGTTTTCAGGCTCCAACCTAAAGGTGATTCAATCACATCCATAAAACCACCCAACTAACCTGAAAACGATAATAGATTAGACCAACTATTGTGGGCTCTCATACTAGGGACAATGGCCCACTTACAAGATATTTGTGGGCTCTCGTACCAGGGACAATGAGCCACATAAAATAGAATCCTCTAATGATATGACAATGAAATTCCAGTAATCCAACCCTTGCCGAATGAGGAAACCCTTGCTGAAAGATTCAAATTCATGACCAAGTGACCTTTTTTTCTAAACTACTTTAAAGTAATGATGACAATGAAGTGTTGAACATATGTACCTCTTTAATACAATGAATGTCAGAATGATAAGACTGTTATATCCCAAAAATTCTTGTAAGTATTTAATTATTTTCCTTTAAAGTAAATGTGAATATTGTACCTCTTTCCTTACTGCAAGCAATGATGATGAAGTAGGTGCCAAAGAAACTGTTGATTAAGAAGCCAATGCTAATACACACCCAAAAGTTTACAAAGTAAAAACCCTGGCTATTGTGCAAATGAAACCATGCAATAGTAATCAAAGTCCTCATTCTAGACTACCCTTATGTTCTTTTAACTTAGAAACCCTTGTTTACTTATGGCATAAAGAATAGAATGCAGGAGTACTTATTAAGTCTAGGATGACTATACAGGCGTGTCTAGATACACCATGGCTTCAAGATTTAAGATTGAGAACATAAGAAACTTGTTTTAGATCTTGAATATACCTGTGTTAACTTCTCTCCTAAGGCTGCAACATTTAAGTAAGGTGCCCTTAAAATATTTTTCAATACCTTAATGAAACCCTTATAGTACTGACCTTTGTCCTTGTTTGCTAAGAAATCTTCCAATTTGTGAATTACAAGACTTTATGTTCACTATGATAAGATCACACAAGACTACTTAATACAACAATAATCTAAGGCATTTGTACAAAACCCACCTTTGCTTGGCATTAAATCGATCCTTCAATGGGCCACAGACAAAGAGGTTATGTTATTCAATTTTTTGCTTAAGAAAATATGACTGATCATAGGAGATGTGTAGTTTCTTTGTTGGTTCAAATGATCAAGTCCTTATGCATAGGATTGTAGCCCAAAAGAGAGACTAAACTAAAGAGTTGTAAGAAACTTTGGTTGCTACAAATCTTCATCCTCCTATATAAGCCTAGAAGTCTACAATCGAGTCCTCTATCTAGTTACTTCCTCGCTAGTCAAGATAAGCCCTAACCAGGGTTTCCATACCACAATGCACAAGCCTAATTCAGTCACTATTCTAGCTTCACATACCTCTTCGTTGGTCCATAAAGATACTCATTTATGCTCACAATTTAGATTCCAAGAACCACAATCATTTAAAGATATATATGCTCAGAGATAGAGGTATATGTTGCAAAAACTTTAGGTGGTCACTTGCAGAGGTTAATACATAGTTTTTGATTCAAGGACTATTATAGGTGCTGAAATATACTCTGTGATGTAATGCAACTCTAGAATAGGTCGCAACTATACAACATACCTCATTTCTTTAAGAGATGAGAACCCTGTTCAGGCTCAAATTTGATGCCCTAATGAGGGCCGAAACCCTTCTTCCTTTAAGAGAAAAATAACGAACCCCATATACCAATCAAAGGCAAAAACCTTCTCACTAATCCTGCCTACTTGTTTCGTTTTCAAGACTCCACAGGGCTTAAAATTTTAGATCTTGGATCACACAAAGATTATGCGTTGAGTACATCACATAGGAGGTGACATCTAATGCATTTTTATAGTCTCTGGAGGGGATCTTAAGAAGAAAATCAATTCCTATTTTGGAGGGAGATTAACATTTGGAATTAAAATATCTTGGAGGGAAAACCCCTTTGAGGGTTTTTAAATTTTGAAATTCAATTTTCCTTTAAGACCCAAAATCCTTTTCTTTATTTATTTATTTTTACAATAGATTTGAAAACCCTTAAAAATACCATTTTTTGATTATTTTATTTGTTGAAGAAGAGATACATTACTTGACCTTTTGACTTGGCCAAAGTAGAGCTGCCACATCATCATCCTTAGGATTTTTTCCCCACAAGTTGGGGCTTCATCTTTAAACAAGGATATCTCTCAAACTATGAAGGCTTTCGTGGCATGCCATATACCACCAGAATTGGCTTGATGAGGAGAAGCCAACAAAGATGATATGGATTCAAAAAGCTATTATTTTCCATGTCATTTTAGTCAATAAAGGCATGAAATATTCTGGTTTTTCTTGGGTTTACATCAATGACAACCATAATTCAACATTAAGAAGCCAAGAATGTCACTAAAATAGTAGATAAATCCAAAAGCCAAAAAAACTATTGCCTAAACCCTTCTTCTTGTTGTGCACAATTGTTCTCTTTCTGGAAATGCACCAAATTTCACTCTCAGTGCTCCAAAACATAACTAAAATGCTTGTTTCTACTATTGAAATCTCCTCTTACTTAAGAATGTGTGAGAAATAAGCGAATTAAGTTCTTTTTTTTATAGAAAGAAGTGTTGGGAAAAGAAAGTTACTACAAATAAGAACGAGGATATGAGAATGATGGTGGTGTCTAGAGACACCATTATATTAAAGAAAAAATAATATTCATGATTCTATGGTGATAGAATGATTCAAGGACCATCTATAAATAGACTTGGATATTGACTAAACCAAAAAACCACGGGATCATCATTGCAATTTTCCATAAAAGTTTGATCTAAAAATCCAAATGTGGACATGCTTAATTCATATTTTAGTTTACCATCAACCCCAAGTATGGTTGACTCCCTTGATATGAAAAGGTAAGGTTTACCAAGGAACCCAATGTTCCAAGGTAAGGTTTACCAAGGAATCCAATGTTCCAAGGTTAGGTTTACAAGGACCCCAATGTTCCAACACCCCCCTATAAATTTAGCATGGAAGAAAACAATTTACACAACCCATAGCCCCTCCCCCCCCCCAACCTTAATTTGTTCTGACTGCAAAATCCAATCATGCACTGTATAACAACAATCCTCGAAGAAGTTTGAAACATTGTCACCATCATTGTTGACCAAATATTGTCAAGGTTGTCAATCCACTGTCCAAAACATAGTCCTAATTCAACAAATAGCTAGACACTAGGACATTATGGTCCAATTGAGGAGCCAACCAGACAAGAAGGCATCAACCATAGGTAGTCCCTGTCCATAAATACAATCATTGTCATCATGAGTAAATCTCTCCCATTATCACACAATTAATGAAGTACTATTAAAATTTCAAATAAAAAATTTAGTTGAAACTCGGTCTCAATATCATGATTGAAAGATGCGACCGAAAAATACATCAGTCAATACTCCTGTCAAACATCCTAGTCAATTGTCATGTTAGGTCGATTTGCAGTCGATCACTTTTGAGGAAATCATTGATTAATAGGAACATTGCATGATTATACAACTGATGAGACACAACAATATGTTGTCCTCAAGGACCTGTTGAAATGATTCCATGACCATCCATTAATCCAACCATAATCAATACTAATAGCTAGAATTGATCCATGGTTCATCCTTTCATGTCTATTCTACAATGATCTAAATCCAGATATATTACTTGGCCAAGGATTTCGATTTTTGGGTAATTTCCTATGATTCTTATGAGGATATTTTTATGGCTCAGTTTTTGGTTTTGAAAACTCAAATCCAGGTGGAGAAATGCTATCACTAGTAACCATGTCATAAATCTATTCATTATAGTTTACAGGGGCCTATTATTCCAGTAACTTAGTTTGATTTCCTCCTGCAACTAATGACACATTCCTAGATGTTAATTTGGCATCTCAGGGACAAATTCCTTCCATTGGATAACCTTCCTCATCAAGAAATACCCCTACTAGCTCTTGGAAGAATTTAATTTGGTCAAGGAAAAATATAGTCTTTAAGATTTTACATGATGTTTTGACTTGGTTTGACTTGGATTTTTTAATTCTATTTTGAAAGGCTGAATTGATTGGTGATGAAACCAAATTATTTTGGGAAGTTTGATTTGGGTTGATGATGGGACCAAACCGCAATTCCACACTATAATGTTTAACAATAATACAATAGTGCACTAATCACCAATTAAATGATTAGTAAATGATTTGGATCTTAATACTTGTGATTAAGTGTTAACCATAGGATGGTTCTGGATTTTCATTGGATGGCATTTATGTCAGACTTTAATTATGTTGTGTTGGCAGTACTTGCCTCGGTTACTATTTCCGACTCTTGGTTTACGCCAAAACCCTGCATTCTATGTCATTTCTTCATTTTTCTCCTGTATTTTCGTTGCGTTGAGGGTTTGGATTGGTAGTGAGGGTTTGTGCTGCGAATGTATGGAGTTGAGCAACACGCCCTGCGTGCGCCCAACTATGGGTTATGCTGTTTGTTGGTTTGACACCTCCATTTGTTCTGGTGATTTCGTTGCTCGGTTACTTAGGTACAATATGAGGGTTCTTCTCGTCTCTGCAAGAGAGTTGCTGCTGTATCTGTCTGCTCGGTTACTAAACTTGTCCCTGCTCCCCTATTTTCATTTCATTGTAGTTTTTTTGGTTATTAAATTTGGTTAATGGGTTGCCTGTGTTGCGTTCTACAGGTCACAGTCGCGGTGGCCTCCTCCTCAGCTTCGTAGCTCTGTTCAGGTAAACTGTTTCTCCATGATTCTTTTTCCTTCGTCGTTTTCCTCTGGTTCTAATGAGGACTGCTCCTTGGTCTCAGGGTGTCACTATGGACTGCGGCTCAGTGGGGTTTCATTCTTCCCACGTGACTAATCTCCAGGTAAAACAATTTGTTTATTGTGCATTCAGTTTCTCACTTATTAGTCCACTTCTTGTCTTTTACTCGGTTGGTATTTGGCTAACAACGCTCCTCTGGCTAGCTTGTGCAAGTGGGAGTCCGTTCACTGGTGTGGTCAATGTAACTGCTACAGGCCTTACTTCGGTAGGCTCATTCTCTGCTACTTTTGTCAATTTGTTTTAGTGTTAGGTGGTCTCTATCAGTTCACTAGGTAGAGTCCCAGTTATCATCCACTCGTGTTTCTCTGTTGTCGCTATGCGACCTGGTTCAGTCTTGTACAAAACCCTCATTTGTATTCTGGTAGTTTTGTAACTTTAAACCACCTTTTGGACGGTGGCCGACCAAACCCTCACCCTTAGGGTTCTGCTGGTTTGTATTGTTCTTTCCGCCATTTGAATGGGTATCCCTGGACTGTTATATGTATACAAATATTTTTGTTGGAAATGAAAAGAATTAACAGGGAATTTGGTTATATTTCGTTTACCTCTGTCCTGGGATTATTGCTCAGCATTTGCATTCTCATTCTTTTCAAACTGCTCGTAATGTAATTGGTTTTTGTTCGTGGAACTCCGTTTGTTTGCTACCAGTCTTCGTACTAGGAATACTCGTCTAATTTCTCGGTCCGCCTTCTGTTCTTTAGGAAAGAAAATAAATGAAATGGGTAGGAACGCACAGTATTTGCTTAGTTTTGCTTACTCAATGATTAAGGGAAAAGTAAATGAATATTACAACGAACTGTTACAGATGGACTCAAATGTTTCGGATGAAAGAAATTATTCTCTGTATTGTATTTCTCTTATCATGTGTTGAACCCCTCCATGATTGTATTACATTGATTTTTTATATTGTGCTTGAACAGTTAATCAAACTGTTCTCGGTTACCATACAGTTACCCTTTGTAGTTACATAGTCGATAATCTTGTTGGGTTTTCTTGTATCGTAGGGGTTACAAAAGTACTGTAGGAGTTACAATATTATACTTTTTGTTGATGAACAGACATCTGTAAGGTGTACTAAGAAAATGACAAAACAATGTAACTGTTATGACACTACCCTAACTGTACCATTCCTAATATTTCTTAACTAATAATAATAAAACAAACTAATTCCTAGACACTATTTTATTCATTAAACGTAAATGAAATTAAAAGTCTTTGAACCTGTCCTTCTTGGCTGAGACCAACACCCAATCATGATGCCCTTAGCTGGATGCTCCTGCATCAAGCTCCCGGGGTAAGAAAAATTCATGACTCTGGTCCATGAGCTTCTCGACTGAATAACCTGCCTGCTCTATATGTTTAGCGTTAAGCCAAAAACTGTCCTCAATAGGACGATTCTTCTAGTTGACCAGATATTGCAGATACTCTTTCCGCTGAGTTTGCTTGGCCACCTGAGTGTCGAGGATCCTCTCGATCTCGAGGGGCTGAGCATAAGGCATTTGTCTCATCCAAGTATCACTTCCTTCCTGTGTGTCCCGTGTAGGCCGTGCGGTACTGTCTTCCTCTGGATCAACAGTGTATGGAAACAGGTCTGCCACATTAAAGATGGGCGAGATGCCTATTCCTGGTGGCAGCTGTAGTTCATAAGCATTGGCTGAAAATTTCCGTAGAATTTTGCAGGGGCCTATTTTTTTGTACTTCAGCTTGTTATATGCACCTTTTGGAAAACGCTCCTTGCGCAAATGCGCGAGGACTTCATCCCCCACATTAAACTGCACTTCTCTCCATTTCAAATCTGCTCACTGCTTATATTTTTGACTGTTATCCTACAACTTTATTTTCACCTGCTCGTGTAAATCATTCATCGCTTTAGCAAAATCTTCCCCATCAGCACTTCGTCTTTCCTGCTGTCCTAGATCTCGTAGTTCATGCACTCTGCGAGGATGCATGCCATATAAGATCTGAAAAGGACTATAACCCGTACTGCGATTGGGCGAGTCGTTATAAGCGAACTCCACTTGGGCAAGTACTCGATCCCACATTCATGAATTTTCACCGACCAAACTTCGTAGCAGGTTCCCTAGACTTCTGTTTACCACCTCTGTTTGCCCATCGGTCTGCAGGTGATAAACAGAGCTGAAACTCAACTACGTGTCCATCTTCTTTCACAAGGTGCGCCAGAAGTGCCCTATAAACTTCATGTCCCTATCAGAGAGAATGGACTTAGGTAGACCATGTAGCCTACCGATCTCTATAAAGAACAAGTGGGCCACGTGAGTGGCATCGTTAGTTTTTCTGCAAGGGATGAAATGCGCCATCTTTGAAAACCGGTCTACTACTACCATCACCGAATCATAACCTCGCTGTGTCCTTGGTAGACCCAAGACGAAGTCCAAGCTGACTGAGTCCCACGGTCTACTTGGAATGGGCAATGGCATGTAGAGTCCTGTATTTTGACTGTCCTTTTACCAACTGACACACTTTACACCTGGTCTCTACACATCCCTTCGCATTTTTGGCCAATAATAAAAATGGCTGAGCTGCTCTATTGTTTTTTCTATGTCAAAATGTTTGGCTAGACCTCCACTGTGCTTCTCCTGAATGACATTCTCTCTCATTGAGCAGTCAAGAATGCATAACTGTCCCCCTCTAAAAAATAACTTCTCCTGCAAATTAGAGTCCAACCACGTACTATTATTTCTCAGCAAAGGGTTCTGACAGGCTTCATAAGCCTCTTTGAAATCCATGTCGGTCTGATACAAGTCTTTTAAATGCTCAAATACCAGCACTTGTATCGTACTCTCCTACAAGAGTAAGGCTCTTCTGCTCAACGGATCTGCCACCTTGTTGGCCTGCCCGCTAATGTGTTTCAACACAAAGGTGAAACTATGCAAATATTCCACCCACTTAGCATGCTTGTGATTCAGCTTGTGCTGTTGCATCACATATTGTAGTGCAGAATTATCCGAGAATAAAAAAAACTCATTTCCCAACAGATAATGTCTCCAATGCTTCAGTGCTTGGATGACAACATAGAATTCCTTGTCGTAGGATGAATACTTTTGCCTGATTTCATTCAACTTCTCGTTGAAAAACACAACAGGTTTGTCTTCTTGGCTAAGCATAGCTCCAATGGCCGTACCGCTTGCATCACAACGAACCTGAAAAATATTTTTAAAATCTGGAAATCTTAGGATCGGCCTTTCTGTGATCTTCTTCTTGAGTAGCTGAAAACTTCTTTCTGCTGCCTTGGTCCAACGAAAAGGCTGAATTGCCTTCTTTATAGTGTCCAATATAGGTGCGCAGATTTCACTGAAATTTCTTATAAATTTTCTGTAAAAACTTGCCAGCCCATGAAAACTACATACCTCAAACAGACGTTTTGGGGATGGCCAGTTGACAATTGCTGCAATCTTCTCTGGGTCCATCTTCAACTCGTTTTCTGCAATCACAAAACCCAGATAAACCAATTATTTTTGTAGAAAAGTGCATTTTTTTAGATTTATCAGCAGCTTATTCTGCTGCAATTTTTCCAACACACTTCAAATATGTCGAAAGTGTTCCTCCCTCGTCTTGCTGAAAATTAATATATCATCCAGGTACACTATTACAAACTTTCCAATAAATTCTTTCAGCATTTTGTTCATCAGTCGCATAAAGGTACTGGGTGCATTACTCAGTCCGAATGGCATTACCAACCACTCATACAGTCCTTCATTGGTCTTGAAGGCTGTCTTCCATTCATCCCCTTCCTTGATTCGAATATGATGATACCCACTCTTTAAATCAATTTTCGAGAAGTATGCTGCCCCGCTCAGGCAGTCCATCATGTCATCCATCCGCGGCAGTGGAAATCTGTACCTGATGGTGATTTTGTTGATGGCCCTCGAATATGTGCACATTCGCCATTCTCCTCCTTTCTTAGGAGCGAGAACTGTTGGAATTGCACAGGGGCTCAAACTCTCTCGTATCAGCCCTTTATCTAGCAATTCCTGCACCTGTTTTCTGATCTCCTCATTTTCTTTGGGGCTCATCTGATACGCTGCCTTATTCGGTAGACTTGCTCTAGGTATAAAGTCAATATGATGACTTATACTTCTCTTGGGAGGCAATTTATTTGGTAAGTCATCCACTACTATATCGTTGAATTCCTGCAGCATCTGCTGAATTTTCACAGGAAAATCTGACACCTTTGTGTGTAGTAGCACCATCTTCGCTCTTTTTACAACAGCATAGATTACTTCACTGTCTTCAATCTTCTTCAAAAACTGTTTTCTGCCCATTAGTAACACTCTCGTCCCGCTTGTTTCCGTTGTCTCTTCTTCCTTGATGGGCACAAGCGTGTGCTTGATCCCATCTTTGACAAACTTATAACAGTTTGTCTTCCCGTCATGTACTACCTTCCTATCATACTGCCATGGCCTGCCTAGCAGTATATGACATACATCCATCAACATTATATCACAAATAACCTTATCTTTATATATGCCAATGTGGAACTCAACTTTTCATTGCTCATCCACCAACAGCTGATGGCCTTTTTGCAGCCATGATACCTTGTAAGGAGTGGGATGCTTCAATCACTTCAACCCCAACTTCTCTACCATTTTCGTGGCAACTAGATTATCTGTGCTCCCACTATCGATAATCATCTTATAGCATTTTCCGTGTGACTTACAAACTGTCCGGAACAATGCTTTCCTTTGAGTTTGTTTAGCTGTTTCTTTGGCTAGTTTCAGCAACACTTTGTTCAAAACTAAGGCTTCCCTCGTTTCCGGCACATTTTCTGCTTCTTGGGGAGGTGCCTCCACTTCCTCAGGCTGTGCGACATACGCACCTCTCTGTCCAACTTGTTCCGCTTCAGGACACTCAAAAGATTTGTGCCCCCACTTGTGGCACCTGTAGCACTGATAGTTAGCTCCTCTGCCTCGACCACTTCCTCTTCCTCGCTGATATGGCCTGCCACCTCTAGTGCTGTCACCTTTTTCTGTTGTCCCAGAAGTTTTAGAACTACTGCCTTCTTCGCTATTGCTGGCAGTTCGCCCTCTACCATAAGACTGTCCTCTTCCTCTGCCGGTTCCCCGTCCTCTCCTAGCATTTTGTTTTCTAGCGATCTTCTCCTCTGCCTTCATAGCACTCTAGTATACTTCTTCTATGTTTTTCGGGGACAGAATGCTGATTTCATCTAATATTTCTAATCTCAAACCATTTACATACCTTGTTGTTTTCTCCGGGTGTCTTCCGTATAACCAGCTCTTAAATTTACTCGGTAGAATTCTTTAGTGTACTCTCTTACTGTCATCCCTTTCTGTTTTAAATTCTGCACTTGCTAATGTAGTGTAATCTGGTAATCCTTGGGTAGAAATCTGCCTTTCAACTTGGTCACCATCCTTGACCATTTCTTTATTGGCAACTTGTTCATCCTCCTTCTCTCTATTTGGACATTGTCCCACCACAGGGTTGCGTGTCCCTTTAGCTTTGTTGCAATGAACTTAACTCTCCGATCTTCACTAACGTCTTCACACTCGAAATATTTATCCAGTTCGCTGATCCAGTCCAACAAAACCTCTATGGACAAGCTGTCGTCATAATTTGGGATTTCTGGTTTAGGCTTGCTACTCGCCAATAGGACTGACCTCAACAATCTCATTTTCGGCCCTTCTTCATCTGATCCATCTATTGTCACTACAACTTCTTCGCCGTTGTCATCTCCTACCTCTGGATCCCTTCTCCTTCCTACTTCAACTGCCTCTAAATGGGCAGTAAGGATCCTGATTTCCTCCTGCAATCCTTCATCTGCTGCTCTCCGAGCACCCCTTCCACGTCCTCGTCTTCCAACTTCCATCTCTCGGAAAAACTATAAAACCTGGCTTTGATACCACTATGATGGGACCAACTCGCAATTCCACACTATAATGTTTAACAATAATACAATAGTGCACTAATCAACAATTAAATGATTAGTAAATGATTTGGATCTTAATACTTGTGATTAGGTGTTAATCATAGGATGGTTCTGGATTTTCGTTGGATGGAATTTATGTTGGACTTTAATTATGCTGTGTTGGCGGTACTTGGCTCGGTTACTGTTTCCCACTCTTGGTTTACGCCAAAACCCTGCATTCTATGTCATTTCTTCATTTTTCTCCTGTATTTTCGCTGCGCTGAGGGTTTGGACTAGTAGTGAGGGTTTGTGCTGCGAATGTATGGAGTTGAGCAACAGGCCCTGCGTGTGCCCAACTATGGGTTATGTTGTTTGTTGGTTTGACACCTCCATTTGTTCTGGTGATTTCGTTGCTCGGTTACTTGGGCACAATATGAGGGTTCTTCTCGTCTCTGCAAGAGAGTTGTTGCTATCTCTGTCTGCTCGGTTACTAAACTTGTCCCTGCTCCCCTGTTTTCATTTCATTGTAGTTCTTCTAGTTATTAAATTTGGTTAATGGGTTGCCCGTGTTGCGTTCTACAGGTCACAGTCGCGGTGGCCTCCTCCTCAGCTTCGCAGCTCTGTTTAGGTAAGTTGTTTCTCCATGATTCTTTTTCCTTCTTCGTTTTCCTCCAGTTCTAACGAGGACTGCTCCTTGGTCTCAGGGTGTCACTGTGGGCTGTGGCTCAGTGGGGTTTCATTCTTCCCACGCGACTAATCTCCAGGTAAAACAATTTGTTTATTGTGCATTCAGTTTCTCACTTCTTAGTTCGCTTCTTGTCTTTTACTCGGTTGGCATTTGGCTAACAATGCTCCTTTGGCTAGCTTGTGCAGGTGGGAGTCCGTTCACCGGCGTGGTCAATGTAACTACTACAGGCCTTGCTCCGGTAGGCTCATTCTTTGCTACTATTGTCAATTTGTTTTAGTGTTAGGTGGTCTCTGTCAGTTCACTGGGTAGAGTCCCAGTTCTCGTCCACTCAGGTTTCTTTGTTGTCGATATGCGACCTGGTTCAGTCTTGTACAAAACCCTCGTTTGTATTCTGGCAGTTTTGTAACTTTAAACCACATTTTGGACGGTGGCCAACCAAACCCTCACCCTTAGGGTTCTGCTGGTTCGTATTGTTCTTTCTGCTGTTTGAATGGGTATCCCTAGATTGTTATATGTATACAAATATTTTTGTTGGCAATGAAAAGAATCAATAGGGAATTTGGTTATATTTCATTTACCTCTGTTCTGGGATTATTGTTCAGCGTTTGCATTCTCATTCTTTTCGAACTACTCGTAATGTAATTGGTTTCTGTTCGTGTAACTTCGTTTGTTTGCTTCTAGTCTTCGTACTGGGAATACTCATCTAATTTCTCGGTCCGCCTTCTATTCTTTAGGAAAGAAAATAAATGAAATGGGTAGGAACGCACAATATTTGCTTAGTTTTGCTTACTCAATGATTAAGGGAAAAGTAAATGAATATTACAACGAACTGTTACAGATGGACTCAAATGTTTCGGATGAAAGAAATTATTCTCTGTATTGTATTTCTCTTATCATGTGCTGAACCCCTCCATGATTGTATTACATTTTTTTTTAATATTGTGCTTGAACAGTTAATCAAACTGTTCTCGGTTACCATATAGTTACCCTTTGTAGTTACATAGTCGATAATCTTGTTAGGTTTTCTTGTATTGTAGGAGTTACAAAAGTACTGTAGGAGTTACAATATTATACTTTTTGTTTATGAACAGACATCTGTAAGGTGGACTAAGAAAATGACAAAACAATGTAACTGTTATGACACTACCCTAACTGTACTGTTCCTAATATTTCTTAACTAATAATAATAAAACAAACTAATTCCTAGACACTATTTTATTCATTAAACGTAAATGAAATTAAAAGTCTTTGAACCTATCCTTCTTGGCTGAGACCAACACCCGGTCATGATGCCCTTAGCTGGATGCTCCTACATCAGTTGACCATAGAATTTTGGCTGAAGTTAACAACAGAAAATATGAAGTTTGACTGCAGACTCTCTCTCTCCTTTGACTAAGTTTTCGAAGACTGTGTTGAGTAGGTTTGACTAAGCTTGGAAGGCCAAATACTTTGATTGTTGACCGAGCTGACTTAAAGTGGGTTTGATTGCTAAACATTGACTAGTTAGGGAAACTTTGACAACTATTGATTGTTGTTGACTTTGATAAAAAATTGCAGACTTTGACTTTTGATTAGATTTGACTTTTGGCCTCATCTCTCATTGGATATTGGTTAGTAGATTTGGATAGTCAAAGTTGTTGACCTATGACTCATTGTTGATGAATTGGAACATTGTATCTCTCTTTTGAACAATTGATGACAATCTAATAGAAGGATAATTTTGAAAGTGTTTCCCCCCTTGTGGGTTTTTTCCCTTGTCTTTGACCAAATCTTGTGTGTCTTGTTATTTCTATTGGTTGTCTTCTATTATGCATTGGATTTATTTTTCTATTTGCAACTTATTATTGTCATTGGAAGAATGAATTTATTTGAAAAGTGATTGCTAATTGAAGAAGAATTGGAATAAGCGATTGTGCTAAGCATAGAACATTGGAAAATTAACATGGGATCAAAGATAAGGTGAAGGCAAGCCCAAGGAGACAAGAGACAAGCAATAATTTTTGAAAGAAGTTGAAGGAGCCTATTTGAATTGGTCAATATGTCTACCTCATAATTCAAGGATTCAGAGAAGCTGAATAACTCATCAAACTTTGTCAATTGGAAGATCAAGTTGGAAGTGACCTTGGATGAGAATGATGTTTTGGAATATGTGGAAGGAAAGGTACCTGAGTTTCCAGAAAATGCTTCTATTACTGTAAAGGCCAAGTACAAGAAATGTGAAATCAAAGTAAAGAAAATTATTATATATTCTTTGAAAGATCGTTTGCTTACTTACATCGAAAAGTTGAAGAAGTCCAAAGATATCTATGATAAGCTAGTTGGGATGTATGAGGTCAATAATTTGAATCACATTCTTTCCTTGAAGAATGACCTCAATGACATCAATATGAACAATGGGGAGACTATCCCAGTCATATTTCATGAGGATATCACAATTAAGGGACCAATTGCAGACTGCCGGAGAACCTCTATCTGATAGAGAGATGGTGGTCATTGCTCTCCAAGGCCTTCCTCCTATTTGGGAAACCTTCATTACTACGATAAGAAATAATGAGAAGTTCTCGACATTTGATGAGTTGGTTGGAAATTTCACTCAAGAAGAAACCAGGATGATATATAGAGGAAGGATTCAAAAGCACAAAGAAGGAGACCCCTATGCATTTGTTACTCAAGACAAGAAAAACAAAGGAAGATGACAACCATCTAATTCAAGAAAGCCCACTCCAAAATTCAAGAACTCCAATAGAATATTCAAAAAGGAATTATAAAAATTTGAATGTTTCACTACCACAAGCAGGGTCACTATGCTCGATATTATCCTAAAAAGAGAGATGATCTAAGGTCTAACTACAAGTGTGGCTTCAACAATAAAAAGTTCAATGATATAAGAAGAAGAGATGATTTCAATAGAAGAATAAGAAATGTCCCTGATGATCGTGAAGAAGGACATCATCCTCAAAATAGATCAAGAAACTCAAGGTATGGAAATAATGCAACTGCTACTCAATCTGAATATATTCTTATTTATGCTCTTTCTAGTTCCTCTCCTCTAGATTTGTGTGATAGTTGGTTGGTGGATAGTGGACCCTCTAGACATTTATCTGGGCATCATGAAGTCCTCTCAAATCTGGTTAAGAGGAAGCATATTATGAACATCATTCTTGGGGACAATTATACTTATCCTATAAAGGGTTTTGGTTCTATCACATTTCATTTGGATTATGGGGAAATCATTCTTCTTCATGCTGTTATGTATGTACTAGGATTAAAGAAGAACCTTGTATCTATATCTTCCTTGGAAGAGAAAGGGATGAGAGTTTCCATCATAAGAGAAAATTTCCTCACCTGATCTATGGAATCTCACATGAGAGATGCATTCACCATGGGATCTAGAACTGAAGGACTTTATAGAGACAATGAAAGACTATTGTGAGAAATAGTAAATGATAAAAATCATTAAAGTGAGTTATGCCATCGAAGGTTTGCTCATTTAAACTATGAATCCATGCCTAAAGTAACAAGGTTGGTTTCTGGAATGCCTAAAGTTCAAACTAAGCATGATGGGATGTGCCCGGGATGTGGCAATGGAAAGAAGTCAAGGGGACCATTCCTTTCTAGTAAAAGCAGGACCAATGATATTCTACGATTCATTAATTCTGATTTATGTGGACCCATGCAAGTAAAATCTCTTGGTGGTTATCTATATTACATAATCATTATGGATGACTTCTCTCAAAATACTTGGATATTCTACTTGAAACACAAACACGAAGCGTTTGATATGTTCTAGGATTTCAAGGCACTAATAGAGAATCAAACAAGGAAAAGAATCAAGGTCTTCAGGTTTGATAATGGTGGAGAATTCACCTCAAATGAGTTTGTTGAATTTTCCAAGAACGCTGGAATCAAGAAGGATACCATTGTACCTTATAACCCTAAACAAAATGGTGTGGTAGAAAGAAATAATAGGACCATCATGGAATTTTCTTGAGCCATCATGCATGATCAAGAGCTACCGTAGTTCCTTTGGGGAGAATCCACTAATACACAGGTCTATGTTCAAAATAGGATTCCTCATCAAGCCCTAGGTGACAAGACTCCTGAAGAAGTGTTCATAGTGTGAATCCCGATGTTTGACATCTAAGGATATTTTGATTCCTCGTGTACTTTCATGTGCCTAAGGATAAGAGGAAAAATCTAGAAGCCACTGGAAAGAAATGTACGTTTGTTGGGTATTGTGATAATTCTAAAGCTTTTAGAATATATGTGTCTGGTCAAAGGAATATCGAGTTTAATAGGGATGTGACTTTCGATGAGGATGATGCCCTTAGAAAAGTAAGGGACATTCCCCAACTCCTCCTGTTGAAAAGAAGGATGAAGACATGGACCTACTAGAAGGTCCTTATGTGCCTAAACTTGAGAAAGATGTTGTAGATGATCCAGTGGAACCTATGGACACCTTAGATCATTGTCCATGTGATCCCCTTGCCAGGAAGAAACCACTTTGGCTTCATGATACATTACAGGATGCTAAACGACATGATGCCACTAGAGGAACCTTAAGGGAAAATAAGAAGCCATGACAATATTAGGGATATATTGTGTCTTTGAGCTTTGTTGTAGCTTTTTCTTGTCAAAGAAAGACTACAAAGTTTTTCATAAAATTGTTAGTTTATTCCCTAGCCAAACCATCCGACATATACAAATTTAATGAGGCAAATGGTTCTTATGCATATTTCTAAGTCATGTTTAATAAAAGTTTTGATTTTAAATAAACTTTAATTCTATAAGAATATTATTTATATATATTTTTATAAAACTATTTATTTAATTTAATTCTATAAGAATATTATTTATATATATTTTTATAGAACTATTTATTTAATTTATAGAATCTTTTTGTTAAATAATTAGGATGATACATGTTATATGTCGAAGTCGCTATTCCGAATATGTCGAAATTGCTATGTCGAAGTTTTTCATAAAATTGTTAGTTTATTCCCTAGCCAAACCATCCGACATATACAAATTTAATGAGGCAAATGGTTCTTATGCATATTTCTAAGTCATGTTTAATAAAAGTTTTATAGAATCTTTTTGTTAAATAATTAGGATGATACATGTTATATGTCAAAGTCGCTATTCCGAATATGTCGAAATCGCTATGTCGAAGTTTTTCATAAAATTGTCAATTTATTCCCTAGCCAAACCATCCGACATATACAAATTTAATGAGGCAAATGGTTCTTATGCATATTTCTAAGTCATGTTTAATAAAAGTTTTGATTTTAAATAAACTTTAATTTTATAAGAATATTATTTATATATATTTTTATAAAACTATTTATTTAATTTAATTCTATAAAAGTATTTAATTTAATTTATAGAATCTTTTTGTTAAATTAATTAGGATGATACATGTTATATGTCGAAGTCGCTATTCCGTAGCAGCCATATATGTTATCGAAGGTCACAAACCAAGGCAACACTTATACACAAGCACAAAGTCAAAGGTGGAGCCCACAAGGAGCACTTCAAGTTGCACAACATACTGAAATATCTTGTGGCTAGTTGAAATTATAAAATGTATTTCTTAAATGTGTTTGCTTCATATGGGATAAAGGAGACGCAAATACTTAAGTGTCAAAGGCGCTGCTCAGAAAGAATTCCACTTAAATGATGAAGAAAACACACAAATGCCAGTAGCATAATGCACATATTAGCCTTTGAGATTCAAATGCAGTTTTCGTCCTTCAAAAATGCTTTAGATGTTACAGAGAGATCATTGACACGAAAAATTTCAATAAAGAATGATGCAATTTGTTTTCTCCTCTCAGTTTAAAATGATCCAAATGTAAGTGTGAAATAAACGGTGGAGGAACACAAGATAAAATACCTGCAGTTTTCAATGGTGGTAATTGGCTACTAAAAATCAACGACGGTTGTTAATTTGCGCAACCCCCTTGCTTTTCGAATTTTAATGAGGGGAAGGGGTACTCAATTAACTTTTTTCTGAAATCCGCCTTTGCTAACGTGTCAGTTCCATGTCGATTGCAGACCCCCATCAAAAGCCGGATATGACTCAGACCCCATTCACATTCTATTTATGGTTTCCAACAATACCACATAAAAAATGTCAATGAGTCAAACAAATGTTGAATATATTGGAAGTACAGGTGGATGTCCTTGTATACGTGGAATATGCTGTAATTTCTTCAACCTCGAAATAGCTCTGTTGCAGATCCAGGTTTTTAGATAGAGCTACAAAATGGTTTCATCTGATTCAAATATTCATTTCTAGCAACTTTACTCCATGACTAGTAGCAACCTGGTCTCTGTTTTGGCTGGAAAGTACTGGACTACGATTTCTACTTCAACAGGCTAATGGAAATGTAAAATATAAAAAGAAACATTTGTATGATTATATGGGAATTGTTGGAGATTTGAAGAAATGTTTCAAGTTATTACTGGAAGTGAACTTCAATGTTTGTAGGGCAGTTTGATGTTAACATGATTGATACATTGCAAAGATGACATGATTATGAATTACCGCCATGAAGAAGATAGTTTGTTTTTCGGGAAAGAAAAAGAAGAAAATAGTTTGTTATTTCTTGCAATTGTGAGGTTTGTTAGCTATATGGGTTGATTTGATGAAAAATAAGCATAACTGAATGGAGTACGCACCAAAAGCTACAGTCTTGAAATGGCTCGAAGCTCTTGAAGTGAGATCAGAGGATCGATTTATTACAAATGAAATATGCACCAAATCAAATTTAAAGAGAATAGTTGTTCTATGCAAACTATTAAACCCAGATGCAAGTAGGACCCTGCAAACTTGAGAGATATTCAGAGAACATAGGTGGCAAAATTTCATAGGCATAAAATCAACAATCAAAGATTTATTGCCTTGATTTCTAGCAAATAGTTGACTTTAAGAGAGCAGATTCAGATCTCCAAGGAGCGGTACATTAAAGCAAAGGTCAATCAAACTTCAAATTTCGAGGGCATATGATTTTCCCAATCTCAATTTTCGAGGGAACAAATCAACATTTCAATTAGCAGCTCTGAGTATTTCTAATACAAGGAAATTAGATCCAGATTTCAAGGAGGTAAACTCATATTTCAAGCAGTCAAAAGTTCAACATCTAGAAGTAGTTTTCCATATCATGGCATCAATTTTACCAGATCTACAATTACAACATAGATTTATCATCAAAAGTGGCGAGTAAAAAGTAAATTGAACATTCGAAGGGCATCCAAATACACATTTGAAGTTCTCAAGGAAGAGGTGGGAGAGCATCATCAACAACCAAGGAGAATGTTCCAGACCTCTTACAATAGTTCATTAATTTATTCTATTTTTGGTTTATATAGATTGATTTTGTTTCCTAAAATTTATACAAATTCATCTTGATGCATTTTTTCTCTATATATTTTATTATTTGTAATGTTAAAGGATTGACTTTTCATGCCAAAACACTGCCATTTTTGTAAAGACTTCTATTGCAGAATTTTTAATTGAAGTACTCTCGCTTTAGTTTCATGACAAAAATTGTTTCTCATGTATGTCTTTCCCCGTGATTTCATTATTTGTTTCTGCAAACGCTAAAGGTAACATAGGAGCTAGGGCAAGGCTAGGTTTGAGTATCAACTTCCCTAAAAACTCACTGCAAAGTTATCATCATTATGGGGACTAGATAATTGAGCAGTCTGTTTAAAACAACTCTGCATCATTTAATTGTTGCCTTTTGTCATCTCTTAAATGTATATTTGTTTGGCTGTATAATTATTCTACTCACATCTATTATATTTGGTTGATTAAGTATTGAATATGAATGTTTAATTATTGTATATTCTCTTCTATTCCTATACCAAACTCTTTAAAGCTATGTTATTATGTCAAAGCTAGATGTTGGCACTTTTATAAAACCTTAGCAAGGGAGTACTTTATTTTTGAGCAGAGATTGGGTATTCATCAACAACCACTTATAAAAATCATATATTTGACCATTGTGATCCATAGGTTGTTGTCCAGTGATAGTGAACAACATTAAAAAAAGACTCGTAACAATTGAGGGAGCCCCCTCTAGTTCGAGGGCCAACTTGAACCTAAATTTTGGTCGAGTTGGTTTCTCGACGCAATTTCGCAGCCAAGAACTACCTTCGAGAAACAAATACAACATTTGGCACCATTGCCAGGGAGCGAAGTAATAGACAAATTTCTCCTTAGAGAACGATCAAGACAAGATCTATTCCTTGCTGTTGAACGAGTAGGCTTTTGATATTGGTTTCAATTCCTTCACCTAGTGTCTCCATTATGTTTATATGGTGATTCCACTGCGTTATCAATTCCACTGGTTCCAGATGTAAGATACCTTTACTACTGTTCTTATGGAAGTCTCAGTGATGGTTGTAGTCAACACTATAATTTTCTTCCTCTTGAGGAAAACAACTATGCAGTCTTCAGAGTTCTTCAATATTTTATGTCTTAGCAACTTACCGATCTTCATCGGTAAGTATCAACAACTCATGGAATTTAATGTTTATAATGTGTATTCTTGTCATATTTTTAGCTGTTGGAAAAGTGTTCTGCCAATAAATCCAATGCTTAGATGGTTGCACTGGAAGTTGGACTACCCCTAACAATGTGCAATACTTTTCAGAATTCAATATGTAGTGTGTGGATTTCAGAATAAATCAATTTTAGTGTGAAACAAAACAACAATTGTTTCAGTTTGTATTTCAAGTTTGTAGTATGTAGTTTAGTTTGGGCGAAGTGCAACAAGTTACAGGAGATAAGAAGAAGAAAATGTGTTAACTGTTGACTGCATAGCTCAATGAATTAGGCATTGTTGTGCTTCTTTCTACTTGCAGTAGCAGGTTGTTTGTTGTCTACTTGATGATGATTAGAAATGATTTCAAATGACAACAAATTACAAGTAAACATTCTATGGTTTCAGTCTTCAGATTGTAGCTTCATGTCACAAGTTTTTATGACTTGACTCCATTCCCAAACATATTCAAGGCACTTGGTCAACAGGTTCTTTGCATCCCATAGGGGGAAGCAGTCCCCAGTTAGAGTCGATGTTGTAGTTTTTTTCTTGTCAAACGAATTGCTACTAAAAATTTCTGAATTTCGCCAGTTGGTTTCTGGTTAGACTTTCAGGCACATGCAAATTTTTGGGAAAAATGGTTCTATATGAATTTTTGGGTAATAAATTAATAATATATATATATTTTATAAATTTAATTTTATAAAAAAATATAAAATCATATTTTTTATAAAATAAAATAAAACTATATATATATATATATATATATATATATATATATATTTACAAAAATAGGGGCCTATTCCAATCTTCAATTTCAATGAATATTGAAAGTCCATCAAGCATCATAATTTTCCAACCAAACTCACAAGTCAAGTCAAGCTACTGCTCCACGAATCATGCAAGATTCCAAGCCAAGGGAGGAGTGAATATTACACCATGCATTGGTATGGCATACAACTGTTGGTGTATGTAAATGCCACAAACTCTTACTACCTAGTCAATGTGGGATATATCCCACCGAACCCATAAACAAAAAAAATGCACAAGAATAAAAATACTACAGTTTTGAATGATCGAGAAGATCACATACAAATCGAAGGCCCAAGATGTATTGTGGGACCCCTTGCCCATCCGAAATTTAATCTAGGGGGGTGGTCCGCAAAAGTTGTTTTCCAAAACCACTTTTGAATACGTGGCAAGATCTTGTGAATTGCAACATCCCCTAGTGAAATACCACTTACCAGAATGACCCCCCCTCGCAATCTATTTTAGATTTTACGACAACATACAGGAGGAAACACTGGCAAGCCTCAAGGCACTACACCAATTTCTTAAGGGTCTGAGTGATAATATCAATTTGAGAGCTAGTATGTTCATTTTCTCTCCCTGGGCTTACCATCTTTGAAATATGAAAACAATAATTAGAAATATTTGGTCACTCTTAGAAAGGTTCCAAACAATCAAACTTTTTAGAAATTGATTACACAAATGGGCAAGTGAAGGGAGGCTCTCCGGGAAATGGGGTTTTGATAAGATGAGCCATTGCTGATAGACTTATCTCATTCCCTTGTTTAAGGTCTGCAACTTTCAATTCCTCTGATTTCATCTCAACGATCAATTCACTCTCACACTCATTATGTTTTTTCTCCTATCTAATTCTTCCCATTTATTGAAAGATACAATTTATAATCATTATAAATAAATATTGATTGCATTAATGGGTCATCTTCTCATACCAGGAATTTCCCTCGCAAATAAACCAATGAAGGAAGATGTTATCATCCTATGTATGCCTGGTCCATGGTCAAAGGATAACTGCAAAGTTTTTGACCCTTATACAACTAAAATAGGTGGCCTGCTGGACTGGCCAATGGCAGCGAAAGAAATCATTCGTGATTTGATGAAGTGTGATGTATGTGGATAAGACCTTGAGCTTGTTGTATAGTCTATGCTCCTCTTGAGACTTATAAGGTTTACATTGAAGAACATAGCCTCTTTATCTTTGGTTGTTTACTTCCAAATTGTAAGATCAATCCTCTCAATTGGTTTACAATAAGGGTTCATAAAGACACTCATGCAAAATCATTTCAATTAGGTGTTGTTAATGGAAGATCCATGTTAGAAGATTCAAGTTCAAGTAGTCACAGTACAACTAGCATATGGTCACCAGATAGGGCTACTGGAGAAGAAAAATAGGAGAACTTCGATGTGGATGAATGGTGGGAAAATGACATGCGGAGGTCTGAAACAGATCGAGAGGATGGTTATGATTATGGGAGCCTGGAAATGTAGGAGATGGTAGGGATTTACAAGAAGATGGATACATAAATGCTCATCCCCCTGAAAATCAGAATGGTGGTAGTTACTCTGTAGACGAGGAAATTAATGTTATTAAATCTAGTATTGTGAAAAACAAATTGCCAGTGCTTCCTTGTTTTTATAAGTGCAATGGTTTGTGTGTTTCAAACTGAAAGAAAAGGTGACTGTAGAATTGAAATCTAGAGTTAACAGCTTGAAATGATACATATTTCATTCAACTTCAAGGGAGTAGAGTTATTCTAAAAATATTTCGATGGATTATTAGACATGTTTGCAAAAATATTTATACAATTTTGATTAACTATTACAGCTAGTTGGCTATGATTGATGGATACCATGTATGTATTATTCACCTAGCTAAGGTTTTCCCGACAGAAAATATGAAGGCTGACATCTATCTAATATGGAACATTTTAGTACTTGAATTATAGGTTATAAATTCTTGAAATAATATCTTTAGTCGTGTTTTTTGCTGAATCCTATTGTAAATGAATGTGAAGCAATACTAGAACTTTGAAAAGTTCACAATGATATACTTGACGATCATGTACTGATTTCAAATGGAAACCTTCTATAAAATGAAGGATAAATACATTGCACAACTAATTTCATATGAGCATGACCATAATGACATCAAGTCGAGGCAACAACCCAACAGATCTCAAGCAATCAAAAACATACCACAGTTAAAAAATTCAACACATAACATTAGCTTACCATATTTTGGATATCAACAAATAGAGGGAGATCCAAACTCCTAAGCATAAATTCAATAAGCGAGAAACATTTCTAGATTCCAAGGAAAAGTACTAGCAGCAGTAAATTAGTTTCATATTTAAAGGAGGATTTTGAGGCAACACTTGAGCAGTTAGTCCCAAGAATAAAGATAGCTAATCAACAGTCAATGGAACAACTCCGAATTTCCTGCAGTTTTTCAGAGATTGTTTTTATTTTTAGTATATTGTTTATATTTTTATGCCAGAAACCTAGACACAATTAGCTTGATGTAATGATCTATCTATTATTTGGTTTTCATTGTAAAAGGGTTGGATTTTGATGCCAAAACCCTGCCATTTTTGTAAAGACTTCTATTGCAGAATTTTTAATTGAAATATTTTGGCTTTAGTTTCATGACAAAATTTGTTTCTCATGTATGTCTTTGGCTATGATTTCATAATCTATTTTTGCATATTTTCAAGGTAACATAGGAGCTAGGGCAATGCTAGGGTTGAGTATGAACCTCCCTGACAACCCACTGTAAATTTATCATCATTATGGAGACTAGCTAATTGAACAGTCTGTTTAAAACAACTCCTCTACATCATTTAATTATTTCCTTTTGTCATCTCTTGAATGTATATTTTTTTGGCTGTAGAAATATTCTACACGCATATACTATATTTGGTTGATTAAGTATTCAATATGAATGTTTAATTATCATATATTATCTTCTATTCCTCTACCAAACTCTTTAAAGCTATGTTATTCTGTCGGAACTGGACGTTGGCACTTTGATCAAGTTTTAGCAAGAGAGGGATTTATTTTTTAGCAGATATTGGATACTCATAAAAAACCACCCACAAAAAATAATAGATCTATCCATTGTGCTTCACAGGCTACTGTCCAGTGACCGTGGAAAATGTTAAAAAAAGGCCTCATAACACTTGAGGGAGCAACCTATGGTTCGAGGGCCAGCTTGAACCTAAAGTTTGGTAGAGTTGGTTTCACGACACAGTTTCATAGCCAAGAACTTCCTTTGAGAAACTAATACAACATTTGGCACCATTTCCAGGGAGTGAAGTAACAAATAAATTTTTCCCCGGAGAACAATCAAGACTAGAACTATTCCTTGCTGGTGAAGAAGGAGTAGGAATTTGATATTGGTAGCAATTCCTTCACCTGTCGACTCCACTATATTTATATGGCGTTTCCACAGGGTTATCAATTCCACTAGTTCCAGATGTCAAATACCTTTACTGTTGTTTTATGCAAGGCTCAATGATGGTTGCAGTCATCACTACATATTTCTTCCTCTTGAGGAAAACAACTATGCCGTCTTCAGAGTTCTTCAATATTTTATGTCTTAGAAACTTACTGACTTTCACCGGTAAGTATCAACAACTCATGGAATTTTATGTTTATAGAGTAGATTCTTATCAGATTTTTAGCTACTGGCAAATTGTTCCGACAATAAATCCAATGCTCACATGCTTGCACTGGAAGTCAGATTACAACTAACAATGTGCAATAATTTTCAGAATTCAGTATGCAGTGTGTGATTTTCAGAATAAATCAATTTCAGTGTGCAGCAAAACAACAATTGTTTCAGCTTGTATTTCAAGTTTACAGTATGTAGTTTAGTTTGGTTGAAGTGTAATAAGTTGCAGGAGATAAGAAGAATAAAATGTGTTAATTGTTGACTCCATAGCCCAATGAATTAGGAATTGTTGTGCTTATTTCTACTTGCAGTAGTAGGTTGTTTGTTGTCTACTTGATGATGAATAGAAATGATTTAAAATGACAACAACTTACATGTATACAGTCTATGGTTTTAGTTTTCAGATTGTAGCTTCAGGTCACAGGTTTTTATGACTTGACTCTACGCCCAATAGATTCAAGGCACTTGGTCTATAGGTTCTCTACATCCGAGAAGGGGAAGTAGTCCCCAGTTGGAGCCGATGTTGTAGCTTTTTCTTGTCAAAGAAAGGATACAAAAAATTTCAAAAAAATTCCAGTTTATTCCATAGCCAAACCATCTAGCATATACAAATTTGATGAGGCAAATGGTTCTTACACATATTTATAGGCCATGTTTAATAAAAGTTTTGATTTTAAATAATTTTTAATTTTATAAAAATATTATTATATATATTTTTGTAAAATTATTTATTTAATTTATAAAAACTTTTATTAAAAAATTGTGCCGATACGTGTTATATGTTGAAGTCCCTATTACATGCCATCCATATATGTTATTGAAGGTCACAAACCAAGGCAATGCTTAAAACACAAGCACCAAGCCGAAGGGAGGAGCCCACAAGGATCACTACGAATTGCACAACATGTTAAAATGTTTTGTGACTAGTTGGCAGTATAAAATGTATTATTTACATTTCCTTACTGCATATGGATAAAGGACACACAAATACTTAAGTGTCAAAGGCGCTGCTTAGAAAGAACTCCAGTTAGGAATTTACAGGGTAAGTTCCTCAGACAGAACACCAAAGGACACCGCTCACACATAGATCACAGATCAATACACCAGTATTTTTGACGTGGTTAAAACCCTCAAAGAGGGAAACAATCCACGGCCTGAGCCAATGCGGCCACTTCAGGCAATTTATTAATAAAATAATGAAATTTTACATAAGCTTCTCTCATGAACAGTTAACCTACAAATGACCCTCCATGCTCTTTAAATAGAGATCATGAATCAGGTGTTAAGCCATGGATCAAGTGTCGGTAATACTGAGGAGAGAATGAACCGTCGGATCACTACATATCGTGACCGTCAGATTGTAAGTTACAAAATGTACATAGTAAAGAAACACACTTTACCTAACTCTATACTAGACCAAGTTATACTTAGCTATTTCCTATGTGTCGGAATATCCTAACACATAATGCACATATTAGCCTTTGAGATTCAAATGCGATTGTCGTCCTTCAAAAAATGCTTTAGATGTTATAAAGATGTTATTGACAGGAAAATTTTCATTAAAGAATGATGCATTTTTTTCTTTCTCCTCGTAGTTTAAAATGATCCAAATGTAAGTGCGAAATCAATGATACAGGAACACAAGATAAAATACCTGCAGTTTTCAATGGTGGGAATTGGCTATTAAAAATCAATGATGGTTTTTAATTTGCACAACCCCCTTGCTTTCTGAGCTTTAACGAGGGGAGGGGGTCCGCAATTAACTATTTTCTTAAAACCTCCTTTGCTAACATGTCAGTTCCAATTCGATTGTGCACCTTCCCCCCCATTAAAACCTGATACCACTTAGACCCCCTTTATATTCTATTTATGGTTTCCAACAATACCATAGTCAAAATGTCAACGAGTCAAACAAATGTTGAATATATTAAAGTACATGTGGATGTCCTTGTATACGTGGAATATGATGTAATTTCTTCAGATCCATGATTTTACATGAAGCTACAAAATGGTTTCATCTAATTGAAATCTTCATTGCAAGAAACTTTACTCCATGACTAGCAGCGACATGGTCTCTGTTTTAGCTAGAAAATACTAGACTGCGATTGATACTTCAACAGGCTGATGGAAATGTAAAAGATAAAAATAAACATTATATGATTATATAGGAATTGCTGGAGATTTGAATAAATGTTTCAAGTTACTACAGGAAGTGAACTTCAATTTTTGTAGGGCAGTGTGGTCTTAACATGATTGGTACATTGCAGAGATGAAATGATTATGAATTATCGCTATGAAGAAGATAGTTTGTTATTGCTTACAATTGTGAGGCTTGTTAGCTATATATGTTTATTTAATGACAAATAAGCATAAATGAATGGAGTAAGCACCAAAAGCTGCAATCTTGAAATGGATCGAAGGTCTTGAAGTGAGGTCAGAGGATTGATTTATTACAAATGAAATAAGCACCAAATTGAATTTAAAGAGAAGAGTTGTGCTATGCGAACTATAAAACACAAGTGCAAGTAGGACCCTGAAAACTTAACAAATATTCAAAGAACACATGTGGCAAAATTTCCCAGGCATAAAATCAACAGTCAAAGATTTATTGCCTTGATTGCTAGACAACTAGTTGATTTTAAGAGAACAAATTCAGATCTACAGGCAGTGGCACATTAAAGAAAAGGTCAAACAAACTTCAAATTTTGAGGGCATTTGATTTTCCCAATCTCAATTTTTGAGGCAACAAATCAACATTTCAATTAGTAGCTCTGAGCATTTCTAAAACATGGAAATCAGATCCAGATTTCAAGGAGGTAAACCTAGATTTCAAGCAGTCAAAAGGTCAACACCCGACAATAGTTTTCCATATCTTGGGCATCAATTTTACCAATCCACAATTACAGCATAGATTTATCATCAAAAGTGGTGAGTAAAAAGGAAATTGAACCTTCGAAGGGCATCCAAATACACATTTGAAGTTTTCAAGGAATCATCAACAATCAAGGAGAATGTTCTAGACCTCTTGCAATTTCTCATCAATTTATTCTATTTTTGGTCTATATAGATTGATTTTGTTTCCCAAAAGATAGACACAATCAACTTGATGTATTTTTTCTCTATATATTGTATTATTTGTAATGTAAATGGGTTGGAATTTGATGCCAAAACCTTGCCATTTTTGTAAAGACTTCTATTGCATAATTTTTAATTGAAGCATTCTAGCTTTAGTTTCATGACATAAATTGTTTCTCATGTATGTCTTTCCCTGTGCTTTCATAATATGTTTATGCACATGTTCAAGGTAACATAGGAACTCAGGCAAGGTTAGGTTTGAGTATCAACCTCCCTGACAACCCACTACAAAGTTATCATCATTATGGAGACTAGCCAATTGAACAGTCTATTTAAAACAACTCCTCTGCATCATTTAATTGTTTCCTTCTGTCATCTCTTGGATGTGTATTTGTTTGGATGTAGAATTATTCTACACAAATCTACTATATCTGGTTGATTAAGTATTCAATAGTAATTCTTAATTATCATATATTTTCTTCTATTCCTCTACCAAACTCTTAGATATATGTTATTCTATCAAAGCTAGATGTTGGAAACTTTTATAAAACCTCAGCAAGAGGAATTTATTTTTGAGAAAATATTTGGTATTCATCAGCAACCACTTATACAAATCATAGATCTAGTCATTGTGCTTCATAGGCTTTTATCCAGTGATAATTAATAATGTTAAAAAAAGACTCGTAACACTTGAGGGAGCCCCCTCTGGTTCGAGGGCCAACTTAAACCTAGAGTTTGGTTGAGTTGGTTTCTCGGCGTAGTTTCATAACCAAGAACTACCTTCAAGAAAAAAATACAAGAAGCTACCTCATATAGGTTGAACCACACACCTTTAAAGAAGCAATGAAAAAGTAGGTTTGGAAAGATATCATGGTTGAAGAATATGAGTATATAATGATGAATGATGTGTGGGAAGTGGTTCTAAGACCTAAAGGGAATTCTTTTATGACTTCTAAATGGATGCAAGGGACCAATCATGGAGCTGATGGGAGTATTAAGAAATATAAGGCGAGGTTCGTAGCTAGAGGTTTCACCCAAAAAGAGAGAGAAGATTATGATGAAATATTTGCACTTGTTTCCCGCTATACCACTACTAGATCTATTGATTCCCTTGCTGCTAGCTAGGAATGGAAACATCATGAGATGGATGTGGAGACTACATTTCTTCATGGCATACTGTAGGAATAAGTCTATGTTGAGCAACCATGGGAATTTGAAGTACGTGACATGAAGACTCATGTTTGCAAATTGAAGAAGGCACTTTATGGATTGACTCAAGCCCCCAGAGCTTGGTATCCTCATATTGATAACTACTTGGTGAAGCTTGGATTTACAAGAAGCAATGGAAACCCAAACCTATACTTCAAAGTGGTCCAATGTGTGCCCCTTATTTTGGTTTTGTATGTTGATGACTTATTCTTGCTAAGTAGTGAGAATTTGATGCTTGAGTGCAAGAGAGAGCTAGCCTCTAAGTTCGAAATGAAAGACCTTGGATTGATGCATTATTTTTTGTGCTTAAAGGTGTGGTAGAGACCTGGTGAGATTTTCCTTCCTCGAGGAAAATATGTTGTGAAACTGTTGGAAATATTTGGAATGGTAGAATGCAATTCCATGGTCACTCCGATGGAGATGAACTTCAAGAAGTTATGTGGAAGTATTGTAGGACATGAACTAGAAAATCCTTCTGATTGTTGACAATTGATTGGGGAATTAGTGTTCCTTGTGAACACTCATATGGACATATGTTTTACATTTAACACTTTGAGTGAATTCATGACTGAGTATCTTCATGAAAACTAGGTTGCTACTAAGCACGTGCTGAGATATTTGCATGGGACGATTAGCCTTGGTTTGAGATATATTTCCAAAGATGTGAGGCTATATGAGTACACTGATGCTGACTAGTTTGGAAATGTCATTGTTAGGAAAAACACTTTAGGATGTTGTTTTATCTTTTGATTTTCCATGATATATTGGATGAGTAGGAAACAAAATTCTATTGCCCTTAGTACTGTCGAAGCTGAGTATATTGTTTCCAGTATGGCGAGTTGTGAGGTTGTATGATTGAGAAATCTCTTTGAGCAGGTATGTGATACAAAAATTATATATTATGATAACAAGAGCGAGATTCGACTGGCAGAGAATCCCATGTCCACAATAAGTCCAAGAACATTGAGATTATATATCACTACATTCAAGATATGGTGTAGGGAGGAGCAGTGAGACTCTGTCATATTTCAACAGATGAGAAGATATTAGATATTATTACCAAGGCTTTATCGAAAGGGAAGTTCTTGGTCTTCAAAGAACAACTTGGACTGATGGATCTGAGCCTCCCGGGAAAGGGTCCTAGCTGATCGAGGACACTTAGCTATACTCTTCTCCCTTGTTTGAGCTCCAAGGGAGAGGAATTGAGCCAAAGAGCTCTTGGGGTTGAGGGAACTATGGAAGATAGGATAGTTTTGATCCTTACCTCATGCTAAGTAGTATCCTTCCTATTGTTTGACAATAGGATATATCTGATCCTTACCTCTCATGATAAGTAGTATCCTTCCTATTGTCACTTCTGGAACTTGAAAGAGTATACCCCGATTGACATCCTTCCCAAAAGCTGGGCTTGTTTGGATTACCACCCATTAGGAAAATCGGTGAGGAGATTTGTGATGAATTTGATCCTTACCATTTATGGTAAGTATTATCCACCCCAAGTGAAGGGATGTAAGCGTTCTACTACTTGACTCTTCAAGGTCAAGGTGGGAAGATCAACATGCAATATGATAATTGTGATCCTTACCTCACGGTAAGTAGTATCCTACATATTGTCCTTAGATATAGGGTGGTAGCTTGAGCTCCCATATGATGATTCTTATTTAGATTTGAGTGTGTTAAATAGATGAAAAGAGATGATCAAGGATGAGAAGAGATGATATAT
This sequence comes from Pinus tabuliformis, assembly GCA_031772625.1. Lineage (NCBI taxonomy): Eukaryota > Viridiplantae > Streptophyta > Pinopsida > Pinales > Pinaceae > Pinus > Pinus tabuliformis. Next base: position 5,351,089 of record CM062814.1, on the reverse strand, counting down.
GACTTGATGATACTTTTGAGATGAGATTCATGATGCAATCTAAAATTTCTCCCTAGCTGAGAGGGAGTGTTAATTCAGTAGTTCAGGGAAAAATTCCATCCATTGGACAACCTTCCTCATCAAGAAAAACCCCTACTAGCCGTCGAAAGAATTTAATTTGGTCAAGGAAAAATATAATTTTTAAGGTGAAACCCATAAGTGCACAAAAGTTCAGGACGACCAAAAGGACAAATTAAGTCTCCTCCACCACATATAAATACAAATCATGTTACATCATTTTGGAGCATCATCATAAGCACATCACATCTTCTCTCTCCTCATTTGATTAATTTGTATAGTTATGAAATAAGGAGGTTTAAGCTCACACGTATGAAGGGAAGGAGGGAAAATTTATTTTTTGTGTTAACTTTTTGATTGAGACGGTTTGAACAACTTTGACTTGATGTTCTGACTTGGTTTGACTTGGAAAATTTCGATTTTGGATGGCCGAAGTAATTGGTGAAGAAGCCAAGTTTTTTTGGGTAGTTTGACTTGGGTTGACCATATACTTTTGACTAAAGTTGACTGCAAAAAATTTGAAGTTTGATCACAGGCTCCCTCTTTCCTTTGACTAAGTTTTTGAAGACTGTTTTAACTAGGTTTGGCTGAGCCTGGAAGGCTGAATAGTTTAAATATTGACCAAGCTAACTTGGAGGGGCTTTGACTATTCAACATTAATTGGTTATGGAATCTTTGACTGTTGTTGACTATTATTGAATTTGACCAAAAATTGCATACTTTGAATTTTGGGCTCATCTCTCATTGGATATTTCTTAGTAGATTTAGATAGTCAAATTTTTTGACCTTTGGCTCATTGTTGATAAATTTTAACATTGTATCTCTCTACTGAACATTTGATGACAATATAATAGAAGAATAATTTTGAAACGTTTTCCCCCTTGTGGTGTTTTTCCTTAGTCTTTGACCAAATATTGTGTCTCTTGTTATTTATCTTGGTTGTATTCTATTGTGCATTGGATATATTGTTCTATCTACAATTTCTTATTGTCATTGGAACATTGAATTTATTTGAAAAGTGATTGCTAATTGAAGAATAATTGGAATAAGTGATTGTGCTAAGCATAGAACATTAGAAAATTAACACTAGATTCAACAGGGTTGGATGTAGGCAACGAGGTAGTTGCAATTGTAGCATATCCAAGACCTTATCTAGATGTATGAACTTGAGGGGAAATAGGAAAAATACTACCTTGACCATGTTTCCCAAGTCCTCCTCAAGTATAGCCCATTTTTCTCAACACTTGGGACCCAATACTTGTAGTGTATTTTTCAAAGCTAGGGTAAACAACATTAGTATCTAATAAAGCAACATGAACATCAATATTGGTTGCCTTATATTCAATTGGGCTTCAAGAAATATTAGTAGGTAGGCTTGGTAACTCAATAGTAACAACAATGTGTAGTTGACTAGTTTTTGGTTCAAGGTTCTGTTCTTGGCCTTGCAAACTCTTAATAGCTACATCCTTTTCTTTCAACTATAGTAACAGAGCACCTGTTAGGATATTCCGACACATAGGAAATAGTTAAGTACAACTTGGTCTAGTATAGAGTTAGGTATAGAGTTAGGTAAAGTGTGTTTCTTTACCATGTACATTTTGTAACATACAATCTGACGGTCACGATATGTAGTGATCCGACGGTTCATTCTCTCCTCGGTATTACCGACACTTGATCCGTGGCTTAACACCCGATTGGTCCATGATCTCTATTTAAAGAGCATGGAGGGTCATTCGTAGGTTAACCGTTCATGAGAGAAGCTTATGTAAATTTTCATTCTTTTATTAATAAATTGCCTGAAGTGGCCGCGTTGGCTCAGGCCGTGGACTGTTTCCCTCTTTGAGGGTTTTAACCACGTCAAAAGTACTGGTGTATTGATCTGCGATCTATTTGTGAGTGGTGTCCTTTGGTGTTTTGTCTGAGGAACTTACCCTGTAAATTCCTACATGGTATCAGAGCTATTTGAGGGCCGCGTCCGTTGGTGATCCAAATCTGAAGCCGGTAGAACTGCATCCGACTACCGTTTCCTAGATCTACTGTTTCTGACTGCTTTCAGGCCGAGAGGACTGCTCTGTTGTGTTGGGAGCATTTGTTCCAGTGAGGAACCCCTTTTGTTCACGTGAAAAGGTTTCCGGTAGCCCTAGCTGTGTCATTTTTAAGATCTGGAGGTATACAGTGTTTATTTGCAGTTTACAGTTATTTTCTCTCTGTTTATTTCAGTTTTCGGTTTATTTAGCTTTTTTTTATTACCGGATCTATACCTTTCATTTCTGCGTATGCTCTTTGCCCTGCGACTCTGTGCGATCTGGGCAAATCAGAAATAGAAAGGAAGGATTTTTCTCATGCGTATGCTCTTTTCCGCTGCGCCTTAGTGTGATCTGAGAAAATCAGAAACATTGAGGAAAATATTTAGTTTCCGGCTAAAGCTAACTTCGAGCCGCAAGGTTCATTTTTTTTGTATGTCCGTGTTGGGTTTTGTGTTTTTTGTTTTGTAGGGAAAAAGAGCTTTCTCAAAGCAAGCACGCAACTCAAAGCATCAACCCCCACCCCACCTGCCCCCCCCCTCTCTCTCTCTCTCAAACTTTATGTATAGCTCACTTGGTGCAAAGATAATTTATGAGAGTAGAGGTCTTGGGTTCAAGTCTCCATTTTGTGGGGGCGGATTTTTCATTTCCGCATATTCCCGCACTTCGTCGGCAACTTCATCAAGATTTTTTTCAAAAAGCCATAACTTCTTCATCCGGAAGCCGTTTTCAAAACCGTTTTTTTTTAAACAGCCTAATTTTTCGAGATATTTCCATTGGTACACTTAGTTTCAGCATCTATAGCTTCAGTTTTTTTTTTTTTAAATGGAAAGTCCATGCCAAGTTATTCTTGACAGCACCAACTACTTCCAATGGTGGTCCTACATTGTGGATTTACTTAGAAGTAAAGGTCTTTACAGAATAGCCACAGGCCAAGAGACCAAACCGAAAGATGAAGACAAGGCAGCTAAATGGGAAAATAGGCAAGACCAAGCACGTGGGTTGATAGGGATGTCTATTTCTCCAGATCTTAGATTCCATATTGCAGAACTTGTTACTCCCGATGAAGCAATGAAACAGATTACTAAAGTCTTTGGAATTAAAAATGAACTTAAATCCCATCAACTTGAAAATGAATTGCTTACATTGGACCCCAATAATTTTTCTTGCATTGAAGATTTTTTGTCCAAGTTCAAGACCCTTAGACTTCTCTTGGAAGGTGTTAAGGTTAAGAAAGAAGATAGTAGCCTTATCTACTCCATTCTTACTAATTTGGGACCAGCCTATTCTTTGTTTGTTTCCACCTTCCATTCTACAAGAGAAGCATTCATTTCTCAAGGACAAACCTACAAGTCCCCTTCCTTTGATTCTTTTTGTGATTCTTTAATAAGAGAACAAGAAAAACTCTTACACCTTGGTCTTCTTAATCTTGGAAACTCTTCTAAGAAAGCGTTAGCCGCCCAACAGCAACCAAATCCAAAGAATCCTAAGAAGTTGTATCCTAAAAAGAATGGTCCTAAACCAAACAAGGGTCCTAAGCAATTTCAGCCTCAAAATGAAAAATCATTTCAACAAAATGAGAAGGCAAATAAAAACAAAGGGAAGAAGACTGATAGACATTGCAACTTTTGTAATCGAGATGGCCACTTAGAATCCAAATGCTTTAAGAAGATGGAAGCCTTGGAAGCAGCAATGAAGAAGCATAACATCCATTTGAAGCAATCTTTAACTTCAACTTCATCTTCAGGAATGGCACTTTCTGCATGTGGTTGTCAAGCATCTCGGTCTGGCTATGCACTAAATGTATCTTCTTCTTCTCATTCTCATGAGTGGCTCATTGATTCTGGAGCTTCTTATCACATGGCCAAAAACAAAGCCGTGTTTTCTTCTTTAAATGATTGTAACACCAAAAATATATATGTTGGTAATGATAGATCTCTTAGTGTTGTAGGGACTGGAACTGTTCATCTAGACAATGGTCAGTTTAATGATGTATTATGTGTTCCAACCTTATCCTGCAACCTTCTATCTGTATATCAGATAACTCATTCAGGTGAAGGTAAAATCGTTGAATTTTCACCTCACGATGTTGTAATTAAGGACCTAAGAGATCCTAGACAGATTTTAGCTACTGGCATTGCTGATGATTCTACAAGGTTGTATAAGTTTCACAACTTTGGATCATCAAATCTTCCCTCGGTATTTGTTGCTCATAATGATGAAGTGAGCAAACTTTGGCATGAGCGATTTGGTCACTTAAACTATCGCTCTCTTCAGAATCTATGTAAAGAAACTATGGTGACAGGTCTTCCAATGGTATCTTGTAGAGATGGTGTTTGTTCCGGATGTGTACTCGGAAAACATCATCGGGACAGTTTTGAAAAACGTGCCTCTTGGCACGCCTTAGCCCCTTTACAGCTCGTGCATAGTGATTTATGTGGTCCACTTCCAATTGCTTCATTCTCTGGCTACAAGTATTTCTTAACTTTTATTGATGACTTCTCCAGACGCACTTGGGTACACTTCTTAAAACTCAAGAGTGAAGTATTTAACATGTTCTTGGCCTTTAAGGCCTTTGTTGAAAAACAATCTGGACATCAAATTCTTAAGCTAAGATCTGATAATGGCGTAGAATATGTTAAAAACACATTCATCAACTTTTGCACTGAGAATGGAATTCAAATGCAACATACTGTTCCATATACTCCACAACAAAATGGTGTAGCTGAAAGGAAGAATCGCACCTTAAAGGAAGTGGCTAATTGTATGCTCCAATCTAAAGGAATTAGTCTTAATTATTGAGCAGAAGCAATTAACTGTGCAAATTACATAATAAATCGCACTCCTACTAAGGTTTTAAAGAATATCACTCCAGAAGAAGCATGGAGCTCAATCAAACCAGATGTAAGTCACTTTCGTGTTTTTGGAAGTGAAGCATGGGCCCATATTCCAGATGAGAAACATAAAGATTTAGAACCTAAGAGTGAAAAATGTATTTTTGTTGGATATTCTGAAGATGTCAAAGGATATAGACTTATTCCACTTAAGTCCAAAAATGTTATCATTAGAAGAGATGTAAAGTTTGCTGAAAATGTATCGGCCAGCGAGCCTAGTTCGGCGGATGTGCCACCTCTCCCTATCTCTTCTACTTTTGAAAATATTTCTTCTTCAGATGATGAAAGCGAGGATGAAAATCCTCCCCCAACTTCTCAGGATCCTCCTTCAGCTCCTCAGCTTCCAAAATGGGTCCGTGCTACTTGGGATGCAGCAGGTGATCTTGCCGGTGATCCTACAGATCAACGACGTACACGTTCTCAGTTCGAGAGAGCCTCTTCTTTACTGGCTCAAGCTTCAGTGAATTATGATCCTGACACCTTTGCAGAAGCTTCAGGCCATCCAGATTGGGAAGCAGCTATGAATGAAGAATATCATTCATTATTGGCAAATGATACATGGGATCTTGTTCCTCTACCAAAGGGACGAAAACTTGTTAGATGCAAATGGGTTTACAGAACCAAGTATGGACCAGATGGGAAAGTTGATAAACATAAAGCTCGTCTTGTTGCTAAGGGTTTTTCACAAGTTGAAGGCATTGACTATACTGAAACCTTCTCCCCTCTTGCCAAAATGAACTCTATCCGCCTTGTTCTTTCCCTTGCTGCCTCTTTCAAATGGGAAGTCCATCAAATGGATGTTAAATCCGCCTTCTTGCATGGGGACTTGCATGAAGAAATCTATATGGAACAACCTATTGGCTTTATACAAATAGACTCTAGCCTTGTATGTCGGCTTAATAAATCCCTTTATGGTCTCAAGCAAGCTCCTCGAGCTTGGTATGCCAAAATGGATAACTTTCTTTTAGAAAATGGCTTTTCTAGGTGTCATTCTGACAATACTGTCTACACCAAGAAAGTGGGCAAGTCTCTTATCATTCTTGTTCTTTATGTTGATGATATTATCCTGACTGGTAGTGATCCCAACCTTATAAACCATGTGAAGTCTAGCCTTAAAAGGAAGTTTGAAATGACAAACTTAGGACACTTACATTATTTTCTTGGTCTTCAAGTCTTGCAATCCAAGGAAGGTATTTCCCTTTCCCAATCCAAGTATGCCTGTGATATTCTACGCCATTTTCACATGGAAGACTGTAAGCTAGCCCCTTCTCCCTTTCAGTCTGGAGTCAAACTTTCAGTCACTTGTACTTCTCCTGAAGTTGATGCTACCTTATACCGTCAACTTGTAGGAAAACTTTTGTGTCTAACCCATACTCGTCCTGACCTTTCCTTTGCTGTTGGCCTTGTTGCTCAGTTTATGCAAAACCCACGTGAAAGTCATTGGAAAGCAGCTAAAAGAATACTTCATTATGTTCGAGGTACAGTTCAGTTTGGGATTCATTACAGTGCTGAAGCATCTCCTCTATTGGTTGGTTTCACTAATTCCGATTGGGCTGGTGACCTTGATGATTGGAAGTCTACTGCAGGTTATGTGTTCACTCTTGGTTCAGGACCTATTACATGGGCTTGCAAGAAACAAGGTGCCATTTCTCTTTCTTTAGCAGAAGCAGAGTATCGTGGTGCCGTAGAAGCTAGTAAGGAAGCCTTGTGGCTTCGTCAGATCTTGTCAGAGTTTGGCTTTCAGCAGCAGCATCCGACTACACTTTGCTGTGATAATCAAAGTGCCATTCAACTATGCAAAGATCCAGTCCAACATCAGCGCAGTAAACACATTGAACTGCACATGCACTTCATCAGAAAGCTCATTCATGACCATGTTCTTGAAGTGCAATATTGTTCAACAGATGATCAAATTGCAGACATCTTTACAAAGGCTCTCACAGAGGCGAAGTTCACTAAACTTCGATTTATGGTTGGAGTTCAGGAAGTTGTCATTAAGGGGGGATAGGCTCTAGTGCCTCCTTCCTTCTCCTATTGTGTCATATTTGTAAATCCTTCAATCCTATCCCAAGTTGTTCTTAAGGGGGGATGTTAGGATATTCTGACACATAGGAAATAGTTAAGTACAACTTGGTCTAGTATAGAGTTAGGTAAAGTGTGTTTCTTTACCATGTACATTTTGTAATTTACAATCCGACAGTCACGATATGTAGTGATCTGACGGTTCATTCTCTCCTCGGTATTACCGACACTTGATCCGTGGCTTAACACCCGATTGATCCATGATCTCTATTTAAAGAGCATGGAGGGTCATTCGTAGGTAAACCGTTCATGAGAGAAGCTTATGTAAATTTTCATTCTTTTATTAATAAATTGCCTGAAGTGGCCGCGTTGGCTCAGGCCGTGGACTGTTTCCCTCTTTGAGGGTTTTAACCACGTCAAAAGTACTGGTGTATTGATCTGGGATCTATTTGTGAGCGGTGTCCTTTGGTGTTCTGTCTGAGGAACTTACCCTGTAAATTCCTACAGCACCATGATATTTTTTCAAGGCTTGGTATTCATCAAACAATTTATTATTGTTAGCTAGAAGAGTGGAAGCTTCTTCATGAAGCTCATCAATAAAGCCCTACAATTGAGCAACCTCATTAGATAGTTGGGAATTTGTTGCTTCTAGTTGGAAAATTTATTCTTTTAAACCAACTTTCTCTGAATGAGATATTTAACTTCCTCCTCTAGATCCTTAAGAAGATTTGACTTATCCTCAAATTGGTCTACAAGACACTGGGAAAAAGTTTCCATGGTTCGCCCTAGGACATCAATTCTTTGAAGTTTCTCATTCATGATATTTATATGCATAACTTTTGCATACAAAATTTGATTAACACAATTCTTGCACCATTGGAAAGGTATCTAAGTGTAAAACTACACTAGAGAGTTTTGCATAAGTGATATGTTTTAAATCCCAAAAAATACCTTGTAATTCCTCAAAATGGCTCTGGAAGTTTCGAATTCTAATTTTTCAAACTGGGACCCACTAGTAAAAATGAATTTGTTGGTTGAAATCTCTATTTTTTCCACTCTGAAAGTATCAATATAGATGTCAAATAATAAAATTATCTTATCCATATTACTTTATGGTGATTCATTATTACAACTTAAGTGAAAACCTTGTTTCAATAAAGTTATGAGATGAATCAAAATTACATCAAAATTTTCAAAAATAACTAAAAGGAAGGTTGAAATCGAGACCTTTTATACAAAAAATTAACTATCAACCAAGTGAGAAAATACTTAATGTCTAACAATTTTGGTGTGAAAATTTTTAGGAACTAGATTTCATCCTTGGGTTAATTTTCCATGTTTCTCCCCAAAAAAGGATTCATCAATTTCCATTTTTTCTAAAAATAAGCTTGCCTAAATCTACAGGATAAAATAATTTTATCTTAAAAACTGTTAAATTTTATATAAACAAATTATAATTTTGGATAATTTCATGAAAATATCGCTAAACATTTTAACGTTTGCAAAGTAAATATTAGTCGAATTTGTTGATGTTTCTACACTCAGAATAAATTTTCATCTGTAAAATTTTCCATGGTTTGATGAAGGTTTTCCCCCCTAAAGCTAACTATTTTCCTCAAAGTGTATGCTTACTCCAAAATCCCTTGTTTTTTTTGCAAAGAAGTTATACATGTTTTCATACAAAAACAAGTGAAGATTTTCAACAATAATAGGGTGTTGTAGCGGCTACAACCACCCTCCAAAATTTTGCCTTAGCTTCATTTTGGAGCCTCCCTACCAACCATCCTTAGCAGCATGTCTTGCATTGTCCAATACATAGGATTCAAATGAGTTGCATTGGCTCGCCAACCTGTGCATGTCAACTTGTGTGTCTCCCATCATAGGTTGCCATTTTGGACTTAGGTAATTTTCTAGTTGAGAGGTTCACTCAGAAAATGGTGCAATTCTGGGTGGGAACCAACATTCCCTCCATAAATTGCGCAATCCTGTTGGGCTAGTTGCTGGGCTCCATAATTGCGTAATCCAACAAGACAACCCTCCCTTAGAAAATTGCGCAATCTAGCCCGACGCTAGGATTCAACCCAGAAATTGCACAAATCTGGGTGGCAGTGACCTGCTGACCCCAGAAATTGTGGAATACGTGAGGGACAACCAGCCTTACTCAGCGTAGAAACTATAAAAATCCATTTCCCAAGCTTGTCAATTGCTGCATGTGCCTTCAGGTTGAACGGTTCCCTTTGGGAATGAGCAATCCTGATTTGCATGCATGGGCTACTTTTCCCGAAATAGCAAAAAGCAACATGCAAAAGAATCCCTAAATTTTAGGGATCTATTTTTAGCAGTTGGAGGTTACATGCAAAGATTGTTTTAGAAAATTCCCTCCAAGTGTCACTTTTTCTTAGATTTGTGGCATGCGTGTCATAAGCCTCAAAATTATTTATTTGACACTGTAGAGCTCATTCCTCACATCGATCTTGGAGCTCTGACATACCATAGCACATCTAGGAGTCTTTGGCACATTCAACTCAGTTGTTTCTGGGTAAGTCTGCTTTTCATGTCGTTTGCTCCTTTTCTGTTGCTTTTTGTATTTCACTTTATATGAATGATGTTTGCTTGGTTTTGTTGAATGCCTGCTGTCGTTTTAATGTATATTAGCTTGTAGAAGCACCATTTCACTTTTTATTTGCATCTCACTGCTGGCGCATGCATGACACTATTTTGTAGTGACGGTCTCCGTTGTGGTGACTCGTTTCACACACATGCATGCGTTCCCGTTTTCAAAAATCCCGCATTCATTGTTTTCATGAATGATCATTCAATCTTTCTTACACTCAGTCTCACCATGCATTCAAACCTCTTCATGTTTTCAGGCGCCCGTCGACGGGTCTGGGCTTTCTTGACCCAGACCTTGCCTTGCTCGGATAGAAATGCACATTTATGGAGGTGAAGGCTCTACCTTCCCTCTGGAAACTACACAATCCTGGCTAGCACTGACCTCCAGGCTTGCATTGTGCAATTCTAGGAGGCAGTGCCCTACTGACCCAGAAAATTTCACAATGTAGTCTTTGGGCATGCATTTCCTTGCTGACTGAAACTACAGAGTTTCAGTCCTTATCAGGCTAGGCTAGACTATGCATTACACAGTTCCAGTAGTCATTCAAGCTCCTAGCATCTCGGAATGTGCCTTGCGCAATTTTGGCAGTCAGTCTCCCCGTCTCCTGGTGGAAATTGCACAATCTTCACAATCAGTCATACAGGTATGTTGCAAGTCAGTCCTCAATTTTTTTTTGGTTTTCAACTGACAGATTGCTTGCCATGAGTGTTTCTATGTCTCCAGGTATCACAAGTGTTCATCTACCTCTCAGTAGCACAGGTACAATGGCCTCCCAGGGAGCAGGGTCAAAGGACACCGTTGAGAGCACAACTGGAGATGCAGTTGAGCGAGTGTCTATGAGCTTGCCTATCTATGAAGACACCAAGCTATTCATAGACAAGGATATCAAGATGAAATGGATGTGACATTGTAGAGAGTAGCACCATCAACAATGGAAGAGGGTAGCAGACCTGCATGTGACAAAGGCAAGAGGAAGGTTGTTGATAGCGTAGAGGCAGAGCAAAGATGCAAGTTCAAAGCATATCCACTTGTGATGAAAGTAACTTTGGAGATTGAGGCTAAGAGGTGACAACGTGACAAGAGGATCACGTAAAGGAAAAGAGACAAACAAAGGATGGAGGAAACAAAGAAGGAGTTGCAGGAGTTGAAGCGACAACTCATGGAAGAAAAGGAGCTATGCAGAGGAGAGAAGGAAGTGCAATGGGAACAAGCACAACAGGGGGTGAAACACACGCAAGCTGATGAAACTGCATCCATACAGGATATAGATCCATCCCAACAGCTGACACAGAGCAGACAGCGTGAGCAGTGTTGTTGATCGCATGCACAGGCATTCAGGAGTGTGGATGTCATTGTGCGCACGCATGTGATCCCATTTGTTGGCACACTCACCGAGGCGAAGAGAAAGAACCAAATTCAAATTGAGTAGGACATGTACTTGGATGAGTTAATGCGTATAGCCACTGACACATACTTGGATATTAGTGCAGACACTATGCATCAGTATGTTTCTGGCCCGACCACACTCATGACTATGATGTGCATGTTATTAGATGAGTTGGACAGAGGAGCCAAATTAGTGTGCCCAAATGCAATGGAGGCAAGAGTTCATTTTCAGCAGGATGTCACCATTGAGCATGTGGACACCATCACGGACTACCAATCTTGTCATCAGTTCGCCACTGTCGATCATCGTGAGGCTGTCGAAGAGTTGGTCTTCCCACATTTGTCTGAGTCTTAGTGATAGCTTGCATGGCTTTCTCAAGCCTATTTTTTCTCACATGGGTAAATGTGTATATTGTAATGTAACATCTTGTAAAAGTGAAAGGCCAAGTGTCGATGATCGAATGTAATAGTCATGTAGTAATTGAAGAGTCATGAGGATAGGTGAAGAGTCACAAAGGGGAATGTCAAGGGTCACCCTGCCCTTTGCTATTTATAGAACCTCATAACTCATTGTACAGTCTTTTGGGAGCTAAGCTTCCTATAGGTGTATCTTAGAGAAAGCTTGGAGTGTATTGTAATGAGCCTTGGCTTCTCCACAGTGCAAAGCTAGTATATCTCTTTGGAAGAGCAGGCGGCAGTGACTGTAACGTTCCGTTGTTGGAACTAGTGGTTGCTCATGGTTGCATGTATGATTAGAAATTTCACTTTCTTAATATAACAGAGCCAACACGTTTCATGCATATGTTGTTATTGTATTTTAGCTGTCTTGGTTACGCTAATGATATATGTATATGTTTTCTTACCCATGTATGTGTGGATTTTTCTATATATGTATGTATGGATCTTATTGAGATGTGTTGTTGGTTTAACCATCACTTTGGATCATTGGTTTCCCAGCTTTCCAGCGGGTGACATATCTTTGCTCATGTGTTCCCTTTCAAGATGTGTGTTTCCACATGTTTCTAAGGGACGCACTCATTCCCCTTTTCGCGTGTTAGAACCCTTCATGCACCTTCCTTGGCTTGCTGCGCCAGTCACACCCTTGCTACCAACAAGGACGTCCTACTTACCTCTACGCGCAACCACGGTCAAGGAAATATTGCGCGACCCACTTCTGGGACTCCTACACCAAACAATCTGAGGTCTAGTTAGGACTTCTTACCGGGGATATCCCCTGACATGTTGGCAGGTCCAACACGTCAACATAAGGTTAAATTTCGATTAGCTTACTTGGAAAATACGTGTTTTCTCTTTATTTCTGATGTGTTAAGTTTGTGTAGAGTAGACGATAAACAACATACATAAAAAAATAAAATACTTTACACTATTTTTTATTTGTTGAGTTCACATAGAGTCCATGAAATAAATCATACATAGATTGAGAATAAAAACATAAAACTGAAATATTAACTCTGTAATCTATTTTAAAAATGATGTATTGAGACTATATACCTCTAGATATAACAAAATTATTTGTATATTGGAAAAATAGAAACCATTCGAGGAAAATTAAAAATATTCCCTACTAAAAGAAATACTTTGGATGTAATTGAACAATCCACTTAGCCAAAAAATGTATAGAAATGTTGAACCCATATTTATAGGAACACAGGTTCAAGATCTCTATCAATGACATGAATAACTCTTTAAACAAGCTGTAATACCGTGTTCGAGAAAATAGGGTATTCCATAGAAGACTTACACTTTAAGTAACTACTCACAACACCATATCAAAGATCATAATGCTAGTGTTTTCACGTAGTTAAAAACCTCTAAGAGGGAAACAATACATGACCGCAGCTAGTGTGTTCACTAGAGACAATTTATTAATGCAAAAAAAAAATTGTACATAAGAGGGTTTCTCAAAATCAATCACCAAAAAACAACCCTCTATGATATTTAAATAGAGATCATGAACCAATTGAGTGCTAAGCCATATATCAATATTCATCGGTATTAAACAAAATATGAGTCACTGAATCACTCTATGTCGAGAACATATTGTGACTATTAGACTTCATATGTACAAATGCATATTAAATAACCACACTTTAACTTAAAGACAGATTGGATCAAGTTGAACTTAACTAACTCCTAAGCTTCTAAATGTCCTAACACCTTTCGCTCCTTCAATTTCCTAAGCCTTGAATTAGATCTTTCCCTTATCTTGAGTCAAGACCCCACATTCACTAGAAAATTTTGTGACAACTATTTAAACTTCAAGGTACTAATTTAATTATGAGCATTACATTGTTGACACATGCACCCATGTGAATTTTTTTTTTTTTAAATCTTTCCATTGTTGTGCAAATATCATAAATAACATAAATAGGGGGCGTCACCTAAAGAAGAAATTTAGATAAATTTTAGTTGTGTTATGTGTTGATGTGGTTTTTGTTTACATGTCACTTGTGCATCTCTATTCATCATGGAGTTTTTATATGATGAATGCATTTATAATATGGCAATTGAATAGAGAAACAAGGATGAATATCTTATAAAATGGTCATTCTTCTACAATTCATGCACTTGTATATTTTGTCATACATTTGTAATATGTTTTGAAAAAATAAAAAGAGGAAAAAGGTTGTTTTATATGTTGGCACTTGCAATTAATGATTATAACCATGGCTCCATGTTTATCACTTACTAAACATTCAACAATCATACATAAACGATATATGACATATTAGGCACCCACTTGTGGTTAATTTACATGAGATATTATTGTTTGTTATGTCCAAAGGTATATCATTGTAAACTTGGCAAATAATATGGTACTATTGTTTGCCACCCTGTATGAATTTATTGTATTAAACTTTGATATGACTAACATTGGTTTTGATGAGGGTTGGGATTTGTTGTGTTATTAATTAACGACACATATCTACTATTGAGACCTAACATGGCCACTATTTCCCCATGCATTAAATTGATTAGAATGTATCTTTATTTCACTATATTTGTATTTGGATAGCCTTGGTAAGTGGTTATCCCATGCAAGGCTGAATTTTTAGTTTTATTTTGGTATGCTTGGTTAATGGTTATGCTCCCCTCTGGATAATTTTGGAATTTTTCTTAGCTTTGAATGCTCTATCACTTGTTCAAGAGGTATAAATTTCAATCTGCATAGTTTCAAGATGTTAGTATTGATTAAAGTTGATTGCAGTTTCTCATTTTGTTGTTAAATATTGAAATACCCTTAGGTAATATATGTTTTCAATTTATTTTCTCTCCTATCTCTTAGGTTTTGGGTTTCAAAAGAAAATTGGTTAAGAATGATGTGCTAGTTTCTGTAGTTGATGTTTATTGCTATAATAATTTGTATTCTTTGTTCACTCCTCATACTTGCATTTTCAATGAAAATTATTTCATTACAAGCATACTATGTTTCATAGGTTATAGTTGGTTAAAAAGAGTTATTTATTTATATGATTCCTAAATTGGATTGAAGTTCTTGTTTTCTGTGGGTAAAAATGATAGGAGTTTTGAAGTCGCCTCTATTCCTAAGTATTGTAGCTTGAATTTGAGTACCGATCAATGAAGGTTTACGGTGCTTTTTTTTAATGTGTGAATAAAATTTTGGTTTAAAGTGATTATGGTTTGAGACACAAATAAAAGTAATCCTTCACATGCTTTGTGAAGTATTGAAATGCCCTATTTCATATTTTTGGATTGTTTGATGCAATATAAATGACAATGAAAATGTTGTGAATGTAAATTATTAATAATAAATAGTCAACGATGATTAGTATACTAAAGAGGCATGTCTCATAAGGACATGACCATTCATGAAAGGGAACCTACCTAGATATATAAGTAGGGCCTCATTTGTAAAAATTCAATTATCTCATATCTTTTGTACATTTCTATATAAATATATTTGTCCTATCATGGATATTTATATATTTATGATCTTCTGAGTATTTTGTTGCATTTATGAACTTTGTTCATAACATAAAATATTTCTAAGTGTTGTTTCTCACTCCAACTTGGGGTTGATATTTTAAGAGTTACCTACAATAAATTTGGATACGTTTGTGGATCAAAACTTGACTTGGTTATTGCATGCATGTGATATGGGTTAATAATCAATGATCAATATTGATTAACTTGGGGTTATTAAAAATTGTTTGAGACCATATTGCAAAATAAACAAGGTTTTTAAGAAAGATTTAAAATTGGTGAAAGAAAATGGAAACCCTAGTTCTTTATTAAAGACTTCCATGCAATAACGATATCAAGACTCATTCTTCAAGTTAATTATATACATCTATTGGTAGATTCATGGAATTTAAAGAGATCAATGGTAAAAATAAATGACTATGAAGAAGGTTGTCAATAATAAGGAACCTTAGTATAGGCTCAACATGTTGCTTCACCCATGATCCAAGATCTTTTTCTTATAGATGTATTAAAGAATTACATGCATAAATTGTAGCTTAAACATAGAAATTTAATGTGCACATGAGAGAAGAGAATAAACACATAAAGCATGAAAGAAGACAAGAGACTTGATAACAAAGTTCATCCGATTTGGACTACGTGTTCGGGCCCTGCTCAATCAATGGGGAGGCGTTCATTCATTAAGTGGCATGAGAAAGAAGAGTACAATCATCATTTACAAAAAAAGGAGTCTTATACCTCCATTATGGAAAATGGCCGAAAAATGTAGAACTCTGTTGGAGAAATGGACAACACCATTATGTTCATGGCGTCAAGAAATGCTGAAACAATATAAAATTTGTCAAAATCTGACAAAGTGAAAATCTGCCCCCCTGGAGAAATTGCTCAAATCATGGTTTCGCCACTTGCAAAATTGGTCTCCTCGAACTGTGTGCATGCTCCTCCTCTATGGTCCACTGAGCAAATAGGTATATTTATAAAATCATGGGCGGATTCACCAACAAATTGGTTTGGCATGGTGGTAATAATAGGATTTCGTTGAGGAGGGGTCGGGGGGTCAAATCCCACCCCTCCCAATTAACCCACATAACAACTTTTTTGGTTAAAGTTAGGGTGTCGGGTCCGCTGTCTTGGGTGGCCTGCCCCCATTTCCCTTGGCAGTTAGCTATATACGGAAGGTGGCGAGGGCGGCGGGGTTAATAGCCCGTGCTGCCACCTTTAATGGCACATTTGTTGTGCGGTTCCGGGGGTGGTGGGGTCATGGCCACCCACCCCTTAATTTAATCGTTTGTTTGATGGTTGAGGGAGGTCTGGCGGGGGTCATGGCCCACTGGCCCATAATTAATATATTTTAATGCATTGGATATGGGGGGTGGCGGGGTTGGTGGCCTGCCACCCCAAATTACATATATATATATTGTTTGATTTAAACAATAATTGGTCATTTTTGAAAATTCAAAAAAATGACGAAGGAGACAAATTAAACAGGCCACAAATTCACTCGGAATTTGGCCCAGGTTGGTCGGAATATGGTGGCCAGATTTTGTCCAAATTGCTGCCTCATTAAGCCTGCCCAGTCACCCAAGTCAACCCTAAACTTTGAATGCTCCTAACTTTCGCATACAGACTCGGTTTGACAAACCGTTCACACCACCGTGATCACGACAACGAGATCTTCAACATGAACCTAGTTTGAGCATAATCTAAACACTTTGATTTTTGACCCTTCCCGAGTCCTCTTGGACTTCTGCATGTGTTTGGAGCCACCTGGATCAATCCTCCCCACTAAGGAGATTTTGGACCCCAAAAGAATTTACACTTAACACTCTATTTGTGTCCTTTTCGACCCACACTTTCGATCACCTGCACGCGAAACTAGTACATTCTTTGCAATCATGCACACCACACATGACTTAACAACCCTTCCTTGCCAAGAGTTTATAACACACACTCCTTGGCCAAGGATTACATAAAAAGTAATCAATACCTCAACTACTAACAAAGAAAGGCCAAAATATCATCATTGCATTTTGAAGTGATAGGAAACACACCATCACTTTTACATTTACTTGCAACATATGATTTACATTGGTGGCCATAACAAGTTACTAAGAAAAACCAACTTAATAAATTAGACCACTTTGAATGGGGTGGATTCATTTGTTGAACATTTCACCTTTCAGCTCCTCCAGCGATGTTTCTAGAGCATGGAGCATTAGACACGCGGTTTGTTGGTGTCCCTCTTTGTTGCAATGGCTACAACGATTATTTTTCCTCCAAACTTTCCAGGCTGCCTTGAGGTGCTTTCCCCTGGTGTTCCTCCGGCAAGTTTTTATGGGGCCTTCACTATAGCTAGACTGTGAGAAGGGAATGTCATCTTCTGTCATTGGCTGGTTACTAGCTGTATTGGAGCTTTATCCCATTTACTTTCTGGCGTATCCGAGTCCTGCACGATGCAGCAATTCCTCGACTTCAATGGGGTTTACGATGCTGAGGCCCCTTCCCTGATACCCCATCTTCTTTAATAGTTTGGATCCAATCCATGTAGTATGTTTTTCAGAAGCAACGAATTCATCATCATGAAAGTCATATGAAATCGGGGAATTGGTTTTTACCTCCAGATAGCGATGCCGCAGCTTTTCCAAGGCCTCATCCTTGGCTTGCAACTGGCGTAGTAATCTTTGTTTTTCTTCCCTTGCCTCCTGTAGAAGCCTCCTTAGCTCAGCGTTCTCTGCTTGGATGCGGTGGTTGATCTCCTCAAGTTCTTGGAGTCCTGTTGCGGGGAGTGCCCTTTTCGTTATGTCCGTTGAAATCCTTGATTCATGGCCGGAATCAGACCCAAAATCTATTGGTCATCCTACCATGATCCCAAGGGCTGCAAAATTTGTTTCATCACCAGAATTGGACCCCAACTCAATGGGCCTACCTCGTGCAAAACCTGCAGCTGTGACCTTCTCATCTTCCTCTGACTCAGAATCTTGGTTTTGTTGCACGGTGGTGATGAATTTCTACTTCCCCTTTCTGTCATTCCTTTAAGGTCTCAACTTAGGGTGCAACTTCCAACAATTTTCTTCATCATGCCCCTCTTTCTCACAATGTGTACAAGAGGGATTTGCTCCCCTTCTCTTGGCTGTTGCGGTTCTCTTTAGGTAGTCATCTTGTTCAGGTGTTCCCATGTTTTCCAGATGAATGACCTTTACACTAGCTGAGTCAATGGTAGTAGGTTAAAACAATAATAATGATTGCCTAATGTAACTATGTAATGATCCAATAGACTTAGTTACTACTTCAGGTGAGTCAAGTGCAATGCCCAAATTAAGTGGTTTTTTTCTAAACTCCTCGGTAAAGCTTTGAACATCCTGACCTCTGCCTTGCCTTAAGTATTGCCAATCCATTAAGGCTTTTAGTTTATGACCCAAGGGATAAAATTATTCCTTTAATGCAGAAATGAAACTAGGCCATGAGAAAAGAAGATTACCCACACTCTTACTGCTTCGCAATTTTCTCTCCCACCAGACGAGAGCGCTACCGCTCAGTCAGAGAGAGGCCAATTGAATCTTTGCCTCATCCTCTTCAATCTGCTGAATATTGCAGTAGATCTCAATCTGCATAATCCAGTTATTAAGATTTTTTGCATTAGTTTCACCGTTATACATGGGAAGATCAAACTTGACATCTAATTTAAAGAAAGGTTTCTTAGATGCACCCCTTGAATTTCTACGATGATGGTGATGAGAGGAAGAAGAGCTTTCACTCGTGGAAGGAGAAGGAGGGGGTTCTTCTCCACCATTTCCATGCACTGACCCTTGTTCTTCTGCCTTTTTCCCTTCAGCTTTCTCCAACCTTGAAAGCAACTGACCAACATTTTCTACCATTATATAGAAGGTTTTGCGGAAATTGAGCTCCTCTTCATAACGAGCCTCTTCATCTTCCATGTTTCTCCTTCGATGTGCATGCCCCGCTTCGGGATCGAAAGACCTTAGTTTCCCTTCGCCTCTTCGGAGCCTGTTTCTTGTTAGCATACAAACATGCAATTCACATCTACAAAGACCAGCTCTGATACCACTTGATCCAAGATCTTTTGCTTATAGATGTATTAAGGAATTACATGCATAAATTGTAGCTTAAACATAGAAATTTAATGTGCACATGAGAGAAGAGAATAAACAAATAAAGCATGAAAGAAGACAAGAGACTTGATAACGGAGTTCGTCCGATTTGGACTACGTCTCCAGGCCCTGCTCGATCAATGGGGAGGCCTTCATTCATTAAGTGGCATGAGAAAGAAGAGTACAATCATCATTTACAAAAAAGGAGTCTTATACCTCCATTCTGGAAAATGGCCGAAAAATGAAGAACTCTATTGGAGAAATGGACAACACCATTATGTTCGTGGCGTCGAGAAATTTTGAAACCATATAAAATTTGTCAAAATCTGACAAAGTTAAAATCTGCCCCCCTGGAGAAATTGCTCATATCATGGTTCCGTCCCTCTCTCTGCACTGCTCATGGTTCTGCCACATACAAAATTGGTCTCCTCGAACTACGTGCGTGCTCCTCCTCTATGGCACACTGAGCAAATAGGTTTATTTATAAAATCGTGGGCAGATTCACCAACAAATTGGTTTGGAACGGTGGTAATAATAGGATTTCGTTGAGGAGGGTTTTGGGGGGTGAAATCTCGCCCCTCCCAATTAACCCACATAACAATTTTTTTGGTTAAAGTTAGGGTGGCAGGTCCGCTGTCTTGGGTGGCCCACCCCCATTTCTTCTGGCAGTTAGGTGTATATGGGAGGTGGCGAGGGTGGTGGGGTTGACAGCTTGTGCCCCCACCTTTAATGGCATGTTTGTTGTGCGGCTCCGGGGGTGGCGGGGTCATGGCCGTCCACCCCTTAATTTAATCATTTGTTTGATGGTTGAGGGAGGGCCAGCAAGGGTCATGGCCTATCGGCCCATAATTAATATATTTTAATGCATTGGATATGGGGGGTGGCAGGGTTGGTGGCCCGCCACCCCAAATATATATATATATATATATATATATATATTGTTTTATTTAAACAATAATTGGTCATTTTTGAAAATTTGAAAAATGATTGAAGGAGATAAATTAAATAGGCCACAAATTTATTCTGAATCTGGCCTAGGTTGGCCGGAATTTGGTGGCCAGATTTTGTCCAAATTGCTGCCTCCTTAAGCCTACCCAGTCACCCAAGTTAACCTTGAACTTTGAATGCTCCTAACTTTTGCATACGGACTCGATTTGACAAACTGTTCACACCCCCGTGATCATGACGACGAGATCTTTAGCATGAACCTAGTTCAAGCATAGTCCAAACACTTTGATTTTTGACCCTTCCTGAGTCCTCTTGGACTTCTGCATGTATCTGGAGCTACCTGGATCAACCCATATAGCCATTGTGGAAACCTATTGTTGAAATAAGTTCAAGGATTTTGCAAGTGGTTAGGCATACTGAAATTGTCCAAAATTTTTCACTTCCTTATTATTCAAAAGGCTTGTTGATGTCAATATACATTCATTCTATTATTTTCTGTTCTTTCTATTTGACAGGCTCTTCCTAAATGATCACATTGACCTTTCATATTTTCACTCTACATGATGAAAATTAAAACATTCATAATTAGAAACAATCACAAAGTATATTTGAGGTTGTTGGCAATTGTTTGTGACAACAATGAAAATAATTACATGTGAATGTTTGATGATGTTGATTGGGAAGATGGGGAGTTTTTCTAAGTGAATGTTTCAACTTGATTACATTTATTCATAGTATTTTCCTATATCATATCCCTGTTTGTGTGATCTAGATTGGATTATTATATTATTTTTCATCCATTTTGATGCTTTTAGAGTGAAAAATTGGAGGAATCAACTTAGAAGACAATATTTACTAGTGGGTCCCAACTTGGTGAATTGTGGTTTTAACCTTTCAGAGGTAATTTGATGCATTTTTTCTAAAGTTGTTTTGGGTCTAAAAATTATTTCTTATACTATACTCCTTAGTGTTATTCCAAACATATATACCTTTCTAATGGCACAAGAAATACCTTAAGTGGAGCTTGTAAACAAAATTTATACCACCTGGAAGTTGACCTCCTTATTTTGACCACCATGACTCAAGAGGATGCCATGCTAGCCTCATTACTCATGGAAAAGGTGTTGGCCATGTGAACATGACTCTAGAAGGGTCAATATTATAAATTTAGGTATGAGTTGAAGAAGTTAAACTTAACCACTATCAGGCTATTGATTTATGTTATAATTGAGCCACTAGGAGGAAAATGGGTTCCATTCTATTCAAGTGAATTTTGTTCCACGGATGAGAAAAGTAGTTGCAAGTGGATAAAGAGAGGGAAATAGAGAGGGTTTTGTGTTCTTTAGTAGCCTGAATGCCACATGTATCATTCCTTTTTACTTGCATCCATTTCCATTTAGAGAGAGAGAGAGAGAGAGAAAGCAACCTCATCTTCCAACTAGGTTTTCTCCTATAAGGGTTTCCTAGAGCATATCTTGCATTATTGTGGTTTATGAGTGGTTATTTTTTTCACTATTCTCTATTTTCGGTATTTCATATTCCCATGCATAAGCATAAATAATAATTTAATAAAGCGAGGAATCTATGGAAAATTAACCCTCATAGTGTAGATTCCAAATTTTCAATATATTTTATCACATCTATTGTGATGAACTATCCAATGGAATATCCACGACAATATACAAATCATTATGCTTGATAAAATATTTGTTGATCCATGTTGTATTTAGTGTATTTGAAATAATTTGCAATTTTTTTGCTATCTTGAATATGATACTTTCTATTATTGATGTTTGAATATGGGTTTTAAATGAGCTTCTTCAACAGGAAGAACAAAGGAAATAAAGGGGGAAGAGATAGAAGGCTCAATGATTTGTGGTAGGAAGGGGTAGAAGGCCCAATGATTTGTGGTAGGAAGGATAGAACAAACAAATTTAATTTTCGATACATTTTGATGCAAATTTGGATGAATTTAATCATATTTTATAGTTTGGTTATATTAACCTTAGTGGTCAAGCTACCCCACTTCCTCTACCAACTCAACTGAATGGGTTATTCCTAACATTATTGACATTCTTGAGTTTTCCAGATAACCTACTAATGGTGGATGGAACCTTGAACTTGTGCAACCTCCCTATGGTGTTGTGCATTGGCCTTCCATGCATCTAGATGTGTCAATTCTATCTGCTCTTGACCATGCAATTATTTCAAATATATCTTTTTCTAGATTTCTTCCCAGGAAACCCATCCTTGTCATATAGGAAGATTAAGGGAAGAAATCTATAGATAAGACAAATTATTATTCCACTGACTCTATTTATTCTTTCAACCCACGTATAATCAAGGTCAAGGATGAGGGAGAATTGGACATGTATTTCCTTGATATACATCAATAGATTTGATGAATTTGGTTTACTATTCATTTCTTTGACATTTGACACATTTTATTTTGACATGTTGAGACATCCATGGCATATTTTGATGATGGCACAGGTATTATACATTATGTTTTTCATAGAAAAAAAGTATATATGTTGATACGATGATAAAATGACAATTTCATGACTTTTCATATGATGTATTTGTATTGACACCTTATGATTACCTGCTGATTTTTAAATGGGAGTTATAAGGTAAAAATATGAATATTTGATAAATACTAGAGTCTAGCGAGACCCCACCTACTTATAGTTATTATAAGTTACACACTTTCTTAATTTTTTCCCTTCCCTTAAATATATTTACCTATTGTTATGAAATTAGTGAAAAAATTCCTGTGAAGATAGTCCAACTACCAAATAGATTTCCATTGGAATAAAATAAAGGAAAATTATGAATTGTACAAAAACAATTATTTGTAGAGGTATGATAAAGCTTGAAAATTTATTATCACTCTAAATATTTCTCCTTTTTTATTTTTCTAGGACTAATAATGTCATGTTGATAGTAGGGGATGTCTTGAAAGGTATCAAAGAAAGATAGTTTTGGCTTTCTTGGAATCGTTCATACCCTATATATGCTAAAAAAATTATTTATTTACGAAAGAAAAGAAATTTCTAGATTTAAAAAATTACTTCTTAAATTTGGTTGTAACTCGTCATGGCTATAAATGTAGGGTAATAATCATGTCTATCTCTCTTAGCCTTACAAGATTTGAAAGTGTTACATCAGAATCATCAAATTTTCGAGTCGTCAATGTGCATATCATCCTCAAACTAATGGTCAAACAAAAGTGGTCAACTAGTTCGTAGAAACCTATTTGATATGCTTTGCTTCCAAAATTTCACACCAATGGGCACATTAACTTCCCCTTACCAAATGATGGTATAATACCACTTATTAGGGAGCTACAAAAATTACACCATATGAAACTGTTTATGGCCCAAAACCCCTTTAATTGGTACCTTATGTACCAAGCACATCTAAGGTTCATGCAATATATAGAGTATTTCACACTAGAGAAGCCATTATATATATCCTCATGTAAAACTTGGTTATGGAACCAAATTAAATAAAACAACAAGATAATCAACATAGATTTGAATGTTCTTTTAGTAAACATGATCGAATATTCCTTCTCCTCCATCATTATAAATAAACATCACTAAATGCCCTAGAAGATAGCTCATAATTTCTATGGTCCCTATCATATCATGCAAGTATTGGCAAGGTCACCTACAAGCTAGCTCTCCTAGCCCACTCCAATATTCATCCGATATTTTATGCGTCTTATTTGAATGAGGTTATTGTATCAAATTGTAGAATGTTGACCAACCTATTGAAACATGATGAAGAAGTGTTTATTTTTCCACAATAAACACTATAGAAACCAATTTTTTGATATAATAATCACTTTTAATGATCTTCAATTAATTAATCTTGTGCCACATATATCATTAAGTAATTATATAGAAAATATCAACAATACTGCAGTGAAAACAATAGAAACAAATAAGATCATAAAGAGACAACCATGCACAATAAAGACGACAAACTTTCCCTGGGAAACCCAAACTTGGGATAAAACCCAACAAATCTTCTTCTAGGAGAAATTCCTCTTCAGCAAGGTTTACAATAAAATATCTAGAAATGTGTGTCAAAAAACAAGTCCAAAATTCTGTCACTTCTTCCTTTTTTTCTCCCACATGTGGTTAATATAGAGGAGACATGATCATAAGTGAGTGATAAAATGAAGTGTCACGTCATGTGTATATATACAAATCAAATGGGTGAATTTAATCCAAGAGACACACCCTTTTATGGTGGGGATAACTTGTCCCTTTTGAGCCTACATGAAACTAAAAAATAAAAATTATTTTATTTTAATTTCCATAAATTTTCTATTCTAGCTTAAGGGGCCTCTTGGCATGCGAGGAATACCTCTTGATTCTACACAAGAATCAATGCTTCCTCTTAATGATGGAGGTATTCTCCTTGTCTACAATATATTTTCCTTTAGCTAAAATGTCTCCTTCCTTAAGAAGAGTTTATGAGATTTTCATATTGATGCATGTCTATAGATAAGTCCATCCTCGAGTGGAAAATGTAATTCCTAATATATCCAGGGTTGGCTAAAGTCATTTATGGCTCCTTAGGAAAATGTATCAGTCTCCTTTAGTCATGACCTATCCTAAGCATCCAAATATTTCTATCTTTTGGAGATAATTTGCCTTTGGACTAGTCACCTTTTCGGTTAAATTCCTTTACAAACTAGCCAAGTCATTCTGGCAACCATTTCCTTTTGGATTTAAAGGTGAATTACATCCATATACTTCGGTCAACATAGACAATTCCTTTTGGCTTCTAAGGAGAATATCTATACAATCCTATAATTTTCATGGTAAATTCACCTCTAGTCAACCAAGGCAAGTCCTTCTAGCAGCCAAGTCTTTCTCGCTTCAGAGGTGAATGTATCCTATAATTACCTCTGTAATTTCTTTGTCTCATTCACCTTTCTTCTCAAAATCCTTTATAACCTAGCTAATTCCATCTAACTTTTAAAGGTGAATGTATTCATCTCCCATTGGTCAAAGTCCTTTATGACCCAACCAAAGTAATTTATGGCTTCAGGAGATTGTCAACGCAATCCTGCAAAACTCCATCATTCCCTTCCAATCAGGGAGATATTCAGCATCATACTAAGCTTGTATTTGAGGTATGTCCACAATCTGCTCATCTATGGATATATACTATAGTTTTATTTCTCCTCTTTGTATCATGTCTCAGATGAAGTGGCCCATCCATGTCCTTTTTTCTTCTGAAGAAAGTCTTCATGTGATAGTCATGGCTTCTCCCTTTATCACCTGAGCAAGTCCTTCTGCCACTACTAATCCCTTTGTCATGTAAGTAGGTAATGCTATTGTTTGCCCCCTCTTACTGTGAGAAGCCTCTTGTCACAAAATTCTTGATTCTGCCAATTCTGCATGAATCATTGCATTGGTAGTTACTATAATATATTCATTCTTCCCTCCATTTAGGAGGTCATGGAGGAAAAAATCACAACCAAGAAAAATATAAGAACAAGAGGCCGAACAAATAAATTTTTTAGTAATACTAATAAAGGGAGAAAAATATGAAGTACTTATCTCTTGATTAAGAAGGGAAATGTTAAGGGTTGTAGGGAATTGTCAACTCCCTCTTGATCCTTCCCTCCTTTCATAAATTAATGAAGTCCATCTGCAATCTCATCAAGCTTGAAATGCTCATTCTTGTCCTCAACATCAACTATTAATGCATGCAGTTTTCTTCTTGCATGACCTATAAGGGATATGTTTTTCTTCATGTTGCAGATTAGCAAGCCATTTATCGAGATATCTAGCCACACCAAAGGCTAAACAACTAGCTAGCATCAACACCAACTCTTCCCTTGGATCTCCACTTGCTTTTAGCAGTCCAAGTATTCCTTTAGGGTTTACAAACACTAAGTCTTCTAACTCTTGTACCAAGTTTTCCTTTTCCTTATAGCCAATGTGCATTCCCTATTCTGCTACACAATGTTCTTTGTTATGCATCTTCCTCTTCAATAGATCTACTTTTATTAATACCTTTACATAATGATTTTTCATCAAGAAAAAAATTCATGTGCAATGTTCTTTATTGACATCTTCAACTTTTTGTGAGCTATCTCTACCTATAGTTGTGCAATTATGTCTTTACATAGGTAACTAAGAAAAAGGCAACCCTTTTGATTCTATAGGTACTTTGAATTTAGTTTGAGTTAAAGATACACTAGATTCTTGATGCATTCTTAATCTGTATGTACCCTGTCTATTATTGCAGGTTTAAGGTTGCTTTAGAACATGCAAATTAATTCTTGATTGTTTCTTAGTTTAAGAACATTTAGATTGAAAGTGTCTTACATATACTAATGCAGATGAATGGGCATGCCACTGATTGGGAAATTGTGAAACTGTATTACTAGGCTATAATTATTCTGATTCTTTGAAAGCTTTCATAAGAGAGAAGTAATACCTTCAAGGGATTCTTGTGAAGACTCATGGTTTAAAGGCTCATTTCCCGCATATTCCACACTATTTATGCTTTCAGTAAAAGATGTTTCAAAATTTGGCCTTAGGTCTCCATTTGCACTTCTCATTTCCCAAAGGATATTAATGCTGTTGCTATAAATCAAGTTAACTTGGATAGGAACCTCAGGAGAAATATTCAAGCCATTTGATATAACTCTATGTAGAATAGGATTTGGATGGGAAGTTTCCAACATCTTCACAAGAGAAGCTCAATAGCTACTCATATTTTTAAGAATTTTCTGAATGATATTAATTTTACCAACACAACCATACTTGGGGGGAAATGGATGTCCAAACAACACATACATTACATGGGTTTTCCATGTTATCATCTGTTGCTAGTATTCTCATGTTGCATGCAAGTCTTCACATTGGTCTTTTACGCTTTCCATGCTTCCACGCTGCTTCATACTTCATTCCAAGTCTCAACTCATGACGATCAACTATGTCGGATTTTTTAGACCCTTTAAACTCCACATACTTTCTAATGCTTCCAATTCCACACTTAAAATTGTGTATATCTGGAGTCAAACAGAGTGAAGTAAGTTCAAATATATCACTCATAATCTCATGTAATGAAAAACATGCCTCTAAATTAAGATGCTTGATATTTTTGAGCTTTCAAATCTAAGATGGCAATGACTCTAGATAATAACACCTTGAAAGATTCAAAAATTGAAGTTTGGAAAGACGACATATCTCTTCTAGAAAATATTTGATGGGGAGCTCACGTAATGAGAGAAAATCAAGCAGTCTTAATTGCTCCGCCGGTCATGAGGAAGGTAGAATTGAAGATATCCCCATATTAAGGGAGATCTTGAATGGGAGAAAGATAAGGAACTTGATGTAGAGGGTTCCATAGAAAGTAGAATTGAATATAGCCCCATATATTTGAAGGAAATTTTCTTTGACATTTTACATATCAAGGACCTTGACAAAGATGACCCCATTAACCCCTTGGACATTGACATTAGTGATTACTTTCACATTGAAGTCGGGAAGTGGGATATCACAATCCATAGTTTTAACAGGGACCCTATCTATGATACCGATGATGATATCAATAATAACCTTGTCTTTCCCTACCTTCACTATGATCGTATAAGTGTATTCAAATCATCCATGGACCCTCTCATCATTCCTCAATGCACAATCATTAATGATGACGAGCCTAGGTCATTTCCCCCTTTTATATATGGTCATGAGGAAAGGAAATTTATTTGTTGTGATCCTTCATGTCAACCATCCGTTCATCCTTATCATCATGTTCCTGAGGACCCCATGAAGCATTATACCATAAAAAATACATTTGAGAATGAGCACGTGAGCATGATCATTGATTTATCCATATTTATGGTTGAGGGAATGATCCGATGCGTCCAGCCTGATTCATGTTCTTCCCATTTTTCCATGGCCCATTTATATGATTAATGGTCACATTATTTTCCCACCTCCCACCCTTGTTACCTAACATATGAGTGTTATGATTATCATTTGTGCTTTCAGATGTATATCATTATTTGTAGAAATTCCTTGTAGATTCAAACTGATAATTGTAATTTACTAAAACAATAGACTTGAATCTACTCTACTCATAATCATAAATAATTAAATTATTGCAAAATCATGAAGCATACAATAGAATTAATTTAATCAACACATTACATAATGATTTCCTAGGGAAATCCACAACTAAAAACCCTTGTTATCTGTATATTGCATTAGTCAGAAAATATGAGAATATTACATTGCTTTGCTCAAGCCCAAGCAACCTCTGCACTATCTCTATCTGTCTCACTACTTCCTAGACAAGCCGAAGCCAATATTTAACCAAATTTTGGCTTTCCCAAGTCCCTATTTCCTTGCATTATTTCCTTGGGAATTATCCCCCTATTAGTTAGGGAAATTCCTTAATATGAATTGCGCAATCCTCATAGGCCTTCCTCTGGCTGCAGACACCACTTGTAGAATTCAGATGATTATACAACATAGAGTACACTGTCTGTGAACTCAAATCTCAACAGGATAACTCTCAGATATGACATCCATGAGTTATTTATGAGTGAGTATTCATCAATTAAATGGTTGAACACATGAAGCAACACCCCATTATTTGACCTCCTACGAGTTCCTCCATCAGTGGGAACTAGTTTAACTGACTTTAACTCAGTGAAACTGAATTAATTAATTACAACTCAAAATAAACTCAACCAGGGCTCCTATAATGTAGAAGACACTCTACATGACTCTAGTTAGACTCTCAACTCGAATTAAATGAACCAACTAAGTCAATTTAACTTAGTTAACTCGTACAAGTTATCTTGTGATGTGGAATTACAATGTTATTCCAAATTTAATACAAGGAAAAAATTAAATTAGGATTTTCTTGTTGCATTTTTAACACTCCCTCTCAATAAGAAAGGGATTATTATCTACCCCGATCTTGCCTCTATGGAACTCGAATTTGCATCTTGACAATGCCTTTGTCAAAATATCTATATCATGTTCCTCTATAGGAATGTACTACAGCAACATGATTCTCCTTTGCACACAATCTCGTAGATGGTGATACTAGATGTTGATATTCTTGGATCGATCATTAAAAAATAAATTCTCAAAGAGTTTGATACAACTCTGGTTGTAACTATAAATCACTGTAGGATCCATTTGCTGACCAAATAACCCAACAAGGATCTTCCTCATCCAAATAGCCTCACAAGTTTCTTAACTAACAACCATGTACTCTGCTTCTGCCGAACTGAGTGAAAATGATCTATGTTTCCTGTTGTACCAAGAAACTGTTTCTGACCCAATACTGAAGATTCCCCTTGATGTACTCTTCCTGTTGGATGGAATCCCTGCCCAATATGCATTTGTGAATCCTTGAAGCTTCACTCCCTCTGTCTGTCTATACTAAAGACCAAATTGAGTGGTGCCTTGAGGTATCTCAACACATGTTTAGCTTCCTTCCAATAGAGTTTGGTTGGCTTAACCATTGCTTGACTAAGCTAGTTAACTAAAAAACATATGTCCGGTCGTGTGTTCACCAAATACATAAGTGAACCCACAAGCTTTCTGTAAATAGTAGCCTCCATTAATTCACATAAAGTAGCATCTTCCTTCCTCCAATTCCCCGCTAGAGGAGTCTCCATGGGTTTGTTTCTCTCCATGTGGAACTTCTTCAGTATCTCGTTGTCATACTTGCCTTGGGAGACAAATAGTTTCTCATCTCGTTGCCATACTTCCAAACCAAGGAAATAATGCATGAGCCCTAGGTTCTTCATGTCAAATTCTCTTACAATATCCTCTTTGCAAGATTTTACCAGATTCTCACCACATGTTAGAATTAAATCATTGACATATAATACTATAATCAACAATTTACCTTCAACCAAAATATTGTAAAGGTTTTCATCTGCTTCACTTTTGGTGAAGCCCAACTTGGTGAAATAGTTGTCAATTCTAGTGTACCAAGCATGAGGTGCTTGTTTCAATCCATGCAATGCTTGCTTGAGTCTGCACACATGCGACTCTCTGTTGAAAGTCTCAAATCCTTCCAGTTGCTCAATGTACACCTCTTCCTCAATCGCTCGGTTGAGTAATGTTGTCTTCACATCCATCTGTTGTATCTTCCATCCCATATATGCTGAAAGTGATATAATAGATCTTATTGAAGAGTACCTTGCTACTAGAGCAAAGGTCTCATCGTAATCAATTCCCTCCACCTTGTTAGAGTCGGTCTAGTAGCCCTCCATCAGCGATCAAAACTCTTTGCATTTGCATAAGTAGGTGTCTCATCAGTGTCATCTTATTGCATTCCATTAGGCATGCCATAACCCTGATGGAGGAGCTGGTGTCTTTATTCCCCCTCTTGGCACTGCTGGATCAAAGTCATTTCAGTCCTTAATCTCTTTCAAGCTTGTCTTGTCTTGTCTTGAGGTCAGATTCCTAAGTCTAGGGTTTTGGTCAAGTCTGTTTACAAGGTCATATTTCTGAAGGTCAATAAGTGCCCAACAAGCCAGAGGGATGGTTTTGATGGTGTTTCTTCGCAAATTTCTATTTTGTACAGTTAATCTTCACCTTGGATTTAAAAACTCTCTTTTTAAAGCCAAGGTCATTTTTCAAATTTTTGTAAAAGTGGTGAAATTTCAAAAGGCTTCCAAGGACAGCATGTAACCCTGGCACCCTTGCCAAGATCCCTCAGATGCTATCCCTGCAAAAAGCATCAAAGAAAAGCATTAAATCAATCAATTTCAGGACAAAAGGAAACCAAAAAAGTCAAGTTTATAAAGTGTCATGGAAAAAGCATTATAAAGTGGGTTATGATATGAAATTAATTCAAACAAGGCTATAAAAGCCCTAATCTCCCTCTATCAAACCTCATTATGCATCCAAGTGATAGAGCAAGTGCTTGCAAGAGAGATTGGGAGAAATTTGTGAGCTTGACAGGCGCGCGACCCGTCAGCGCCATTTCAGCAGTGTAAATTTATAACGGGCGCGACCCGTCAGAGGCGCGCGATCCGTTGGGTGAGGCGCGTGACCCGTCAGCGTTCTCGTTACAAAATTGCCTGCAAATTCACCAAGGAGCCATAAATCGCCAAAATTCGTAAGGTAGGCCCTCAATCTTAAACAATTCTTGCTTGCCATGGTTAAAGGAAGTCATGATTGCATTCTCAAAGGCCTTCATTTGCAAATGAAAAGCTCCACTTTGCTTTGGTTTAAAGTTGTCCAAATGGCAGTACATGTCATCATTCAGCTGAGTGTATCATGATTCAGAGGTTTTTCATCATCATATTAGGTTCCATTGGGTCATGTTACACCTTGTTCATGCTTCAGTTGTGCCTAGGCAAGGTCATTTCCCTCTCCTAGGGTTTTGAAGGCAATTTCTCTTGGACGGTCAAATCATCGGCAAAACTTGTATCCTGATGTTCATACACCTTCCCCTATCCTTAAAGTACCTTATCAAACACTTCCCATCCCTTAGATCCGCCAAATTCCTCATTTTTGCACAAACCCTAGTTTCTAGCTACAACCTGGCAATTTTCTAGGTTTGGCCTGTGTTTTGCCCTTTTGGACCCCTTCCCCTCACTCAATCTCTAAGATTCCACTTTCCCCTGCTTCCTAACATCCCTCCCTACTTCCAAAAATTTCCCCAAGAATTTAGAAGCCCCCTATCCCCTTCATTTCGCTCCATTTCGACAAAATTCCTTGTTTCACACATCGGGACAAGTCACACTCAAATGATGTTCCAGAGAAATAAAAGATGAATTTTGGAAAACGGAGAGAGGTTTTTGTCCACAACATGCCAAGGAAGAAAAACCTCCTTCACGTTTTTCACAGGTGTCATGGTTTTAAAGAAATGTCAAAAATACAGGCCAAAATGAAGGTGTTTCAAAGGCGGTTGACTGAGGCGCTAAAACGGAGAAAGAGGCCCAATCCTCTCCGTATCTTGGTTGAGGCTTCACTCAAGGATCAAGGCACTAAGTAGCCTAGCCACAGCACAAATCCCGATAAATTTTGAGAATTTTGGGTAAATTTTGACATTTTCAGGCAATTTGCAGGTTTTTCCCATTAACGGGTCTCACCCCGCGCGCGACCCTTCATCATGGCAACTCCTTTTGGAAAAAACTCAGCATTTCCAGATTTTTCATGTAAAGTTACATATGCTCATGGATGGACTTGAGATTTGGTGAAGTTTTGGACCTCCAAAAAATAAAAAAACTAGCAAAAAATGACTTTCTGCCCCTTTTTTGAGTTGCAGAAAGCAGTCTTGGGAGAATTAAGTTTTGACAGGGAAAATGACCTCCAAATTCAAAAATTCTAGTTGGGTTGAAAAGTAGACTCACAGACCTTTCCAACAAGCCCACGTTTGCTCAATTTGGACACCTGTAAGTGCCTCAAACATCGCTCCAAAGGCGCGCGACCCGTCAGGCAGTGGCGCGCAACCTGTCAGGCAGTTTTTGCCAGATTGCATTGTACAGCCCAGAAAACGCAGTTTTGACCCAGTTTGACTTTTTGGGGTGGAAGATGATTATCTTTGATGTAATTATTGTAACTCTAAGACACTTTTACTCTTGTTTAACACTTCTAGAAGATTCATTCATGTAAAGGGTAAATATTTAATGAATGGATTGGTTTCCTAGCTTATAGAGGCAGGTTGTTTTGACTGCCTAGATTGTAGTGCTTAGTTTAGAAGTGGTTGAAACAGCTCCTAGGATAGTGAGCTCGACCCATGGAGGCAGGGAAAGAGGTTAGATCATCTATATTATGTACTTTCTTGCTCATTTTCATGGTTGGACTCTTGAGGGAGAAGCTATCATTGTATTATTCACTGTATCTCTGCAATTTTTGGCTAAGGAAGACCAGGGTTTTGCAGTCCTCTTTGGGATTCTTGTGGACTCATGTGTTGATGGTGTGTTTCTCAATGTACTTGTAAGATTGTTATGTAATTCATTTCCTTTCTTTTACTTCTGCACATTAAACAAATGAAGTGATAAAGTAAGAATTCATGCCTGCCATGCTCTGCTTTTAAATTTGTTTAATTTCAATGTTTTCTTCTGTCTGAAGAGAATTCAAAGTTATTGTTTGCTCTCTTTAGCTCTTCATCTTTCATTCCTGACCATCCACCTTAGTTAAAGGCATCAACACTGTCTCCTACCTCGCCCCAAGGAACCCCCTGCAGAAACTGTGTCCAATCCCCGCACCCAAAATTGCCATCTCCTCAATTTGCCACCAAAAACCCTAAAAACTCCAAATCAACCCTTTTGATCAGTTTACTAGCCTAAAATCAGTGTTACCCTATTGGTCATCTCATCCATTGAAGATTTTACCAAGATAGACCGGAGAGAGCCTTCTCCTGCCCCGTAGGGCTAGCTACGAGGCTAAATGGTTTGATGTTGCCTTGAGGTTTACCTTTCTTAGCCTGAGGTGAAATTTCAAGCGCTAACATACTGGCGACCATACTGGGGAGAACAAATTGTTTGCTGACTGATGTGTTTAATTCATAAGTCTTAGACGGAGTCTGAAGATACGCCAGGTAGCCTTTGAAAACGCTCTTGCTTTGCATCAGCGCAAGTAGATAAACACTGCTTCAGTCAATCTCCGTGAGCTTGTGAATACAACACTTCATTCGCATTTCACCCTAGTACATGTATCAAGTTCAGATCCGATTGTTGATGGTGGACAACGATCAGACACTTGAAAGGCTGAAATCATTCACCCGGCGACTCTAAATCAGTTTTGAGATCAGATCCAAAGACTCCACTGGAGGATGATCCCGACCAGCAAAAACATGAAAGGACAACATGGACAGATCAGGTACTCAAGTTGGAATTTCATCCAAGACATTTTGTTCTTTGTCATAAATTATTTCTTCTCTTTTCCCAAGAAAGTTAAGAAGGCTTTGCAAAGTATACTATGCTTGAGAAAAGATCCTCGGCCTGCAGTTGATTCTTTCCCTTTGAAGATTGTGAATACCAAAGATTTTGATCAGTATGATGATGATTATGTTCTCCAAACAGAAGCTAATCTTGCAGACAAATCAGCAGCTAGTTTGTGCGAGGAGGAAGTTCATTTTCAGCAGTTTGAAAACAATGTTCAGCCATCACATATCAGCTATGACATTGGCGAGGAAAGTGCAGCAAATTTTGAAGTAAGTGAAGGATCTTTGCCTTTTTGTTTTGATTCATGTCAGTTCATCAGAGACAACTTCCATGAAATTAGAAATCAGCTGTCAACAAGTCTTGATCTAGACCATCTTGAGGGCAATGAAGACCTTGTTCAAGACTTTTCATATCCAGATTTGCAGCCCCCGAATGCCTTTGGTTGTCAAGTTGCAGATGAAAGCATGGAAGCTGACATATTTGATCAAATGATACAAGAAGGTTCCCTACCTTTCTGTTTTGAATCATTTCAGTTTTTGAAGGGAAATTTGCATAGTCCTTCTTCAGTGAAGAATGAGCAGCATGTAGGCAATCATGTAATCATATTGGAACCAATAGAAATGGGATTGCAGAAGTCCTTTCAAGTTTTTCATGATCCAATAGCTGATGTTTTGGATGAGGTTTGCAGTCAAAGTCTTTCTCCATTAACATGTGAGCTTGAAACATGTGCTGATATGAATTTGATCCCGCAGCCGGTTTCTTTGTCATTTTCAGAAGAGGTCTCATCACAAGGCTCAGATCAAAGTTTGCATTCATGGTATGAGGAAAAGAGAAGTAATCCATTCGATGAGCTAAGTTCCAGTGTGCTTGAATTTCAAGATCCTTATGCAGTGTTTTTGGAGGTGGGGAGAGAATTCATATCATTTTACGGATCTGTTTCCAAGTTGTCATGGGAGTTGCCTTTCAGTAGTTCTCTCTTGTTGTTAATAAGTGAGGACTTGTGGAAAATTCGAACAACAGATGGACAACTTACTTGGTTGCATTGGTTGTTTCATTTCACTTGATCAGGTGATGAATGAAACTGTTAGAGTAGGTTTTGATGAATAAGCTCCACTTTGAGCATCATTTTCAGTTTGTCGGTTGTTTTTAAGTATCGAGTCAGTTTTTAGTTGAGTCATGAGTCCTTTGTGAGTCAATTTTCAGTCTTGTTGTTAAGTTAGTTTGTGTCAGTTTTCAGTCATGTTGGTTTCATAATTGTTTCGGCTTGAGTCAGGTTTCAGTCAATAAATGAGTCAAAGTCTTGTGTCATTTGTCAAAATAATGGACTCCATTGCCCAATGGTTGAAAACACTGGTTTGCTCTCCCAAAGCTCTGTAGGTTCTTGGTACCTCCAAGGAGCTACCATCCCCATTGGAGCCAATGTTAGAGTCGGTCTAGTAGCCCTCCATCAGCGATCAAAACTCTTTGCATTTGCATAAGTAGGTGTCTCATCAGTGTCATCTTATTGCATTCCATTAGGCATGCCATAACCCTGATGGAGGAGCTGGTGTCTTTATTCCCCCTCTTGGCACTGCTGGATCAAAGTCATTTCAGTCCTTAATCTCTTTCAAGCTTGTCTTGTCTTGTCTTGAGGTCAGATTCCTAGGTCTAGGGTTTTGGTCAAGTCTGTTTACAAGGTCATATCTCTGAAGGTCAATAAGTGCCCAGCAAGCCAGAGGGATGGTTTTGATGGTGTTTCTTCGCAAATTTCTATTTTGTACAGTTAATCTTCACCTTGGATTTAAAAACTCTCTTTTTAAAGCCAAGGTCATTTTTCAAATTTTTGTAAAAGTGGTGAAATTTCAAAAGGCTTCCAAGGACAGCATGTAACCCTGGCACCCTTGCCAAGATCCCTCAGATGCTATCCCTGCAAAAAGCATCAAAGAAAAGCATTAAATCAATCAATTTCAGGACAAAAGGAAACCAAAAAAGTCAAGTTTATAAAGTGTCATGGAAAAAGCATTATAAAGTGGGTTATGATATGAAATTAATTCAAACAAGGCTATAAAAGCCCTAATCTCCCTCTATCAAACCTCATTATGCATCCAAGTGATAGAGCAAGTGCTTGCAAGAGAGATTGGGAGAAATTTGTGAGCTTGACAAGCGCGCGACCCGTCAGACTAGACGCGCGACCCGTCAGAGGCGCGTGACCCGTCAGCGCCATTTCAGCAGTGTAAATTTATAACGGGCGCACCCCGTCAGAGGCGCGCGACCCGTTGGGTGAGGCGCGCGACCCGTTGGGTGAGGCGCGCGACCCGTCAGTGCTCTCCTTATAAAATTGCCTGAAAATTCACCAAGGAGCCATAAATCGCCAAAATTCGTAAGGTAGGCCCTCAATCTTAAACAATTCTTGCTTGCCATGGTTAAAGGAAGTCATGATTGCATTCTCAAAGGCCTTCATTTGCAAATGAAAAGCTCCACTTTGCTTTGGTTTAAAGTTGTCCAAATGGTAGTCCATGTCATCATTCAGCTGAGTGTATCATGATTCAGAGGTTTTTCATCATCATGTTAGGTTCCATTGGGTCATGTTACACCTTGTTCATGCTTCAGTTGTGCCTAGGCAAGGTCATTTCCCTCTCTTAGGGTTTTGAAGGAAATTTCTCTTGGACGGTCAAATCATCGGCAAAACTTGTATCCTGATGTTCATACACCTTCCCCTATCCTTAAATTACCTTATCAAACGCTTCCCATCCCTTAGATCCGCCAAATTCCTCATTTTTGCACAAACCCTAGTTTCTAGCTACAACCTGGCAATTTTCTAGGTTTGGCCTGTGTTTTGCCCTTTTGGACCCCTTCCCCTCACTCAATCTCTAAGATTCCACTTTCCCCTGCTTCCTAACATCCCTCCCTACTTCCAAAAATTTCCCCAAGAATTTAGAAGCCCCCTATCCCCTTCATTTCGCTCCATTTTGACAAAATTCCTTGTTTCACACATCGGGACAAGTCACACTCAAATGATGTTCCAGAGAAATAAAAGATGAATTTTGGAAAACTGAGAGAGGTTTTTGTCCAAAACATGCCAAGGAAGAAAAACCTCCTTCACTTTTTGCACAGGTGTCATGGTTTTAAAAAAATGTCAAAACTACAGGCCAAAATGAAGGTTTTTCAAAGGTGGTTGACTGAGGCGCTAAAACGGAGAAAGAAGCCCAATCCTCTCCATATCTTGGCTGAGGCTTCACTCAAGGATCAAGGCACTAAATAGCCTAGCCACAGCACAAATCCCGAGAAATTTTGAGAATTTTGGGTAAATTTTGACATTTTCAGGCAATTTGCAGGTTTTTATCATTAACAGGTCACCCCGCGCGCGACCCTTCATCATGGCAACTCCTTTTGGCAAAAACTCAGCATTTCCAGATTTTTCATGTAAAGTTACATATGCTCATGGATGGACTTGAGATTTGGTGAAGTTTTGGACCTCCAAAAAATAAAAAAACTAGCAAAAAATGACTTTCTGCCCCTTTTTTGAGTTGCAGAAAGTAGTCTTGGGAGAATTAAGTTTTGACAGGGCAAATGACCTCCAAATTCAAAAATTCCAGTTGGGTTGGAAAGTAGACTCATAGAAATTTCCAACAAGCCCACTGTTTCTCAATTTGGACACCTGCAAGTGCCTCAAACATCGCTCCAAAGGCGCGCGACCCGTCAGGCAGTGGCGCGCGACTTGTCAGGCAGTTTTTGCCAGATTGCATTGTATAGCCCAGAAAACGCAGTTTTGACCCAGTTTGACTTTTTGGGGTGGAAGATGATTATATTTGATGTAATTATTGTAACTCTAAGACACTTTTACTCTTGTTTAACACTTCTAGAAGATTCATTCATGTAAAGGGTAAATATTTAATGAATGGATTGGTTTCCTAGCTTATAGAGGCAGGTTGTTTTGACTACCTAGATTGTAGTGCTTAGTTTAGAAGTGGTTGAAACAGCTCCTAGGATAGTGAGCTCGACCCATGGAGGCAGGGAAAGAGGTTAGATCATCTATATTATGTACTTTCTTGCTCATTTTCATGGTTGGACTCTTGAGGGAGAAGCTATCATTGTATTATTCACTGTATCTCTGCAATTTTTGGCTAAGGAAGACCAGGGTTTTGCAGTCCTCTTTGGGATTCTTGTGGACTCATGTGTTGATGGTGTGTTTCTCAATGTACTTGTAAGCTTTTTATGTAATTCATTTCCTTTCTTTTACTTCTGCACATTAAACAAATGAAGTGATAAAGTAAGAATTCATGCCTGCCATGCTCTGCTTTTAAATTTGTTTAATTTCAATGTTTTTTTCTGTCTGAAGAGAATTCAAAGTTATTGTTTGCTCTCTTTAGCTCTTCATCTTTCATTCCTGACCATCCACCTTAGTTAAAGGCATCAACACTGTCTCCTACCTCGCCCCAAGGAACCCCCTGCAGAAACTGTGTCCAATCCCCGCCCCCAAAATTGCCATCTCCTCAATTTGCCACCAAAAACCCTAAAAACTCCAAATCAACCCTTTTGATCAGTTTACTAGCCTAAAATCAGTGTTACCCTATTGGTCATCTCATCCATTGAAGATTTTACCAAGATAGACCGGAGAGAGCCTTCTCCTGCCCCGTAGGGCTAGCTACGAGGCTAAATGGTTTGATGTTGCCTTGAGGTTTACCTTTCTCAGCCTGAGGTGAAATTTCAAGTGCTAACACACCTGAGAGAACCCTTTGGCCACAAATATGGCCTTGTGTTTCTCCACACTCCCATATGCTTCTTGATTTACTTTGTAAAGCCATTTGGAACTCACCACTGACTTATCTTCTCGTGTTGGGACCACTTCTCAAACATTTTTTCTAATAATGGAGTCATACTCCTCTACCATGGCATCATCTGATATTGGTTTTTTCACTGCTGCCTCGAATTAGGATGGCTCAATCTCTACACTCTCGCTCATCATATCCATGTAGTCATTGTACCGATCCGGTGACCTCCTCTGCCTACGCTATGATGTGGGTGCTCCCGCATTCTCTCTAGCATCATGCATCAATTTTTCACCCTCTTTGGTGCGCTTCCTTCCATCTTTGGAAGTCTTTGCATGAGTGGGTGCTTCAACTCTCTGCTCCTCTGCACGTGGCTTCTCCACATCATCCTGAGGTTCTTCATTTGGAGCTAAAAGATCCTCATATGCATGTAACTGAAGTTCCCTCTCAAGCGAACATCTCATGGCATTCACTTCATCGAATTTCACATCTCTACGAACCACTGTCATCTGTGTGATGGTAGGTACACGTGATAGTTGTCAGGTGTCTCAGTGTACCCAAAAAATATTCCCAACTCAGTTGTTGGTTCTAGATTTTTCCTTGCCTCCTTAGTAACATGACAATAAATTGATGAACCAAAGATCTTGAAGTGTGCTACACCTGGTTTCTTACTTGAAAAATATTTTTCTGGTGTACCCATCCCGAGAAACTGATGAGGACTCCTATTTTGCACATATACAACTGTGTTGCATGCTTCAACCCACAAGTGAAATGATAGGCATTGATCATGTATCATTGCTCGTGCATCTCCCACAATACTCATGTTCTTCCTTTCAGCCACCCCATTTTGTTCTGGGTTATGGGGTTATATAATTTTTTGAATTCATTCGACACATATTATCCACCATTATTGCTCTTGAGAGCCTTCACTTTCTTGCCAATGTCTTTCTCAACAAGTGATTTAAATTCACAAAATTTAGAGAACGTCTGATATTTCTTCTACATGAAGAAAATCCACCACTTACATGAGAAATCATCTACCAATATTACATAATACATGTGCTTGGTCATGGAGGTTGTCGAGGTCCACACACATCTGAATGAACTCTTTCAAGGATCACTTGTGCTCAACTGTCCTTATCATGAAAGGTGGCTTTGGTGTACTTACCCAATGTACACCCTTTCAATGTATCTCTTTGCTCTAGTGCACCCTTGGGAATTCCTGTAGAAATTTTACATGATCTTCAAAGCACCATGGTGCAAGTGACCCAATATTCTATTCCACAACTCACTAATTTCTTGGATATGCACCTTCTCTATTGTTGTGTTTAAGGCAACATAATCTTCTAAATCCAATTTTTAAAGGTTCTTCCCTTGAACCTCGATCCAATTCACTTGTCCTGGGGTTATGTGATGAAGGAAATCATTTCATTTTATAAATATCACATGGTAGCCACGATCCTCCAACATAGCAACTGAAACCAAATTCTTCTTCAGACCCGAAACATACATGACATATTTTAGTGTGAGAGGAGAACCAAACTCCATCTGAAAAGTAACAGTACCGATGTTGATCGCATTATATCTTCCATCATATACCATTTCGATGTGCATCGGGAGTTCCTTCTCATTCAAGTCACTGAAGAATTATTTGTTTTTGGTCATATGGAATGAGGCTTCACTATCCAGATACCACACACTACCCATCACCGATGTCACCATGCAAGCAATGAGGGAGAAATCCAACTCGAATTGTGAAGCAAGAGATTCATCTTCCACTCCTCTTAAGGGATTCTTGCTAACCTTATTGTGTGGACACTTCGTGGCATAGTGTCCTAGCTCATGACAGTGAAAACATTTATTCTTCGGCGAGTCCTTCTTCTTGTCGCCCTGACTGGAATCTGATTTGGAATGGGATGACTTCCATTTCCCTTTCTTTTGATTTCCATCTAAGGCAAAATTCTCCTCCTCATCATGCTCAAATAAGGATCCATCTCTGGTGTTCCACCGAATCTCTTCTTGCACCAAGTCGAAACACAAGCAGTCCTACTATGGTAGCTTTTCCCTCCCATTTACCGAATCCTTGTAGTTGTTCCAGCTCTTGGGAAGGCCTAGAAGCGCTAGGATGACCAAATCATCTTCGGTAACTGTAACACCAACACTTCCAAGCTCATCCTGACATTGGGTGAACTTGGTAAAGTACTTCGGTATTGTGTTGCCCTTCTCCATATTGATTATTCTGAGCTTGTCCTTCATTGCCAACTTTTTGTGGTAATTGCTATTTTGAAACAGATATGTCAAGGCCTTCCACATTGCATATGGAGTCTCCTTACCATGGAGGTTTGAGACAATATGATCTCAAACTCCTTCTAGGATAATCCTTCTTGCCTTTGCAACACATTTTCTCCACTCTTCCAGATCTTGAGCATCAATTGCTAGAGCCTTAGGAATATCTTTGTCTGTGAATTCCTTTAGCACATTGTCTTCTAACACTGCCTCCATCCTGTCCTTCCAAGAAATATAGTTTGAACTACCCTCAAGGTCATATTCGAGTCTCAATCCGTAGAACGACATCTTGTTGGATCTGAAGTATGATACTGCAAATTCGATTTCACTTGCAAAAGACAAACTCATATCATCCTCTTTTATAGTGATTTATGCTCTAATACCATGTAGAAATTCCTTGTAGATTCAAACTACTATTTGTAATTTACTAAAACAATAGACTTGAGTCTACTTTACTCATCAACAAAAATAATTAAATGATCGCGAAAACATACAAGAGAAATATTTTAATCAACACATTACACAATGATTTCCTGGGAAATCCACAACTAAAAACCCTTGCTATCTGTATATTGCATTAGTCAGAAAATGTGAGAAGATTACAATGCTTTTCTCAAGTTCGAGCCAACTCTGCACTATCTCTATCGTATCACTGCTTCTTAGACAAGCCCAAGCCAATATTTAACCAAATTTTGGCTTTCCCAAGTCCCTATTTCCTTGTGTTGTTTCCTTGGGAATTATTCCCCTATTAACTAGGGAAATTCCTCCATATGAATTGTGAAATCCTCATAGGCCTTCCTCTGACTGCATGCACCACCTGTACAATTCGGATGATTATACAACTGATAGTATAATGTCCTTGAACTCCAATATCAACTAGGTAACTCTCAGATTTGACATGCATGAGTTATTTATGAGTGAATCATCAGTTAACTGGTTGAGCACATGAAGCAACACCCCACAGTCTGACCTCCTACAAGTTCCTCCATCAGTTGGAACTAGTTTAACTGACTTTAACTCAGTTAAACTGAATTAATTAATTATAACTCAAAATAAGCTCAACCAGGTCTCCTATAATGTAGGAGACACTCTACATGACTCTAGTTAGACACTCAACTCGAATTAACTGAACCAACTAAGTCAACTTAACATAGTTAACTCGTACAAGTTGTCTTGTGATGTGGAATTACAATTTTATTCCAAATTTAATTCAAGGGAAAAATTGAATTAGGATTTTCTTGTTGAATTTTCAACATTATTGATAATATGGGCAAGAAATATAACCTTGACCTAATGATAGGCTGGTTACATTGATTATATGACTATAGTTAACACTTACATAATGTAGCATTCATGGTAGAATAGATTCATTTAGATTAGACTTGCATCATAGAATATATGTCCTTTTCTGTATGGTTTTATTATTTGATGAAAACATGGGTGATAAAAGCACGCTCAAGAAACATGCTTTCAACATAGTTTGTGATGTGTAGGATATAAGTCTGCGGTCCTAGAGGAATGTTGCTTTTCTCATGAACTCCCCATTCGTGTAAGCTGACCATGCACTCTATAAATAGCTCATGTCCCAATTGGAGCCAGATGTTACCCACCAAAAGTGGGTGACACCATAGGAGAAGTTTTCTCCTTGACATCTCTTTAGCCGGTAGCTAACATCCCCCGTCATCCACTGATGTAGTTGATGTATCATGCCATTCAATCTATACCCCTTGAATTATTCATGTT
This sequence comes from Pinus tabuliformis, assembly GCA_031772625.1. NCBI lineage: Eukaryota > Viridiplantae > Streptophyta > Pinopsida > Pinales > Pinaceae > Pinus > Pinus tabuliformis. The sequence goes on along the minus strand of CM062814.1, from coordinate 5,308,383 downwards.
TCCCCTTGCCCATTTATCAAGAGATTATATTCAAATGTTGGAAATCCTAACGAAAGGTATTCTTTTCATTATGCAATTGGATGCTTCTGCTTGTTTTTCATTGGGCATCTTGGGCATGGATTATTAGGTGACATGGAAGAAGGAAGGGTTTTGACCAGGGTCTTGTTCCCTCACCTTAAATGGTGGGTTAATCCTCAACCCTAGTCCCATGGGATGATGGGATATCCCCTATTATTCGATAGCTTTAGGAGTGACATTAAGGAAACCCCAATTTTTGTAGCATGGTCTCATTTTCCCATTTCACATTATTCACTCCCCTCAGTACGTTACAAGCCCTATTTCATCATCTTCCCTCTCTGGTTCCACATGGCCATTGCATCCAGCAGGAATTGGCACACCCCTTCCCTTATCCACATATGATCCAAATTTGTATAGGAATTAAATGAAATACATATATAAACAGAAACACAGATATACAATGAAAACATAACTTCAATTCACTAATAACAAAGTACTGAAAAATGTTTACATGCAGAATGGAAATAAACTAGCTCAGGTGATGGTAGCTTATCTATGAGAATAGATGTGGCAGCTACATGCCTTTTGAACTATTTTACAATGAGGCTCAAAGAACTATTTATTATTTAGAAACAATGGAAAACCATTAACATCCAAAAACCTAACCCCAGGAGATGAAACACCAAAATTATGTGGGTCCGATTGGGGTAAATTGGTACATCAACTTCCCTGGGTTGTAACTTTGGCATACGATCTCCATTTTATGCATACAATACCTTGTTAGAAATATCTATCCATGGAATACAACTTTTTATAGCAATTAATTTTCATGTTTTCCAAAACAATATCGTTTAGGGCCTCAAAACGACTCCGGAAGTTTAGGCCCCAAAAAACTGCCAAAAATAGTAATTTGTGCTACAATTAAGGAAACTAAAAGAAACAATGGTGGGGGTCCAATTGAAATAGGTGGGTGGCCACCAATATCCACCTAGATCAGTCCTCCTCCCTTAAGAAGCAATGGTCCCCATTGCATTGAGTGCCTCCATGAGATGGGGAAACTTCTGCTAAACTTGGTCCCTGGTGAGCCAAGAGTTGGCCAACTTTGACAACCTGATACAGTTGGATCTTCTGTTGGCGAGTGTTCTTGATATATGTGTCCATGATATGATAAGTTGTGGCTTCTTTCACGTGGTGTTTAGCTCTATTGGTATGAGTTGTTCTGCAATTTCTGATGTGTCATGTAATGGTGGAAAGTATGGCCAAAGGCGGTCCACATTGAACATTGGGTGCATGCCAAGGAATGGAGGAATGTTGAGCTCAAAAGAATTTTCTCCTACAAACTTGGTGATGGTGTAAGGTCCATATCAGAGTGTTTTGAGCTTCTGATGGGCTTTGGTAAGGTGTTCCTTCTGCAAATGCAACCAAACATTTTCACCTGCCTGAAACTTGTGTGGCACCCGATGTTGATCATGTTGTTGCTTGTACTTGGAATTGGACTTCTCCACGATGTTGTGAACCTAATGGCAGATGTGATGGATGCATTCAATAAAACTGGTTGCTTTATCAGCCCCAGACTATACATGTGTGGATTCTGAATGTATAGTTGCACGAGGCATTACGACATCAATCAGTCACAATGGTTGAAATCCTAAACCTAGTTGGAAGGGACTGTGACGTGTCAAGTTATGGAGAGATCTATTATAGTTGTGTTGTAGATAGGGAAGGATCTCATCCAATGTTCGTGGATTCTTGGAGTTGTACATGTGGGGTATGTGCACTATCATCCTGTTGATGACCTCTATCTAGCCATCAGTCTGGGGATGGAATATAGTCGACTTGGTGAGCTTGGTGTCTAGTAGTGTCCAAGGGCTCGACCAAAATGTGATTAGGAACCTACTATCCCAATATGATATAATGGTCTTCAGGATCCCAAAATGTACCCACCCTCATTCAAAGAAGATTTTGGCAGTGTCCTTTGCTGTGATACTCTTCTTGTAGGCCGCCAATATAGACATCTTAGAAAATATATCCATGACCATAAATACATAGTCATTACCATGCTTAGTAGAAGGGAGGCCAAACATATAGTCCATGGATGTGGATTCCTAGGGCTAACTAGGAGTAGGAAAAGGAGTGTATAAGCCTTTCTTCTTGATGGTTGGCTTGGTGATGGCAAAAGCAATGCCGGATCTGATATATTTTGCATAATCCTGTCGGAGTTTTGGCCAATACAATTACTTATGTAGTATGGCCACAATTTTCTCCACACCAAAGTGTCGTGCGACCCCACCATAGAGTGCCTCCCAAATCATCTTAGCACACTTGCTTGAAGGAACATAAAGGTGATCTGGGTAGCATAACAATGCATCATGGAGGTGGAAATCAAGAACTTTCTTGCCATCCACTAGCATCTGGTATGTGTTTGTGAACCCTGAATCATTTTTGTATAGTTGCCACCATCTAGAGGTCTTGTTGCCACAAGAGTTGAGAACAATTGTCAATGCTGCAACTGGGGGCCAGATGAGGCAATTGGCAACATGATTTGCATTTCCCTTTTTGTATTTAATGTTCATGTGGAATTGTTACAGATATGTAGACTACTTTTGATGGCAATTGTTCTGCATCTTCCCTTGTGTCTGTATAAAATGAACTGGTCAGTGATCGATTTGGATGATTGTCTCCTTCCCTAGAATGTAATTTTTCCATTGCCGGCAAGCTTTCATGATATAATACATGTCTTTATTATAAGTGGGGTACTTCCGAATTGTATCAGAAAGCATCTCATTATGATAGGCCACTGGATTCCCGTGCTAGGTGAATACTGTACTAATAACATAGTCATATGTGTCTGTCTCAATTTCAAATGACTGTTGTAGGTCTGGTAATGTGAGTACAGGTGCAGAGCAGAGGCGATTCTTTAGCAAAATGAACTCCTTTTGTTGGGACTCAAACCATGAAATTTTTTCTTTTTCTCTACCCTTGGTAATTTGACTCAAAATCCAAGTGATATGGGAGAATCCAGCCATGAACCTCCAATAAAAATTTGCAAGGCCTAAAAAGTTGTGAAGCTCTGTTAGAGTGGTTGGGGTTGTCCAATCCCAAATGACTTGGATCTTAGCTAGATCCATATGCACACATTTATCATCTATGATGTAACCCATATATTGGACTTGGCTCATGCCAAAGGTGTCGCTTCTCCAAGTTGGTAGATAGTTTATGCTGCTGCAAGGTTTGAAGCACTTGTCAAATGTGTTACAAGTGCTCTTCCCAACTCTTGTTGAAGATGTGGACGTTGTCTAGATAAAAAACTACAAATGAGTTGGTGAAGGGCCGTAAGATGTCATCTATTAGCCTCATAAAAGTAGCAAGGGCATTTTTCAACCCGAAGGGCATGACCAACTATTAAAAAATGGATTCCTTGGATTTTAAGGCAGTGTTCCATACATTTGTGGGCTCTATTGGAACCTGGTGATAGGCAGACTTTAGATTGATCTTTCTAAAATACTTGGCCCACTTGAGCTGGTCCAGAAGGTCATCAATCTGTGGGATTGGATATATTTTTGTGACAGTGATTTTTTTTAGTGCCTGATAATCAATGCAAAGCCTCTAGGTCCCATTCTTGTTCTATATGAGTACAATCGGGCTCCCACAGGGTGAGGAACTTGTTCGAATGTGCCATTTTTGCAGCAACTTCTGGATCTACCACTTGATCTCTTCATTTTTTATAATGGAGTGACGATATATCAACCCATTGGGTAGAGGTTCTTTGGGAATCAGATCAATTGAATGCTTGACCTAACATCACAAGGGTACCTCTGTGGGTGAGAAGGAGATGTCCTTGTATTCTTCCACAACCTTATCCACCTGCTTCTGTTGCATGGAGGAACCCTTCCCGGGGGTCATGGATGTGGCCACGATCTTCCCCTTACTTTGAGATTGAATCGTGAAGAAAACAAATTTCTTGTTCTAGGAGATGATCTTACTGCATTTCTTAGCAGAGATCAAAGAGATGGCAGTAGGCAGGGCTACCTCCAGTATCCTATATAAATTATTTCCCAAAGTAATAATAACAATGTGAGGCCTAGACTCGTACACAACATGATGCTTCTGCAAGGATGGCTAGCCTAATAACACATCACAAAATTCAAAAGGAGAAAAATCACACAATACCTCATCCGTGAAGGGCTTGATATTGTAGGGAAGGAAACACTGTTAGCTGACGTGAAGATCTCGCCCTTGGTGAAGACACCTAATGGTGTATGATTGTGGGTGTGGTTTGGTCAGTAGGCCCAACTACTACATGAATTCTACTGAAATGAAGTTCTTTTGGCTCCCACTATTGATAATGAATTGTAGCAGAGAACCCTTCACCCATAACTGTGAGTGGAAGAGATGTTCCCCCTCCTTTGGATCTTCAAACTCAATCTTATGGACCTTGGTGGTGGAAACAATGACACTAGGTTTTGCGTCAATAATTTGCTTCCCCTTGCCGGGTTCTGAGTCAAAATTAGAACATGATGAGACTTTGAAGCTTTCAACTCGGCCACAATGACTACTTGGCGTGACACTCATTTGTGTTGTGAGTGGGGTTCGTATGGAACTCACACCACTTTCCCGTGTCCTTCTTTGTCTTCATGGTGCCATTCTTTGCAGATTCAATGGGTTGTCCTAAGTTGCTCCACCTTGGCTCTATCCTTTTTTTTTATGGTTTGGGGCACTCTTGCTCTACTTCTTATTCATAGATCCAAAGTCACGCTTCTTTTGTTTAAATATTTGTTCTATCTTGGTAGCATATTGTTATGTTGCACCAATTGAGGAGATGTCCATGAACTCCATTTCTTCCTAAATGTATTTGTGTATACAATTGCGTTACTTGAGCACCATATTCCACTCAGTATTTTATACCCAACTTTGTGTGTAGAGTATGAAAAATATTTGTGAGTTCATGCACATCTTGGTCCTCTTGTTGTCGAGTGTGGTCCATGGTATGTACTTGTCCTCATAGCTCCCCACGGGGTAATACTATTCCTTGATAGCATCTTGAAAGGAGTTCCATGATGGGGCGGCTGTAAATAGAGGGGGTTCCTTGATCCTTTTTTCACAGTAAGTTTCCCTGTAGTCCTTGACATCGGGGGAAACCTTAGGTAGTGCAAAAGTAATCTTCTCCCTATCAAAGAAACTATGGACCGAAAAATAACCTTTCAATAGATTCAACCATTTATATACTACATCTTCATCTATTTCACTATACCTTGAAGGGGGTGGTGCCTCCGAAGTGACTATTGGGTGAAGATGCATCCCCCAAGGGCATTTGCCGAAGGGTCTAGGAAATATTATTTATCATATCGTTCCTTTGCTACTCGATGGATTCTTCGAGCAGTAGTTTTATAAGATCTCCTTCTCCCTCGTATTTCTTTTTTTCTGCCATGGGAGTTCGTCGGTGT